>SJYT01031163.1:153889-198269 GCA_006410635.1 Cephalophus harveyi
GAGCCCATCCTTGCATGAAATGTTCCCTTGGTATCTCTAATTTTCTTGAAGAGATCTCTAGTCTTTCCCATTCTGTTCTTTTCCTCTATTTCTTTGCATTGATCGCTGAAGAAGGCTTTCTTATCTCTTCTTGCTATTCTTTGGAACTCTGCATTCAGGTGCTTATATCTTTCCTTTTCTCCTTTGCTTTTCGCCTCTCTTCTTTTCACAGCTATTTGTAAGGCCTCCCCAGACAGCCATTTTGCTTTTTTGCATTTCTTTTCCATGGGGATGGTCTTGATCCCTGTCTCCCGTACAATGTCACGAACCTCATTCCATAGTTCATCAGGCACTCTATCTATCAGATCTAGGCCCTTAAATCTATTCCTCACTTCCACTGTATAATCATAAGGAATTTGATTTAGGTCATACCTGAATGGTCTAGCAGTTTTCCCTACTTTCTTCAATTTGAGTCTGAATTTGGTAATAAGGAGTTCATGATCTGAGCCACAGTCAGCCATATATAAGTATACAATTAAGAACTACAGCAATCTGCTGTACATTATATTCTCAAGGCTTATTTTATAGCAGGAAGTTTGTACATTTTGATAACCTTGACCCATTTCATCCACTTCCCCACCTATCAATCTGTTTTCTGTATCTATGAATTCTTTTCTTTTTTTTTTTAAAGATTCCATATATAAGTGAAATTATATGGTATTTGTCTTTCTCTGACTTATCACTTGGCATAATCAGGAGTATTTATTTCATATGCCCCCACAGTTGCCTGGCATACAGCAGCATGCACACGAGACAGACCCAACTTTATACAACTTTGAAAGTCAGCTTCATTTTATCTATATCTCACAGGTTACAATGGAAAGAACATGAAATTCAGCCCCGACAGGACAGGGTTCAAGTCTTCCTGCCACCTCTTACTAGCTGTGTGGCCTTAGGCAAGTAATGAACCTCATTTACAGGATGGAGATAATAGTGCCTTCCATGCAAGTGAATGCTAAATTAGGTAATGCATGTGCGCATAGGAGACCTGGAAATAGGCACTCATTGGACGAAACTTAATCTGTTACATAATATACATGTGTATATGATTAAGTGGATTTGTTCTTCCTGCAACAGCAGCCGAAACTCAGAAAATCTACTTAATTGTCTCTGATTTCATACTGAACATTTCTATTCTTTCCACCGTGAGTCCATGCACATTTTCACTCGAACTTGAATTTGGCATAGACTGTCTTTTTTTTTTTAATATACACTAATGGAAGCTTGTTCAAGGGGACATTATTACTTCATGGAAATATTTATCTACCATTCCTTAGTTTCACAGTAAGAAGCAGAGAAAGGTATGTTTTTACTACTAGGCAGTTTAATCATTTTTTCTCTCTCTCACCTCCTATATATCCAGTAGGGCCAAGTCAGCTGAAAAAACAAAATCATATAAGCAAATCTCTACTTCATCATCTTGTCTCAAAAACTCCTGCTGGCAACACACATTTCACATACCCGAAGTGGGGTGTTCTGAAAGAGACAGACTCCAGGTCCCTAATTTACTGCCCTCTTTTTTATAGCATAAAACCTTGCCTGGGTGGCTGGCTGTCTCACTGTCAGAAGGCTGAAGCAAGGAATGGGGGGGTGCAAGAAGGAGACATTAATGCCAGGTACTAATGCCAGGTTCCTGCTGACAAGAACACTTGACGACACCCTTTTAAAGCATTAGACAGAGGCAAAGAAACAGGGGAAAAACACCCGGCCTGCCAAAAAGCCATTACGCAAACCTCAAAGTGTGGTACTGAGTTTTGCTTTATAAGTGTTCTTTCCATGACAAGCCCTGCTAATTGGTGCTTCAGCTTCAAAAGTATTTCAGTTTTTTATGTTACAGAAGAGATCTCAGAATCTAATTAGGTATGTTTGTTAGACACACTTGATTTTTTTCCTCTCTTTTGTTTCCATGTTAAATAAAGAAGTGAAAATAAAAAGTTGGAGGAAGAGTTTTAGGCTAATGCATTAGGTCCTAATTTTTCACAAAGTGTTGGGATTTATCCTGGATACGGCAACTCTACAAAGGCGGGAAAGAAAGAATCTCATCTTGACACTATTTGGAGGAAAGCATGGATGAAACAGCCCAACAAAAGAGGATAGGTGATCTAAGTGAGAGATAACTGAATGTAACTCTGATCTCAATATCAATAATATACATGTAGCATCCCATGCTGCTCTAGCAAAAACCAGCTCTTGAGATCAGTTGGGACAAACCCACACTTTGGGGGCCCACCAGTCACACACCAGTCGCAGAACTCTCCCCATTTAAAACATCTCAGGGGAATTGACACGTAGATTGGTACAGTTAGATTCCAACAGGTCACAACTGGGAGCCCAGAGACTGGATCTCAATCCTTGGTCATAAATTCTTTGGTCAGGGTTTTAAGAACTGGGCAAATTTGTATACCAGTCCTGACATCTGGATCCTTTTGGGGGGAAAAAGTCAAATCTTGCCACACCAAGGCCCATAGTCCCCAGGGCAGCAGTTATCTGAGGCTGAGAACTCCTGCCCCTGCTGCGTGGGTTATGCGTTTGCCAGGGCAGCCCCTTCACGTTTCCCACCTCTCGCCTCCCTGAGGCCTCCTGGCATTTGACTTTGCCTGAGACAGTTTTTTAAGTGCTTTTCAATGGAGTGGTGATTCATGTCTCAGTTCTTTGGGCTCGAAGTTCAAGGGGCCAGCAGGGTACGCTGTCTTCTGAAGCCCCTCTCCTCGTTCTCCACGCTGAGTCTTCACATGGTCTTTCCTCCACTGACCTGTATCCTAGTCCCTTCTTTTAAGGTCACCAGTCATACTGGCTTAGGACCCACCCTATAGGTCCAGTCTTACCTTAGTTACCTTTACAGATCTTATTTCCAAGTTCCTCCGCTTCTAAGATACCGGGTTTGGGAATTCAGCGTTAAGAATTTTGTAAGGGCACAATTAATTCAGCCCATAAAATTTCTAAAGATAACAAAGCAAATAACAAGTTTAGTCTATTTCTGCTACAATCCACATTTCAGTAGCAATTAAACAAAATGGTAACTGGGTAGATATTGTCTGTGTAAACTAGAAGTCGTATCGGTTTGTCCAACTTACCTATAGCAACCAAATGCAAAATCACAAATACAGATGAGAACAGGAATCTCTGGCGTGTACCGCACTGGTTTCCAGTTCAGCAAGTGTTTTTCTCTTCGGCTTGGAAGAGCTCATTCTAACATTCTCCCTGACCATTCTGAGTTTTGTTCTTTATCCGGAACTCAGCCTCTTCAACTCTTCATTAGTCCTCTCCCTGTCCGTAAAGCTATCTCCACCATTTTTAAAATTAGGATAAAATTGACATATATATAAAATATATAATTGACACTATAATAAATGTTACATTGTTTCAAGTGTACAACATAATGATGTAGAACTCATGTATACTGTGAAATGATTACCACAATAAGTCTAGTTAATATCCATCACCACACAGTTAAATTTTTTCTTAGGGAACAAAAAAATCTGTTCTCTGAGTAATTTTAGCATATGCAATATAGTGTTAAGAACTAAGTCATATGACTAAGAACATAGTCATCATGCTACATATTACTTACATAATAAAGGTGCCCATTACTTGCATACTTAATAACTGTAAGTTTTAATTTTTGAACATTACCCATTATCATCTGCTTACCACATTCCAACACGGGAAACCACTAATAGGTTCTCTACAAGTTTGATTTTCTTAGCATTTTTCTTTTAATCAGATTCCACACGTAAATGAGATCTCAATACATTTGTCTTTCTCTGTATTTGTCTTCCACTTAGCATAATACCCTCAAGGTTCATTCATGTTGTTGTAAGAGAAAATATTTCATTTTTATGACTGAATCATACTCCATTATGTATATATACCACTTCTTCTTAATCAGTGAGGCTTTAGTTTACTTCCATGTCTTGGCAATTGTAAATAATTAGGCAAAGAATATGCGGGTGCAGATAACTTTTTAAGTAGGTGTTTTTATTTCCTTTGGATAAATGCCCAGAAGTAGAACTGAGGGAATCCATAAAATAGTTCAATTTTAAATTTTGGGGAGAACCTCCATACTGTTTGCCACAATGGCTACAGAAGTTTGCATTCCTATCAACAGGAGACAAGTGTTCCCTTCTCTCCATGTCCTTGCCAACCCTTGATAATTATTTTCCAGTTGTATTGAGGTATAATTAACATACAACACTGTACACAATTAAGGTATAAACCATTACAATGGTTTGACTTATCTGTATTGTGAAATGAACACTACGTTGAGCTAGCACCCCTCATATCACTAAGAAAACAATAAAAAGAGGAAGCCAGAGCGAAAAAAAAACAACAGCTCCTTTTCTTTTTTTTTTTTCTTTTTTACTATAACTCTTTAGGATATACTTTCTTAACTTTTGTGTGTATCATACATCAGTGTTAGTTATAGTCACCCTCCTGTACACTTTTTCCCTAGTACATATATCTTATAAGTAGAAGTTTGTCCCTTTAGACACTTGATTGAATTCCTCCTTTCCCCAATGCCCTGTCTTTGGTAACCACAAATTTGATCTCTATTTCTATGAGAAGTTTGGCGGTTACTATTGTGGTGGTGGTGATGGTGGTTTTGTGGCTCCATATATGGTATTTGTCTTTTTCTGACTTTTATTATTTAGCTTAATGCCTTCAAGCTCCATCCATGTTGTTGTAAATGGCAAGATTTTCCTTCTTTTTAAATGGAATAATATTCCATTGCATATATGCATCACGTCTTCTTTATCCATTCATCCAGCAGTGGATGCTTAGATACTTCCATGTTTTGGCTATTATAAATAATACTGCTATGAACATGGTGAGTGAGTGAAGCCACTCAGTCGAGTCCGATTCTTTGTGACCCCATGGGCTGTAGCCTACCAGGCTCCTCCGTCCATGGGATTTTCCAGGCAAGAATACTGGAGTGGGTTGCCATTGCCTTCTCCAGGGGATCTTCCTGACCCAGGGATAGAACCTGGGTCTCCCACACTGCAAGCAGACGCTTTACCCTCTAAGCCACCAGAGGGTACATGAACGTGGTAGTGCTGCTGTAAATGGAATCATTCTCTTCTTTTTCAGATAGTCATCATTAATGCGTGGGTGCATTACTGATTTTTGTATGTTAATTTTTGTCCTGCAACTTTACTCACGTGGATGATTAGATCAAGATTTTTTTTTGGATTTTCCATATATAAAATAATGTCATCTGCAAATAGAGACAGTTGTCGTTCTTTTTCAATTCTGAGGACTTTTATTTCTTCCTGTAGCCGGTATTATTTGGTAGGACTTCCAATACTATGTTAAATACAAATGCTGAGGGAGCATCCTTTTCTTGTTCCTGATTTTAAAGGAAAGCTTTCAGTCTTTCACCACTGAGTATCATGTTACATGTGGACTTACTATGACCTTTATGTTGAGGTCTGTTCCTTCTATATTTAATTTGTTCAGTCTTTACCTTGAGCAGATGTTGAATTTCATCAGTTTTTTAGATGTTCATATGTTCCTCCAACCCTACCATTCTATCAATGACATATATCATGTTGATTTTTGTGTATGCTGAACCATCCTTGCATCCCAGGGATAAATCACAATGGATCAAAGTGAATGATCCTTTTAATGTGGTGCCAAATTCAGTTAGCTAGTATTTAAGTAAGCATCTTTGCATCTATATTCATCAGGGATATTAGCCCGTACATTTCTGGTAGCATCTTTTTCTTGCTTTGGTGTCAGAGTAATAGAGTCTCACAACATGAGTTTGGTAGTGTTCCTTCTAAGAATTTTTGAAACAAGTTGAGAATTGGGATTGAGTCTTCTTTAAATGTTAGCTAACATTCACCTGTGAAGACATCTGGTCCTGGGCTTTTCTTCACTGGGAGGTTTTCAGGTGCTTAATTCAGCCTCCTTACAGGTCTTTACCAATGTTCTGTCTTTCTGATTCCATCGTGGTATGTTGTATGTTTCTATGAACTTCTCCCCTTTAAGACTGCCAGCTTGTTGGCATATAGTGGCTGTTACAATCCTTTGTATTTTTGTGGTATCAATTATGATGCCTCATTTCTCACTTATAATTTCAATGATTTGGATCCTCTATTTTTTCTTGTTTAGTCTAGCTAATGGCTTATAATTTTATTTATCTTTTCGATGATCCAGCTCTTAGATTTATCTTTTCTATTGTTTTCTTGTTCTCTTATTCTTAATATTTCACTTATTTCTGCCCTAATCTTTTCTTATTTCCTACCTTGAACCAATTTTGGATTCAGTTTGTACTACTTTTTATCGTTCCTTAATGCATTGTTAGGTTAGTTTTTTTTTTTTTTTTTTTTTTACAACTTTTGTGTTTAAAGTAGGCATATATTGCTATGGACTTCTCAATTAGAAATGCTTTTGCTTTATCTCAGTTTTGGTATGTTGTGTTTCTATTTCCATTGTCTCTAGAAATTTCTTTATATCTCCTTTAATTTCTTCTTTGATCCATTGTTTGCTTGGAAGAGTCTTCATATCCATGCATTTATGAATTTTCCCATTTTTCTCTAGCTATTGATCTCTAGTTTCATGCCATGGTGGTCAGAGAGGATACCTCACCCTTCTTGAGTTTGCTAAGGCTTGTTTTGTGGCCTAACACATGATGTAGCCTAAAAAGTGGTTCATGAGCACTTGAGAAGAATATGTAAACTGATGCTGTCAGATAGAATGTTCTATACACGTCTCTTAGATTTCTTTGGTCCCTAGTGTTGTTCAAATCCTCTCTTTGCTTATGAATTCTGTCTGATGCCCTAAATATTTTTGAGAATGGAGTATTAATGTTCCATTTATGATTATTTTTAATTGGCATATAGTTAATTTATAATGTGTGTTAGTTTCTGCTGCACAGCAGAGTGATTCAGTGATGTACATGTATGCATTCTTTTTATATATTTTTCCATTATGGTTATCACAGGATATTGAATGTAGTTCCCTCTTCCATACAGGAGGACCTTGTTGTTTATCCATTCTATGTACAATAGTTGCATCTGCTAACCTCAAATTCCCGTTCCATCTTTCCTCCCCCTACTTGGTTCATCACAAATCTGTTCTCTATGTCTGTGAGTTTGTTTCTGTTTTGTAGATAAGCTCATTTGTGGCATCATTTAGAATCCACATATAAGTGATGTCATATGGTATTTGTTTCTCTTTGACTTACTTCACAGTATGATCATCACTAAGTCCATCCTTGTTGCTGCAAATGTTATTATTTCATGCTTTTATATTGCTGTACTACAACCGTACTACAACTAAACCCAGTACTACAACTTCTTTATCCGTTCCTCTGTCAAATCAAATGGACATGCAGGTTGTTCCCATGTCTTGGGTACTCTGAGCCAGGCTGCAATGAACATGAGGGTGCAGATAGCTTTTCAAGTTATTGTTGTTATTTACTCTGGATAAATGCCCAGAAGAGAATTGAGGGATCTATGCAATAGTTCTATTTTTAACTTTGAGGGGAACCTACATACTGTTTAATAGCAACTTGCATTCCCATCAACAGTGCACAAGTGTTCCCTTCTCTCCACATCCTTGCCAACTTGTTAATTTTTTTTCCAGTTTTATTGAGGTATAATTGGCATACACCACTGTATACATCTAAGATATAAACCATTACAATGGTTTGACTTACTGTGAAATGAACACTGCAGTAAGTTTACTAAGCACCCCTCATCTCACCAAGGAAACATTAAAAAGAGGAAACCAAAAAGAAAAAAAAAACTTTTTTAAAATGATAGCTCTTTAGGATATACTTTCTTTACAACTTTTATATATATCATACTGCAGTATTAAGTATAGTCACTCTCTTATACAATATCCCTAGTACATATTTATAACTAGAAGTTTGTCCCTTTTGATCATCTTGATTCAGTTGTCCCTTCCCCCAACCCCGTCTTTGGTAACCACAAATCTGATCTCTTTTTCTAGGAGGAGTTTGTGGTTGCTATTATTGTGGTGGTAGTTTTGTGGTTCCACAT
Organism: Cephalophus harveyi; assembly: GCA_006410635.1. NCBI lineage: Eukaryota > Metazoa > Chordata > Mammalia > Artiodactyla > Bovidae > Cephalophus > Cephalophus harveyi. The sequence goes on from SJYT01031163.1 coordinate 161,938, forward strand.
ACAGGCGACATCGTTTAGTATTTGTCTTTCTGTGGCCTGTGTTATTTAGCCTGATGCCCTCAAGGTCCATTCATGTTGTTGTAAGTGGCAAGATTCTCCTTCTTTTTAAATGGAATAATATTCCATTTCATATATGCATCACATTTTCTACATTCATTCATGCATCAGGGATACTTAGGTAGTTCCACGTTTCGGCTATTATAAATAATGTTGCAAGGAATATGAGGGTACAGATAACTTTTTGAGTTAGTGTTTTCTTTCTTTTTTCATTTGGATAAATACCCAGAGTGGAACTGGTAGATCATGAAGTAATTCTATTTTTAATTTTGGGAGGAAACTCCATACTGCTGTCTGGTGGCCATGTGTATGTCTTATTTGGAAAAATGTCTACTTAGGTCTTTTGCCTGTTTTGTTTATGGTTTCCTTTGCTGTACAGAAGCTTGTAAGTTTGACTAGCTCCCATTTTTAAATTTTTGTTTTCCTACTCTCTTGGGAGACTGACCAAGAATTGTTACAGTTGTTACAATGTCAATTGTTACAATTGACATAAATTGTTACAATCTATATCAGAGAGTGTTTTACCTGTTTTTTTTTTTTTCCTAGAGATGTATGGTTTCATCTTATATTTGAGTCTAAATGACTTTGATTTAATCTTTGTGTGCGGTCTTTGTGTTCTGTCTTCATTGATTTTCATGGGGCTCTCCAGCTTTTCCAGCACCATTTGTTGAAGAGATTGTCTTTTTCGCATTGTCTATTCTTGCTACCTTGGTCAAAGATAGACTCTAGGTGTTTGGGTTTATTTCAGGGCTCTCTGATCTGTTCCATTAATCCATATGCCTGTTTTTGTGCCAACACCATGCTAGTTTGACTTTGCAGTATTGTCTGAAGTCTAGGAGCCTTTTGCCTTCCTCTTTGACTTTTTCCTTCTATATTGCTTTGGCATTTCTGAGTCTTTCATGGTTCTATATAAATTGGAGGGGGGCGCTATTTGTTCTAGTTCTATGAATAAGTGCCATGGGTAATTTAATTGAAATCACATTAAATCTGTACATTGCTTTGGGGACTAGGGCCATTTTGTAAGAACACTAATCCTTCCAACCCATGAGAATAGGATGTACTTCCATTATTATTACATTGCTATTTATTTCTTCTTTTAACTCTGTTAGCAGTCTCTGTCTTTTAAAAAAAATCTCTTATAGGCAGCAAATCATTGGATCTTATTTTTTAATGCACTCATTTAATGCCTTTTCATCAGAGAATTTAATCCATGTATGTTTGAAGTCATTGTTGATAGGTAAGGACTTGCTTATTGTCATTTCCTTAATTTTTTATGGCTGTTGTGTAGAATCACTCCTGGTTTCTTATCCTGCTGACTTTGTTTTGGTTTCTTTTGGTATCCATATGCTTGATCTCTTTATCATGTTGTTTTGTGTAATTATTGTAGGTTTCTCCCTTTTGGTTACAATGAGACTTACATAAAATATTTTAAAATTATAACACCTTATTTGAAACTGATAGCTTCAACAGCATTCCTAAACTTGACACCTTCTCCTTCCCTGCACACTTTAGATTACTGATGTTACCAATAACATCATTATTAGTGTTATACGGTATTGTAAAGTAAAGTAAAAATAAAAGTGAAAAAAAAATTTTATTGTTATTAATATCCATATTTTATTTTGTATAAATAACAGATTATTATAGTAATCATTATTTGAGTTATGGTTACTTTCACTGGTTTTTAAACTTTTATACTAGAATTTAAGTGCATTAAGCACCACCTTTTCCATATTACAAAATCTAACTTTGACAATATATATACCATTACCAGTTAGTTTTACACTACCTCCTTATATTTTTTTAACACGTTAATTGGCATCTATACTTCCACTCAGAGAACTCCCTTTAGCATTTCTTGTAAGCAGGTCTAGTGGTGATGAACTCCCTCCACTTATATTTGGGAAAGTCTTTAATCGTTTTCATTTCTGAAAAACAGTTTTATCAGATAAAGAATTCTAGGTTGACCGGGTTTTTGATTTCAATATTTTGAACATACCATCCCATTCTGTCTTGGCCTGAAATTTTTCTGTTGAGAAATCTGCCTGTAACCTCATGGGGATTCCCTTGTATGTAACTGCTCTCTCTTGCTTACTGTTGTCAAAATTTCTTCAACGTCTAACAATTTAATGATAATGTGTCACAGTCGAGCCCTATTCAGGTTCAACCTCTTTGGGGTCCTTTGTGGCTCACGGATTTGGATGTCCATTTCTCTCCCCAGGTTTGGGAAGTTTTCAACCATTGCAACTTTAAATGTAATTCCTGTCATCTTTTCCTTTTGAAACTGTCATAATGCAGATATTGTTTCTTTTGATGGCATCTCATAATTCCATAATTCCTGAAGTTTTTTTCATTCCTTTTCCTCCCTCTGACTCAATAATTTCAGTGTCCTGTCTTCTAGATCACTGATTATTCTGCACAGCCAAGTCTGCATTTGAGCTTCTGAATTTAAATCTTCAGTTTAGTTACTGTGCTTTTCTGTTCTAAGATTTCTGGATTATTCATTTTAGTGATTTCGAACTTCTCATTTGTTCAAGCTTTGTTTTCCTAATTTGGTTGTCATTGTGTTTCTACAGTTCACTGAACTTCTTCGAGGATTATTCCTAATTATTTCTTACGGTTCATAATCTCCATTTCTTTAAGGTTCCCATTTAGATATGTATGTTTCCTTTGGTGGTGTTATGTTTACCTCCATTTATGTGATCCTCGATTCCTTACATTGGAATCTGCGAGTTTGAGTATGCCATCTTCTTTTCCAGAATTTACAGGTTCACATGCAGAGGAAGTTAATCACTGATCAGCTCAGTTTGAGTGTCTGGCCATGTCTGCTGGTAACATCCTTGGGCAGGTGGTACTTGCTATCAAGGTATATTTTGGGGTGAAGTCACTGCCAAGCTGTGAGGCTCAGAATAAGGGTGCCACTGACTGAAAACAGTTGGATAAAACTGCTGGCTTGATATTCTGCCCAAGTGAGGCTACAGGATGGGCTCTGCAGCTATCTGGATTCTCTGGTCAGGCTTACTAGGCAGTCAGGGTTGGATATATACTCAGCAAAAGTGGAGCAATGAGTTAGCATCCTTGCTATGGCAGGACAGCAGAACAGATCCCAGGGCCTGTACAGCTTGTTTTCTGGAGACCCAAGTCAAGCAAGACTAAATGAATTCCCTGGTCAGGTGGGGCCAGTGGCTTTGCTTGCAGATGGGGAAAACCATGGGCTGTGTTCTCTGTGTCAAGTTCCACCGTAAGCATGGCTGTTGGATGGACTACACAGCTTCCTGTGTGTTCTAGTTAGGGTCCCTTTGAGTAGGCTGATGGTTTTATCTAGGAATTGGTGGTGCTTCAAATTTGTTTCCCTGTCAGGACACAGTGGGAGACCAAACCTCAAGGCCAGTAAGGCTCTTAGTTTGTGATCATGACTCAGGTTGTCCTGTGCCCCAAATCCTCTGGTTGAACAGAACCACTTGGCTTGCTCTACACTCTAAGCTCTGCCTGCCAATCCTCTGCTCAAGTACTGCTGGGCTGTGCGGTTTCTAGGCATTCATGCCAGCCTTTCTGGTCAGTCAGGCCTTGTCTCCTGGCCTGTGGCTAAACCCCTTTGTCTGGACTGGGGCAGAGCAGGTTCCACAACTCTTTAGGCTTTTCATGTGAGGACCTGAATCAGATAGACCTGCACCTGCGGGCTCCCTGGTCAGACTGCTCCACCGACTTGGTTCTGTAGATAAGCAAAGCTGCTCTTAGCACTTGAGTACTATAGGAATGAACTTGGTCTCCCAAGATCTGAGATCTGGTTATTGCTTCTCCCTTCTCCATCAAATCAGATTCCCAGTGGGTCACGCCCTTAAGATTCTCCTGCACCCTCCAGTGGAGACCAGAGTAGCAGCTTCCGCAAAACCACCCACAATACTGGGAGTCTCTCCTAGGCGTTTTTCCTACCACCGGCTCGCAGCATGGTGCTGTTCCAGCCTAGGAGAGGAGCAGTGCAGTTGGTGTGTAGCCATTCCTTTTTACCATCTAATGTGGTGTTTTGGTCTCTGTGGCACTGGGAAATGCTCAAGCCTCATCTCCACGACTTGGGATTCTCTTAATGGTATCTTGTCCATGAATAATTCTTACCTGGTCTTCTTGTGAGAGGAGGCAAAGTCAAGAACAACCTGTGTTGCCATCTTGGTGACATGGCTCTCTGAAATATCTTAGTATATGCAGAATGAGTCAGGATTTGAACTACAGCAGTGATTCTCAAAAAAATATTTCTAAAGCAGCCGTAAGTCTTTTTATAATGTTTAATAATATATGTGGTCATTATCTTTCTTGAAAACTAGTTTAACAATAATGACATTTCTGGCATTTATCCTAAAAATGATACTCAAAGGTAAACCTAGCTTATGGTTTCCTAATTTGGGGAGTTAAAATAATCATCTATCAGTAACATATTTTCATACCAGCAGCAAAGCCCAAAATAGCCCTCTCAAACTAAAGGCATAGTTTTCCTTAAACATAATATTGTAAAATTAAAAGTACACTATGGCAAAGTCCTCATGCCACTATTTGAATTCAGTTAGATTCAACAAGTAATTTTAAGTGATTTACCCGTTAATTTCCTGAAGCGAATATTCAGGCTGTCTTAGAAGAAAATGTTTTAGCAAGTCACACCCTCCATTTGACCTCTATCTCTGTAACTTGTTTGTTGTGATGATATTGGAAAAGCAGCTTAGAACGATTCAGTTTTGTCATCTATAAAAGTTAAGTGCCTACTCCATTGTCTAACTGTAGGTACTTATCTCATAAATGTTAGCTCCTCTTTCCTTTCTGACTGCTTTAAATCCTTAAAATGAGTTCAGTTTATGGATTGTTCCAAAGATTTCCTTCATCCTTAAATTACTAAATTTCCTTAATAATGACTTTGCCAATTTTGTTTCTGCTGCCAAATATTTTTTCCCCTCTTCCAGTTCCAAAGTATGAATTTAACAGGGCTTTTCCTGGGCTCTAAACTGCTTTTTTCTTGTCAACTGAAAACAATACTTTGTTGTTATTCAGTCCCTAAGTGTTGTTGGAACTCTGCCACCCCATGGACTGCAGCACACTAGGCTGCACCGGAGTTTGAAAGTCGCTCAGTTGTGTCTGACTCTTTGCAACCCCATGGACTCTACAGTCCATGGAAGTCTCCAGGCCAGAATAGTGGAGTGTGTAGCCATTCCCTTCTCCAGATCTTCCCACCCCCGGGATTGAACCCAAGTCTCCCACACTGCAGGTGGATTCTTTACCAGCTGAGCCACCAGGGAAGCCCAAGAATACTGGAGTGGGTAGCTGTTCCCTTCTCCAGGGTATCTTCCCAACCCAGGAATTGAACTGGGGTCTCCTGCACTGCAGGCGGATTCTTTACCAGCTGAGCTACCAGGGAAGCCCCGGAGTTTGCCTTTTGGCAAATAAACAAAGCCCTCAAATCAATATCCTATCATGTTTGGCATGTACCCCCTCCCCACCAAAACAAAACAAAAATCTCTTATCTTGGGATCACAGACTCAGAATAGCAAACAGAGTAAGAAATAAACTTTTTTTTTTTTTAAAGAGGATACTCCTGGAGGTCAAGGGTAAATTAAACTCATGACCAGAGAGGGTTCCTCATGAAAACAGCCTTAACTTCTTGCCTTCTACATCCAATGTATCCTTTTCCCCCAAATAACTTGATTTCTTTAACCTTGAAGTTAGAAACTCTGGCACACAGTTGTCCCTTGAACAACATGGGTTTGCACTGCGCAGGTCCACTTATACAGTTTTTTCAATAAATATGCAGAACAGTACTACACAATCAGTGGTTGGTTGATCTCTGATGTGGAATTATGGCTATGGAGAGCTAACTATAAAGCTGTATGTGGACTTGATGTGGACTTGATGTGGACTTGTATGTTTAGGGGTCAGCTCCCCAAAGCCTTCATTGTTCAAGGGTCAGCTGTATTTGAATGTTACTGTTCCACTTGAAAGATGGGCAAAGTTGCTATTCCATAATTCTTGGCAGCCAGTAGCAAGTTGAGACAAAAAGGAAAATGGATCCTTCTATATAGTATGAATATGATTAACATTTGAAAAATCACTTGGGATATAAGTTGAGGTATTATTTATTTATGACATATTTACATATGTACAAAATTGGCTTTATCCAATACATCATCCTGCATCAGTTCAGTTCAGCCGCTCAGTCATGTCCGACTCTTCGCGACCTCATGGACTGCAGCATGCCAGGCTTCCCTGTCCATTACCAACTCCCAGAGCTTATTCTCCGTATTCTGGGAGTAAAAATCCAAGTTTCTTAATTTATGTATAACCCAACATCTTTTAGAACATAGAATGTTACCAGTTTGGCTTCACAGAACACAAATTCCTGTTTAAAAATTTTTCTAGCCAAGGAACAAAGTAAATTTCATGAGAATCTTAAACTAATTTAGCTGGCCCTGAGTGTATTAGTAATTTGCATGATCTTGAATTAATGTATACAATACACTTTCATCTGCTATCTACTTATATTTACTATCATACTACCATTTCGTCTTTATCCATTCATCTCAATTTTCATTAATCTTTGAGAGAAAGCACAGAGAAAGGGGAAGTAATAATAAGAGACTCAGAGGAGAAAACTACCGACACTGGCTCAATCTTTCCTACTCAGAATCTGGGGCCCGGCTCTAGGTTACCGAATATACTTAATAACAAGACGCTATTAATATGAGTAATCTGAGTACCTTCTGTCAATTGAGGTTGATGTAAAATTACTCTTCCTGCATTTTTTTCCTATTCTCTTCCACACTTCTTAACTAAAAAGTATACAAACTTCTCAAATTCAGAAAGTAATTCTGGGAGCACTTCAAAAGAAAAAAACAAAACACACACACACAAACACGACCAAAACCGTAGTGGCAAAGAACTGTGTTAAAGATAAGTAGTCCTAAGACGCTTGAGGGTAAAATGAAAGGAATAGTCTAAGCTCAACTCACCCTAAAAAATGCTAGTGGGGGAGTTTTGAGGAAGCAAGCAGGAATGGAACAGGACGGCTGGATGACCAGTGAAGGGAGCTGGGGCCTTAGGCTGATGAGCAACACATCTCATGCCACAATACCAACAGTAAAAGATTGCCTGGTCCAGGATGCTGTGGAGTGTGAGAGATTACTTTTCTTGTACCTTGTACGACAAGGAAATCCAAGCATGAAGAAATAAACAAGAAGCTGGGAAAGTTGACTATGTGGAATCAGTCATGAGCATCAGCCTTTCAAAGGTAACTCTGGGCCAAAAAAGGAATAAGAAGCCAGAATGAGATCATGTATTCATCTTTTCCATCTGCCCTTCCCTAGTCCTTACCCACTCACAAAGAGCAGAAGGTGCAAATTACCATCTACCGGGAAATCAGCTGCACCCAAACCATAAGATAACTCTCATTGCTATCTGATGACCTGAAGACTGTCCTCTAATGGGATGTCAATGTTATTTTATGAAAACAATCCCCCAAAACATCAATTAAGATATCTGAGATTTGGTTAAAAAAAAGAAAACTCAGATTATTTTTAGGATCTGTAAAATTTCCCTATAATAGAAGGGAAAAAAGCAGAAATATGAAGTATGGGCATATGTTCCTTCATGCCTAACAGTGATGTGTCGTTAGTCTGACATCATGATAAAGGGCAGCTTTTTAAAATAAAAGAAATGTTAGAGAAAGGATTCCCTTAATCATGGAAGATGGAGAAAACACAGATGAAGTGTTCCATAAATACCAGTAAAAAGGGAAAATAAGTATTCTGTTCCTGTTATGCTATAGCAACTGGCCACATCTTTCTTCTCTCTCTCTCTCAATATTTTTAATGACACAGGTCTGAATTGCACTCAACAGTCATTATACAGGGCATGGAAATTAACACATAACATAGGTGGAAAATAAATATGTAATCTTATCACCCTCAGGTTAAAAAAACAATAGAAGTCAAATAAGTACTTGAAATGATATTAAAACAAAGCAAACACGACACATAACGACAGTACAGGATAACAGCTTCAACACCTTAAAAGATTTTATAAGATTGTGCTAATTTTTTTTTTTACCTCTAAAGAATTATATAGAAGAGTAAATAAAAATTAAATTACATTTATATAAGAAACAATCTTCAAAAGTTATTTAAACTTTCATATATAGAGTTCAAAAGTATATGACAAAGTATTTATTTTTGATTTGTATAAATCCAAAAATTGGTAAAATATATTAATTGGAGGGGAAAAAAGAAGCTTTCGTTAAATACAAACATAATGCACTGAATAAACCAGGTTCACTATAAAATCATTTCTTTGAAAACTTGCATAAAAAGTAAAGGCAGAAGGGCACAAAGTTAGAAAAGCAGTGTTTAAGGCAAACTAAATAAGAAGTATCCTTAAAGTAAGTCGTATAATCTCATAAACAATACCTTCTTCTCAAAAATTTATCCATTACAGCTGGAGAAATAAAGCAGAAATAATGGCTGCTGTCAAGAGTTTACTTGGAAGTGCTGAAGAGTATTATGCAAAAAATACCCAATGCTTCTAATTTAAATAGACTGGCATCATTTGCCACTTAGTTGTCACAGAGCAATGAAAAAATAAAATGTATCATCCCAATGTTTAGCATATAGTATGAATGTGAAATGCTGAAACTTACTTAAAAAAAAAAAAAGAGAATTTTTCAGACCATATTTGTATGATAACCGAAAAGAAAATAGTCACTTCAGCTAGCTTCAGTCATGTCCGACTCTGTGCAACCCCATCGACAGCAGCCCACCAGGCTCCCCTGTCCCTGGGATTCTCCAGGCAGGAACACTGGAGTGGGTTGCCATTGCCTTCTGCTGTTGTGGCCCATGTTAAAAATATGCATAGAAAAGTGCACCATCTCCCTACAAGTAGGTGTCTTACAGTCTGTTGGTGAGCCCACAGCTTAGCATCAGACCTGATCACATGCACACACGAAAAGCTTCCAAGACTGGCAGGGAAGATATTAATCATGAATTAAAAGAAAGAATGCCTTTAAACAATATTCAGTAAACATGTTCTTTAGTCAACTATTTCTTAAAAAAACATAATAATCAAGTACACATCATTAAGTTAAATACCTCAGCACATGAATTTACACCTTATAAATCTGGTATATCAAACTGTCCTATAAAAATATTTATGCATTTTTTTGAGAAGTACGGTACGTGAAATTATATAATCATAAAAAGGACCTGTTTCTTTTCATCTACTGGAATGATACCACACCTTTCTAGAAAAGAAAACCTGCAGCCTACAGGAAATGATCAGAACAGCTGGACTGACTAAAGTTGTCCACTTTAAGGGTCTGTCTCTTCTCTACCAGTAGCTCCAAGTGAGCAAGTGTCAGGAGCCCGGGGCCAGGCTTCTCACACGGTCCTGGGGGGCAGGCGCTGTTTATACATGCCCGCTATCGCTTTGGCCGCGCTGTAGATCATCTGCCGACGAGACATGCCAGTGAAAGCCATATGCCAATCAGTCCGGTTGACATTGAGTAAACTCTTCTCTAGGACTTCACCCACTGTCACCAAAAGGCCAGACCACCTCAGATTGTAGTCCTGGGGAGTCAGACTTTGAGCCTCAAGAAAAAAGAAATTGAGATTTTGTTAATACATTAAAAAATAAAATCACTGGAACTAGCTATAAGTGACATTTCAAAGTCCCTCAAGTTACTTTTAGTAGAGATTATGACAAACCATGAGAAACACAGCTATGCTGCCAAATGTATAAAATTATAAGGTGGCCCAAAAAAAAAAAAAAAAAAACTGCACGCAGGTACTTGATTTAAAATGTCCACACTAACACACTAAATTCGTGGTTAAAATACAATCTAAATCTTTAAAAAAATTTTTAAGATGTTTCTTTTGGGCTGTGCTGGGCCTTCATCGGTGTGGAGGCTCTTCTGTAGTTGCATGTGCAGGCTTCTCTTTGCAGGGACTTCTCTTGCTGTGGGGCACGGGCTCTAGGGTGCGGGGGCTTCAGCAGCCACGGCACATTTGCAGTTCCCAGGCTCTAGAGCACAGGCTCAATAGTTGTGGTGCCTGTTGGCCATCTGTACGTCTTCTTTGGAGAAATGTCTACTTAGGTCTTCTGTCCCTTTTTGATTGGGTTGTTTTCTTTGATATTGAGCTTCAAGAGCTGTTTATTTTGGAGATTAATCCCTTGTCAGTCAGTTTGTCATTTGTAAATATTTTCTCCTATTCTGAGGATTGTTTTTTCATCCTATTTATGATTTCCTTTGCAGTGCAAAAGCTTTTAAGTTTCATTAGGTTCAATTTGTTTATTTTCATTTTTATTTTCATTACTCTAGAAGGTGGATCCAAAAAGATACTGCTGCGATTCATGTCAAAGACTCTTCTGCCTATGTTTTCCTCTAAGAGTTTTATAGTGTCCAGTCTAACATTTAGGTCTTTAATCCATTTTGAGCTGACTTTTCTGCAAGGTGTTAAGACGTATTCTAACCTCATTCTTTCACATGCCATTGCCCAGTTTTCCCACCACCACTTACCGAAGAGACTGTCTTTTCTCCATTGTATATGCTTGCCTCCTTTGTCATAGCTTAGGTAACCATAGGGGTGTGTGTGTGTATCTCTGGACTGTTTATCCTGTTCCACTGACCTATGTGTCTGTTTTTGTGCCAATAGCATACTGTTTTGATTACTATGAAGTCAGGGAACCCAATTCCTCCAGTTGATTTTATTTTCTCAAGATTGCTTTGGCTATTTGTGATCTTTTGTGTTTCCATACAAATTGTAAAATTCTTTGTTCTAATTCTGTGAAAAATGCCATTGATAATCTGATATGTATGGCACTGAATCTGTAGATTGTTTTGGGTACTACAGCCATTTTCACAACATTAATTCTTCTGATCTAAGAACATGGTATATCTCTGCATCTGTTTGTGTCGTCTTTGAGAACTGTAAGATATTGATTGAAGAACAGAGTGTTAGGTCTTCTGTCTCCTTAGGCAGGTTTATTCCTAGGTATTCTTTTTGATTCGATGGTAACTGGGATTGTTTCCTTGATTTCTCTGATATTTCATTGCTAATGTATAGGAATGCAACAGATTTCTATGTATTAATTTTGTATCCTGTATTTTGACTGAATTCATGGATAAGCTCTAGTAGTTTTCTGATAGCATCTTTAGGATATTCTATATATAGTATCATGACATCTGCAAACTGTGACAGTTTTACTCTTTTCCAATCTGGATTTCTTTTATTTCTTTTATCTTCTCTGGTTTCAGTGGCTAGGAATTCCAATATGTGGTTGACTAAAAGTGCTGAGTGGACATATTTGTCTCGTTCCTGACTTTAGAGGAAATGCTTTCCATTTTTCACCACTGAGAATGACTGCTGTGGGTTTATCATATATAGCCTTCATTATGTTGGGGTAGGTGCTCTCTGTGCTCACTTTCTGGAGAGTTTCCATCATAAATGGGTGAACTTTGTCAAAAGCTTTTTCTGCATCTAATGACATGATCGTATGGCTTTTATTCTTCAATTTGTTAATAGTGTATCACACTGGTTAATTTGCAGATATTGAACAATTCTTGCATCCCTGGGATAAATCCCACTTGATCATGGTCTATGATCCTGTTAAGGTATTGCTGGATTCAGTTTGCTAGTATTTTGTTGAGTTTTGTGTGTATGTTCATCAGTGATACTGGTTTGTAATTTTCTTTTTTTGTGATATTTTTGTCTGGTTTTGGTATCAGGGTAATGGTGGCCTTGTAGAACATGCCTGAGTGTTCCTTCCCCTGGGATTTTTTGGAAGATTGTAAGAAAGATGAATGATAACTCTTCTCTAAATGTCTGACAGAATCTGCCTGTGAAGCCATCTGGTTCTGGAGTGGGTTTTTTTTTAATTATTATTATTGGAAGATTTGAAATCATAGTTTCAATTTTAGTACTTGTGACTGAACTGGTTGTATCTTCTACTTCTTCCTGGTTCAGTCTAGAAAGGTTGTACCTTTCTAAGAATTTGTCTGCTGCTCCTAGGTTATCCATTTTATTGGCATACAGTGGCTTATAGCAGTCTCTTATGATTTTTTTATTTCTGCTGTGTCAGTTGTAAACTTCCCCTTTTTCATTTATAATTTTATGGATTTGAGTTCTTTTTCTTGACGGCTAAAGCTTTATCAATTTTATCTTTTCAAAGAACTGGCTTATGGCTTCACTGACCTTTCCTATTGCTTTCTTTGTCTATTTCATTTATTTCTGCTCTGATCTTAATGATTTCTTTTGTCTGCTAACTTTGTGTTTTGTTTCTCCTTCTTTATCTAGTCCCTTTAGGTGTAAGGTTAGGTTGTTTATTTGAGGTTTTTCTTATTTCTTGAGGTAAGACTGTATTGCTATAAACTTCTTAGAACTGTTTTTGCTGAATCCCACAGGCTTTGGATTGTGGTTTTGCTGTCATTTCTTTGGTACTTTTTGATTTCCTCAGTGATACACTGGTTATTTAGTAACACTGTAACACTGTTAATCCTTCTGTGTTTGTGTTTTTTCTTAATAGTTTTTTCCCCCTTAACTAATTTCTAACCTCATAGTGTTGTGATTAGAAAAGATGTTTGCTATGGTTTCAATTTCCTTAAATTTACAGATGCTTGATTTGTGACCCAAGATGTGATCTATCCTGGAGAAATGTCCCCTTTGCACTTTGAGAGGAAAGCATATTCTGCTACTTTCAGATGGAATGTCCTATAAATATCAATTAAGTTTATCTGGTCTAATGGGTCAGTTAAGGCATGTGTTTATTAATTTTCTGTCTGGATGATCTGACCAGTAGTGGGTTGTTAAAAATCCCCCCTACTATTGTTATTTTTTTCAGTTTCTCTTTCTATGGCTGTTAACATTTACATTATATATTGAGGTGCTCCTATGCTAAGTGTATATATGTTTACAACTCTTGTATCTTTTTCTTGGACTGATCCCTTGACCATTATATAGCATCCTTCCTTGTCTCTTGTAACAATTTTTATTTTAAAATCTATTGTGTCTGATAGGAGTACTGCTACTCCAGCTTTCTTTTGATTTCCAAGCATGGTTGTTACTTCTAGCAAATTCCAACTAATGAAATCCTTTTTCTCCCTTAATTTGTTCATATATTCACCTCCATAAATTGATTCACTGGCGTTTGAACCAATTGGCCAATTTGGGACATATCCTTGGTCAGAATATAATGTTTGGGATTCTGTGACCTATAATTTAAGAAATTCGTATTTGGTCTTTGTCCCCAGTTTCTGACAACAAGCTGCCTTGGACTTTCTAAGCAATAAGGGCCATACAAAGGTTATCTTTTGTTGTGTGAGGGGATATTTGAAAAGCTCTCAGGTAACCTAAGGACAGAAGTTTGTAGCCAAGGGAACCAACCCTGTAACAAGAGTTGGAACTTTCATTCCTGTTCACTATCTGCATCCCACCCAACCTCTGGGGAGGAGACAGAGGCTTGAGGTTCAATCAGGCATACTGTGTAATAAAGCCTCGATAAAAACTCAAAAGCAGAGGATTTGCTGATTCCTGGTTGGTGAACATGTGAAGATTTGAAAAGAATGGGGGTCAGAGACGGCTAAGAAACTGTATGTCTTTTCTTTATCCCATACCTTGTCCAATCCATCTCTTCCATCTGGCTGTTCCTGAGTTATATTCTTTTTGAGATATTGGTGATTTAGTGAGTAAATGGGCTTCCTAAGGAGGAGGCTGGAGAAGGAAATGGCAACCCACTCCAGTGTTCTTGCCTGGAGAATCCCAGGGACGGGGAGCCTGGTGGGCTGCCATCTATGGGGTCGCACAGAGTCAAACACAACTGAAGCGACTTAGCAAGGAGGCGGTAACTGCACCCCCCAGTGTATATATAGTATGCCAGTGAGAATTCCAGGTGATAGCCGAGGCTTGCTACTGGCATCTGGGAACTGGGGACAGTCTTGTGAGATAGAACCCTCGGCTTCTGGTGCTATCTCTTGGTAGACAATGTCAATACTGAACTATAGTACGCTTAGCTATGTCCTAGAATGGCTTGGTAGTGTGGGGGATAAAACTCTTCCAAACATTAGAACTGGATTTAAAACCTACATAACTGCTATCAGAAATAGTATTTTCAAGAATGATCCTGGCTCACAGAACTATGTGGTTTGAGAAGAAAGGATGAAAGACTGGGGGATGAGGAACCTGATTTCTCGGTGGTATGGAGAGCAGCTGTGCAGCAATCAATTATTCAAGGTAAAAAAGTTGATAATGGAGTGTAGAGATGCATCCAATTCCTGGGGAGCAGGCTCACTGAATGCATAAAGAAACGAGAACTAATTTTTTTAAAAAGTTAACTATTCAATCCTTGGTTACTATTATGTACAACAGCTAAACTAAAAGAAAAAAATGCTGGTTTGGGCCTTGGAAAACAGACCAAGCTCAGATCTAAAAGTCATCTCCTCCCTAGGGAAAAGTTGCACAGGGACAACAGAAAGATCTCTAAGACCTCTGGTCACTAAACAGATAGTCACGAGGGAGGAGAGTCAAAATCAGGAAACTCGTGAAACCAGGGGTACAGTGTGGAGGAGCCAGCTCATTTTGTGGATTCAGAAATAGTTAACCTTTGCTAAAATAGATCATGAAAACAACTAATTTAGGAGCTAGTCTTTGGTTTTTAATGCTGCAGAACAGAAGAGCATGTTTGCATTGATGCAGGACCCAAGTTTGTTGCGGAACCATTAGAGACAATAAGGTATGATCCAGACACACAGGAGACTACTTCCGAAGGAAAAGCCAGTCTGGTCAACTAGATAAAAGCACTGTAAGGTTTATGTGCCTGGGGTCTGTCCATCGTGCCATTATAAAAGTCAAGCAGAACACCCAGATGAAGCAGCCAATATACCTCCTATGCAGGCCATGTGCGACCAGCTCTGTGATGCCTGAGCTATTCACCTGCTCAGTATGCCTGTTACTCAGGTCATGGTGGCACATCCCTGGTGGCAAAGATGGTAAAGAATCTGCTTGCAATGCAGGAGACCTGGGTTCGATAATCCCTGGGTCAGGAATGGCAACCACTCCAGTATTCTTGCCCGGAGAATTTCACGGACAGAGGAGCCTGGTGGGCTACAGTCACTGGAGTTGCAAAGAGTCAGACACCACTGAGTGACTAACACTTTCACTTTCATAATGTGCTTACACGTGAAAGAGCTAAATCGTGCAGGATAACTAAGTAGGAAATAAGTATGTACAAGAGTGGAGGACAGAAGTTTCCAGGACTTGACACAGGAGTCCCTGAGCTGTGTTACCAAAGTCTACTGGTGAAGGTCTGAAATGTGCTACAATTAGACTGAAAATAACAATGTAATTGTTGACGTGATTATGAAGTTGAATATTTAAGCAGGTGTAAGAAAGTTGGGTCTCTCTTACACAGCTGGACGAATATCATGTCTGGCTGGGGAACATGCCCCCTATCTAGTATTAGAAAACCAAACCTGTTGATGAAGTCTCAGTGGTCAGTACAATGAGGAACACAGGTGATGATGGAATCACAATATATATGTAAGTCTGTAGAATTGGTGTTGGAGCAGGTTTTGTTAAGTGACTGTGTTTTGTCTCTTTTTAACCTGATTGTACTTTGAGGATGGAGACTCTCTCATTGGAGAATGGTTCCTCTCTAGCTATTGTTGTAAAACAGAAGGGATGGAAAGCCACGCTTCAAGCATTTTTAACTGAACATGCTATTCGGAAACAGTGATACTGTCTGAGCCTACAGCGTAGAATAGAAGCTGCGGTGCTGGTGGGGACAAAATTCTCTGTGCCATAGTCCTATGTGAAGGGCACACTGAGGCTTATGGCAGAAATCTGAATGCCTCCCAGCAAAGACGTCTTGGACTTTGAACGAGAGAGTTTCTACTTAAAGGGTGTTTACTGCTAGTCTAGGACATTATTAATTAAAGCTACTCATAAACTAAAGGACATAAAGTGATCTTGAAATCTGAAATACCCACAACATCTGGGATGATGGAGAAACACCCAAATAGGGAAGGCAGTGCCTAGAAGTGTTCCGTAATAACATGGAAATGGTTTATAAAGAATCATGCTCTCTGGGGAATATTAGGAGGAAACACTCACGGCTCCAGTGTCGCTGTTCCTCTAGGACAGACTTTGGAATCAACAGAGGGCCTGCTGGAACCAACCGCCAGGTAGACAGCACACTATGAACAGCTCTAAAGTGAGCAACCAAAGCTGCTGGGATTATGGGTAGCAGTTCCAGGGTGAATAGATAACATCCTATTTGGAAGTCCACCACTCTGACTGAGAAGTTAAAAACAAACCAGTTGGCTCAGTAAGGTTGAAATGCATGCTGTTTTCCCAGCAGTGATGAAAGAACTGAATGGTGATAAACATCCCCTATCTTTGACTTTTACTGACTCATGGGCAGTGGCCAATGGCCTGGCCATATGGTCAGGCAGGAGGGCAGTGGCAACCTGGCCTATAAAACAGATGTCCGTATGGGACACACAGCCCTGTGGAAATCTGCGGGAATTAGAGGGATGCATTTAAGTAGGACATGTTGATGCCCATCAGAAGAACTCCTTTCCAGGCTTGGAAGGTGAATGGAATCACAGGCAGATATCCCCCTGTGCTCTCCTGAGACAGCCACCTGCATCCAAGAAGTAAGTGGATATGGGGTTAGTGCAGCAATGTGAGACTGGCTAACCTAGACACACTCTTGTTGTACACTCTGATGCACAAAACGCCAATAAGAACTGTTCTGTCTGCAAAAAAAAAAAAAAGACAGAGACTGCAGATGGCTGTGTGGCAGCTTCCCGGGAACATATTCCCAGATATGTTCCTAGCCCGGAACATATCTGGCAAGATATCGGGTAGCCCTGGGTGACTTTGCTGACTCCAGGCCAGGCTCTTCTCACCCAGTGGTAGAGGCAAGTGCTCAGAGTGTTGTGAGAGAACTGGAGCAGAAGATAGTGCACCAATTTGGATGGCTGAGCTCCGTTTCTTCAGAGTAAGGAATACGCTTGTACGGCCCATAATGTCCAGTGGGTAAAGGCAGCCCCTCAGAGAGAGAGTCTGACAGAGAACTGAGCAGGTAACCGAAACCCTGGTTGTCTAAATGGGGAGAGAAAGGTGTGAGAGGCTGCCCTGCAGGACAAGAAGAGCTAGAGGAGGGTCTGCACAGGGTGGAGTCCAGCGTTGTTCTGGGAGGGAGGAGGTGGCGGAGGGTGCTAGTGTGATTAGGCAGTTCTTACCAAGGGCAGAGGACACTGGGATAAGGACTTTTTTTTCTTTCTCAGATCACCTCAACCTTTTTCTCCCTCTGAGGTAGCAGTCAGATGACCAAAGTGGCAAGTGCAAGAAACAGAGATGATTTCTAAGCCAGAAACTGTAAATATGTGTCTTAATCTTTGTTACAATTCCTAAGGGCCTGTGATAAACCTTCACTCCATCGAGCAAAACCAGGGCTAACAGTGATTGCCTCTATATGGCCTGGTGGTAAAGACAACCCATCCACTCTGCACCCCTGTAACCTTACCTTGTTTGAGAAGTGGATGAGGGGGAGGCACTTGCCAGACTAAGTACTGCTGTCTGTAATCAGTCTGGCCCAGGGGCTGAACCTAAGTCACTTCGAAAGGTAGAAAACTTTGAGTATGAATGAAGGAAAAAAGGGGGAAAAAAAAAAAGACTCGGAGCAAAAGCTGATACTGTCTGTTGCTCCATTGTACCATATGCCTGAAAGGGTGAAGCCATACCTTCTGAAAGCACTCCTGCTTGTTTTCTAATTGAGGCGTTGTTGATTTACAATGTTGTATTAGTTTCAGGTATACAGTGAAGTAGTCCAATTATATGTCCATATGTATATATCTGTTATTTTCCAGATTCGTTTTCACTATAGGTTACTACAAGACACTGAGTAGTTTCCTGTACTGTACAGTCTATATTATCTATTTTATACACAGTAGTGTACAGCTACTAACCCCAAACTCCTAGTTTATCCCAAACTCCTAGTTTATCCCTCCCCACAACTCCTTCCCCTTTGGCAACCATAAGTTTATTTTTCATGTCTGTGAGTCGATTTCTGTTTTCTAAATAAGTTCATTTGTATCTTTTTCTTTCTTTAACATGTAAGTGAGATCATATGATACCACTTATGAGAATCTGATTTCCTTCCTCAGTCAGAAGTTCACGTAGCAATCTGGACTTATACTGACCCCTTAATCTGTGAGATCCAACACTCTTTATAGGTAGAAAGTGTCAGAATTGGGTTGGATTATAGGATATCCAGCGGGTATTGGATAACAGCTTGGTGGTGTGGGAAGAACTACCTCACCTCCTCACACACACAGAGGAATTGGTTTCAGAACCCTTTTTACTGTTCTATTTCTAAATTTTATTAATTTTGCCAATTCTTAAGTGATACTGTATTACTGTTTTTGGTTAGGTTACAAGCCAGACTCACAGAATAAAAGGGAAAACTTCTACCTCTGTGCAGTAGATGCGTCAGCCATCTATGCTTTGAGTATCTTTTATGCGTCACTTATGACACCACTGTGCGTGTGTGTGCTGAACTGCTTCAGTTGTGTCCGACTCTGTGCAATGCCATAAACCACAGCCTCCTAGGCTAATCTTAGAACTCAATTTTGGGGGAGCCAGGTGAAATCCTTGCATTAAAAGTTTCACTATGATAGTTAACTTAAATCACATCAAACTGCCAACATGTGGCTGTTAACCTCAAAAAGCAATTTTGTACGGTTCAACCTAATAGTTATAAACTGCCATCGTTAATTCAAGAATATTTTCCTAGAAAATCAACAACAGTATGTAATTTTTCTAAATTATTGGTATAGCAGTAGGCATAGCATTTGTTTACAATATTTTAATCACCCTCATATTGGAGTGAATTTAACATTACCGTGTATATAAAAATGCTTTCTTCAACTTCTGAAAAGAAATTGTGGTAAAAATTATGATATCAGTGGTATGGTATTATGGAAACAAAACTTTATGCATCAATTCTTATTCCCCATCTAAAATCTAAAGCCCTAAGAAGGTCACAGGTTGCTTTAAGGGGCTCCATAAACACATACGCCAAATTTATATGTGAGTGCATACATCACACATACTTTCTCTTGGGGGAGAATCCCAAGAGAATTCTCAAAAACCTAAGATCCCAAATAACTTTTGAGAGTTTTGAAATGACATTTATGAGTATAAAGAGTCCAATGTAAATAAACTCTTATATTCCATTTTGTTCAACAAAGGATTAAAAGAAAAATGTAGAAGGAATGAAACTCATTATAGATTAATGCTTACATTCTTCTGGAAACTATGTGGATAAGTAAACATTTTTCAGCAGACTGAAAAGACATTTGCCTTTCAACTTGTAAACTTGCCTTGCCTTGTAAACTTGCTTCTAAATATGTTTCCACATGTTTTTAACGATGAACAAATTAAAGAGGAAGATGAGGACAAAGAAAAAGGAACTAGAGTAACCAGGAAAAAGGAAACTGTGAGATAAATGAGACAATATATGAAAGGTTAACATAAAATCAGAATAGGTAATTTTTTTTTCTAACCCAAAGGTAATGAACACAATCATAAAAACAAACAAGCAAAACAATGAGAAAAGAGCAACTAACCA
The DNA here is from genome assembly GCA_006410635.1 of Cephalophus harveyi. Classification (NCBI taxonomy): domain Eukaryota; kingdom Metazoa; phylum Chordata; class Mammalia; order Artiodactyla; family Bovidae; genus Cephalophus; species Cephalophus harveyi. Next base: position 181,651 of record SJYT01031163.1, read on the forward strand.
TGTAATAGATTTACCTTTGCAAAGACTGCTGGAAAATAAAAGTAGGGAGGTACAGAAACAATGTGGAAGGGACGGAAAATTGAAAAAGAGAAAAGATTAAAAGGAAAAAAAAAATCAAGAATATACCATATTTTCAATAAAAATCTTATTTTGAGGGCAGTATTTCAAGCTTTTCTGGAGCATAATGAACAAGGATAAAACTAACCTGTTGTACAAACTCCAAGGGTACTGGTGTGGCTTGTGTAAATGCTTCCAGATGAATGCCATGCACAGGGTCTTCAACTATCAGGCAGCCAATGTCAAACCATCTGCAACAGAATGTATGAGTTTCAAGTTGTGTATGTGCTAAGTAAATTCTATGAATTGATAAAGTACTGTCCTTTGGATAAAACATTAGCAGACTGATTAAAAGATAAATCATAAAAACAACATACAAAACTGCCCTGTTGGCTTAATTTCAAGAGGAGGGGGAAAAATGGGGAAGAACAACAAAAATAACTGAAAACCACGCATCATGGAAAATTCCTTTTCTTGCTGAGATTTGGGGAGAAGAATGGCAATTAGAGGCGCTCAAATATGCAACAGATAAATTTATTCATCTGAAAATGCAAATAGCTTATTATAATTAAAAACATCATTTGCTAATATATGGGAAATTTTATACTACCAACTCTATGATTAGTATATAGCCAAGCTGCTAAGTTACTAGATGACTTAAAAAATAAGCTCATTCAGGAAATAACAAATCCTCTCCTCATTCCTGATAGATTTTTCTAATCACAATTTCTGAATTGCTCACAATGAATCAGACTTTGAAGACAGCTTCATGAAATCAAGAAAAATTTCTTCCATTTTAAGATACACATTAAAAAGTGAAAAATTTTAAAACTGACTTAGGTGAGGTTATCAGTACATCATCAGCATTTTAACTAACCAGAAGCAGGAAATCATGGTTTTAAATGAGAAGATACAGAGCAAGAAAATTAAAAAATATGCAGATTAAAGTAGCTATGAAATATAATACAGATTAGGAAACTTTTTTAACATATTCAAAGAAACAGCAAAACAGTGAGCAGAATAACAACTTTGCTTGAGTGGTAAAATGGCAGTTCATTATGTCTACAGTATTCATATCCCAAAATTGTGCTTCAAATTGAGAGCCTTAAATAATTTATCTTACATGAATCATTATTTTAAGTATTTTATCTGGGATATGAATCATTACTGTATTTGGGATATGACTCAGTATTTGATTGTACACAATTGTGTATCGTGCAGACAGCAGAGGACTGCAGTGACTCAGCTCCCAGGCACGGCACGGACTTCCTGAAAAGCAGCGCCTCTGAAGGTGCAAGCCGTCTTTGCACAATGCCTGTGAGCACACACTAGAACTCCCCGCCTCCACACTGCTCTCATGCCCGCATGTGTCAACCTGAGCATCCCATTCTGCTCCAACTCAAATCTAAAGTGCCATCACTGTCGTGGTCACGGAGACCTCTTCAGCACCTCTCCCTGGTGCTGCTGGCCGAGTAACTTTGCCTTCTCCCTCCGCCCTCCTGTCCTACCCAACCTCCACTCTCCACCCGGAGGAGGAAGAGTGGCGGTCTCCACTGCTCATGCTCAAGGACAGTCACCAAGGAACTCTCTCCTCCTCCTCACCCTCTCCCTGTGGCTGGTGAAATAAGGCAGACTTGGCCAAATCCTATAAGGAAGTCGCCTGGACTTAAGGAGAATGGTAGTTCCAAGACTTTGGATTTTATGTAACAGAAAAAAATCGAAATAGAACCTGAGGAGCTAATACAGGTATGCAAGTTTGTATTTTACCAAAGAAAGACTATCCACTATCACCGGTTACTTCCCAGAAGGACATTTTAATCCATTTCATACATAACCCAATATTTTTAAACTTGATAGGTTAATTTCAGAATAAGGACAGTTCATGCTTACATAGTTATTTTTCCATTTTGGTACACAAGATGCTCATTTTCCTCATGGAGCATGAACTGATGCAAAGGTCATCACAGATAGCTAGGTCTTTACTCTGCTAGGCTCTGCTCTGTTAGGGGCCAAACAACATTGGTCTTTTCTTGCCTTTGTTATCAGCATGCATTTCTCTATCTTCTATGCATTTATTTCCTATGGGAACATCACAAATATTAGTAGCCAAAGCAAACTATCAAGTGTTTTGGGTTGTGGGTTTGCTGTTTGCTCTCATGTTCTTCCTCTATCCCCTTTCTGTATCTTAATATCACAACCTTTCCATCCTCTCTCATCCTTGACCATACTGGAAACCATCAACAGACTTCCTAATACTACTTGCTACTCTTCTGCTCAAAAAAGCATTAATATTTGGCAGGAAAAATACCATGTCTAGGCATGATGGTGCAGTTGATGGTGGACCAATGAAAAGCTGGATGAGATTATAAATTATAACCAAAGGTATCCGAGAGCTGCAGGAGCAAGGAAGACAAAATGGAGTAACGTTCTCGACAGAGACAACTTTATAAAGGTACCCTTTAAGACCTTCAGCTGATGCTGAGCACTACCCAGCCTGGACTCAGGTCAGTCGTGATTGCAGTGCACCAAACCACCCCTTTCACACACCTCACTACTGTTTACTACAGCAAACAGTGAACCTTCTCAGGATTACCTGAAGGCTCTCGAGTTTCTTATAAACAATACCTGGCTTTAAAAGACTGTGAGGTGAAGCATCGACAAAGACAGCGCCTTATCGTTACACCAAAAGGAGGCTAAATGAGGCCCATACACTGGATTCAGTAGACAAGGATCTGTAATGACTCATACTAAAGGAAATAGAGGTAAAGGTAGTCACAATAGAAGATATATTCAATAGATAAACTGAATCTATTAAAAAAAAGTGTACAGGCTACACAGCAGCAGACAGGTCAACAGAAGATCCTCAAACTAAAGAATAGAGAGGAAAACTAGAGTGAGCAAGTAGAGGGAAGTGGGGACTGACCACCTGAGAAATGTAGGGCACAGTCAGAAGGTGAACGATGTGTCACTGGAGTCCGAGAAAGAGAAAATGGGCCAGAAGCCAATGCAGAAGGTAAAATGCCTAAGAACTTTCCAAAATGGACAAGAGACATAAATCTAGTGAAAGACAGAAAGAATCAAGTTTGGTGAATCCACAGAGGTTTAATACATAAGCAAACACAGCACACCTATGCAAACCATAGTAAAACTGCAAAAACATAGTGACAAAAAAAATCGTAAACGCAGCAAAACAACACATTCTCTTCACAGAAACAACAAGCTGGATAGCTGATACAACAAAAATGGTGGAAGCCAGCAATCAGTACAATGGCATCTTTAAAGTATTACATAAAAAGAATCTGGCGATCTTTTCCAGAGAAAACACCCTATGGAAACAAAGGTACGTAAAGGCATTTTCGGACAAAAGCTAAGAGAACTCGTGGCTAAAGTCTAATGTAGTACAAAGAATGTTTTTAGGCACAGTGAGAATGATCCCAGACTTAAAACCAAAAATAAAGGACGGTCTTCAAAGAATAAATGTAAGTGAACAGAATGCACAGAAAACTAACAATATCTTGAGTTTAAAATATATGCACAGTTAAGATAACTTACAATACTGCACAAGATGTAGGGGGTAAATCGTATTATCAACAGTCACAATTTGTACTATAATGTTAACACATGGAAAAGGCATGATGGAATCTCTAAGGTAACCCTTGCATCAATATTAAAAGGTTAATAGAGGGGAAAAAATGAAATAATAATGATCAGTGGATTGTTGCTTGGTGCTTATACAGAAAGTTCAAACTTCCCAACTGAATATTCAAAGCTCTTTAATCTGTCCCCAAACTACTCCTGACTTTCTATCCAACAATGTTCAGCCAACCTGATATAATCACTGACACCTAAATGTATCTTAATCTTCTTCACACTCTTCCTCCACATAGCTGTCCTACCTATTCTTTTTCACTTATCCAAATTTTAGCTACTCTTTAAACTTCAGTTCAAGTACTAATCATTCATGACTCTTATCTGACACTACTCCGCATCAAATTATTTCCAGTGAAAATGTATGTAACATTTCCTATAAGTAAAGATTTACACACTTACAGAGTCATTTAAAACTGTTTATCTGTGTATATATTTTCTCTCCCACCTGGTCTATAAGAGACCCTCAAAGTTGGAGTCCATTTTCGTATACTATAGCTACAAAGTACTAAGCACAGTGTTACTCAATACTAAAACAAAAATTAAATGCGTCAAAGTTGCTCAGTCATGTCCAACTCTTTGCGACCCCATGGACTGCACAGTCCATGAATTCTCCAGGCGATCTTCCCAACCCAGATATACAACCCAGGTCTCACGCATTGCAGGCTGATTCTTTACCAGCTGAGCCACAAGGGAAGCCCCAAAGCAACAAAATCACACAGTAAATAGGAAGAAGGTAGCTCTCAACAGTTGGGAAGTTATTTTAATATAAGGTAATTCTGCAAATTAAAAAAAATTCTCCGATCAAAAAATCCATCTATTAAAAGTTTAATGCCCTCAAAAACAATGGCAAATTATGCTGTTAGAGGTTTTTTCCCAACCTACATAGATGAGAGGTAGTGCTCAACAGAACTCTAACCTGGTGACTGCCTCCAGGCCATCTTGTCAGACCTCCCATTACCCTGAACAGCTATGCAAGATGATTGTGTTTGTTACGGAAGTCAGCACCCAAGTCAAAGCTACACCATTGTATCTTATTTAATTGATAATTAACACAGTCTTAGAATTCAGGCAACACAATGTAAATTTTATAATTAAATAGGAGAAAACAAGAGTAGAAATATGAGCTAGGCTACACAGGTCACATAATGAGATGATACAGCTAGACCATATTTTCTGTCTGGTTCGAAAATAAGATACATTTTTTACTAGACATTCGGTGTAAGCAATTCTATTTTTGCTCCTAAGAGAAATGTAGTAAGCCACTCACTGAACCCATTATACATCAACAAACTGGACAACCTAGAAGAAAAAAAGTGAAGTTGCTCAGTCATGTCCAACTCTGTGTTATACGTATCTATAGTAGGAAACTAAAAGCTGGACTTAACGAGGACAAGGCTGCCATTTACTACTTTCATTTTAATCACTTCACACAAGTACTCATGAATGATGTTATGAGAATGAGTTCAAAAAGCTAGATAAAACACTTCTGAGTAAAACCAGTCATGGATAATACACCTATTTTTATCATGAACAGCAGCACTAAGCAGTGAATGAGATTATGAGGTCAATTCTTCTTCAAAAACAAAAATTAAGAAAGCCAAGGCACTTTCAGAAACAACAGAATCTACTTCAGAGACAAAGAAGTGACAACTGTGTGAGAACATGTAAACCAACTTGTCATTAGCTGCTAAACATGAAAGATGAAAGAAGATGTGGTTTAAACTAGAACGGAATCCAGCTGTATTTCTGCTTACTCTTGTATCTCGGCTACCTAGCACAGCATCTAACTTAACAGGTACTCAGTAAGAACTTAAAACATGAAATAGTGAACAAGAGAAACATCAAGGGCTTCTAAAGGCCTATAGAGCTAACGTTAGGAATCTAAATATGTAAATATGGCATCACCAAATTGAATAAGGAGGTCACTACTGAATTTGGAAGAAAATAAAACAGCTAAGATGAACTTAATTCTTTGTATGGGATAAAGTAAATCTGCCTAATTCACTCCTCCCAAAAGGTAGTTATAGCTAATTTTTATTATAAAAATGTTTAAATAAATGTTAATTCAGTAAAAACTATTAGGGGATTAGTGGGCTGTTTATAGAGATTCATTCGCAACTTTTTAAAGATGGTATCTCAACTATGTACCATAAAAAAAGTCCTAGATTTCATGCTCCCAGGAAACAGAAACTCAGTCGGTTCATTTTTAACTACCCTATAGCACAGGGCTTATACTGCATAAAGTTCACAAAATATTTACCTGAAAAGAATTAGCACCTATGAAAGATAGGATGGTGAGTTGTGAAGACAAGTTTACTTCTTGCTTTTATTCATGGAATCCAGAAAATGCAGAGTGGGTAAATCAGCCTCTCTCCTCCTCTGACCACAGCATTTACATTAAATGCACATCTTTTAGAGTCACAAGTAGGGACACTTTAATATTAGTCTCATGTTTTGAGAAGGGAATTTTAACTTTATTTTTCAGCAGATGAAAGTGAAAGTGAAGTTGCTCAGTCATGTCTGACTCTTCGTGAGCCCATGGACTGTGTAGCTCACCAGGCTCTTGCAGAGTGGGTAAATCAGCCTCTCTCCTCCTCTGACCACAGCATTTACATTAAATGCACATCTTTTAGAGTCACAAGTAGAGACACTTTAATATTAGTCTCATGTTTTGAGAAGGGAATTTTAACTTTATTTTTCAGCAGATGAAAGTGAAAGTGAAGTCGCTCAGTCATGTCTGACTCTTCGTGAGCCCATGGACTGTAGCTCACCAGGCTCCTCCATCCATGGAATTTTCCAGGTAAGAGTACTGGAGTGGGTTGCCATTTCCTTCTCCAGAGGATCTTCCTGACCCAGGGATCGAACCCAGTCTCCCACATTGTAGGCAGACGCTTCACTGTCTGAGCTACCAGGGAACTTAGCAGTGAAGGGGAATAAAAAACTAGGTAGTTTAAAGGCTTGGTTAATTTGAAGTAATTATCTCAGAACTGAAATAAGATGCAGAAAGGCCTCTAGAGCTTACACTGTACTCTGAGAGCTTAAACTAAGCAACTTGGTCCAAATAACCAAAATTCCACATTTCATAATTTCTAATGGATAATAACAACATGTCTGTTGAATATAACCTATAAGACAGTGGTCATAAATATACCTGGTTTTTCAGTAAAAGTAATACTTAGCATTAGAGAAGTCTCGGGAGCTTCCTAACTTTAATTATGGCTAATTGATTTCCTTACATTGAAAAAGCAAGAAAGTTCCAGAACAACATCTACTTCTGCTTTACTGACTATGCCACAGCCTTTAACCATGTGGATCACAATAAACTGGAAAATTCTTCAAGAGATGGGAATACCAGACCACCTTATCTGCCTCCTGAGAAATTTGTATGCAGGTCGGGAAACATCAGTTAGAACTGGACATGGAACAACAGACTGGTTCCAAATCGGGAAAGGAGTATGTCAAGGCTGTATATTGACACCCTGCTTATTTAACTGATATGCAGAGTACATCGTGAGAAATACTGGACTGGATGAAGCACAAGCTGGAATCAAGACTGTAAGGAGAAATATCAATAACCTCAGATATGCAGATGACACCATACTTATGGCAGAAAGCAAAGAAGAACTAAAGAGCCTCTTGATGAAAGTGAAAGAGGAGAGTGAAAACGTTGGCTAAAAACTCAGCATTCAGAAAACTAAGATCATGGCACCTGGTCCCATCACTTCATGGCAAATAGATGGGGAAACAATGGAAATCGTGACAGACTTTATTTTTTGGGCTCCAAAATCACTGCAGATGGTGACTCCAGCCATGAAATTTAAAGACGCTTGCTCCTTGGAAGAAAAGTTATGACCAACCTAGACAACATATTAAAAAGCAGAGACATTACTTTGCCAACAAAGGTCCATCTAGTCAAGGTTATGGTTTATCAGGTAGTCATGTATGGATGTGAGAGTTGGACTATAAAGAAAGCTGAGTGCCGAAGAATTGATGCTTTTGAACTGTGGTGTTGGAGAAGACTCTTGAGATCGCTTGGACAGTAAGGAGATCTAACCGGACCACCCTAAAGGAAATCAGTCCTGAACATTCACTGGAAGGACTGATGCAGAAGCTGAAACGCCAATATTTTGGCCATCTGATGCAAACTGACTCATTTAAAAAAACCCTAATGATGGCAAGGACTGAAGGCGGGAGGAGAAGGGTACGACAAAGGATGAGACGGTTGGATGGCATCATCTACTCAATGGACACAAGTTTGAGCAGGCTCTGGGAGTCGGTGATGGACAGGCAGGCCTGGCATGCTGCAGTCCATGGGGTCACGAAGAGTCAGACACAACTGAGCAACTGAACTAAACTGCAACAATTTCATAGGCATAAAGGAAAACTTAGGTTTAATTCAAAAAACCATTCACTTCAAATAAAAGCAGATGGATAGAAAAAAAAATTTGGTTTGAAATTTCAATACTCTGCTTTATTTTCTTCTCATTAGCTCCCTCTAGTGTATCCAAAATAAACAACTGATAAAATTACAAATCAGTTTGATATTTATATCAGTTTCAATGAATTTGAAGCTTGTATTAAAGACTGTGGAAAAGGAAACCATGTCTAAATTTGAAGGGCAAAAACCAATACTAAAACAAATCTGTCAAATAATAGCAAAATCACAACATAAACTATGTTCATAAAATACGGTTTTTACAGAAAAAAATCTCCAGCCTTTCAAGTTCAGTATCTACTTATCTGAAGTATCTTTGATGTAACGATATTTAGCACAACAAAATATTGAAGACTCAAGCCTTACAAACCATGAAATTCTGAGTTATATTCCAAAAATCATGTAGTGATCTATCATTAGAAAGAACGACTTATCAGCTGACAACTTTATCTGGTCCTTTTTCTGTTTTTTTTTTTTTTCCAGAACAATCAGAAACCACATGACTTGCCAGAAGATTTTACTGAGTCACTGTGTCATTTGCATCCATAACATCCAAAACATTATTTGGAGTTGTCCCTTTGGATGACGCTCGGGAGGATTTCACATTCTGAGGTAATCTGGGGACATGAGGTATGTCTTTATTTTCTACTGGGAGAGGGCAGAGCTTATAAAGAGGAGATGAGAAAGGAGATTCCATTACAAGTGTGTATTCAGTCAGAGCGTTTTAGGAAAGAATGCATGTGGAAATTGAGGGAGGAGAAGCAGAGTTCCTAAAAACTTTCTAGGTCTACCTCGACCTTGCACCGTCTTCGTGTCTCACCAGAAGTGCACAGAGACAAGTGTGAAGACTGCGCTGTCTGATGGCAAAGGCACTATCACAGTATGGCAGCAGATGGGCAGCTAGAGCTCTCTTAAGGAAAAGATCTCTGCTGGTAAAGTTTGTTTACCCCAAACTTTGAAACAGCTCCCGGAGTGAAAACGTCTTTTGCATTAGACTCTTTAGTTGAGAAAATTACTTTTAAAAGTTTACCCTAGCACTTTGAATTGTACTGTTTGCGGTTTGACACCAAATTACCTCGATAAGGCTGCTAGACAGTAAAAAAAAAAAAAAAAAAAAGGCACTATTCTAAGAGTTCATATCTGTAAACCAAACAAAGATCTATGCTCCTGTAGAACTTAAATTCTAGTGGGGAAAAAAAACATTAAAAATAAAATTAATATAAATTATATAGTAGATCAGAAAATGCTGAATGCTATAGGAGAAAAATAAAAGGAGGGTTAGAGGGATCAGGAGAGCAGGATCAGTGGGTGCAGGCTGCAGTACTGGACCAGGCAGTGAGGACAGGCCTCGCTGCACAGGGAAGACGCGAGGACTTGAAGGAGGTTAGGGAGTCAACCAAGGAGGTATGTGAGAAAAGTGTCTCACAGAGAGTTAGTGCAAACGCTGTGCGAGAGCAGCCTGACAGACAAGGATGAAGACCTGCAAGGAGGCCAATGCAGCTGGCACGGAGCGAGCAAGGGGGAAGACTACAGGAGACGAAGCCAGAGGAACACCAGAAGCCACTGGCGTCACCGCTGTGCAGAACAGTAGGGAGGCTCCCTAAGAAACTACAAACAGCACTACCATGTGATCCAGCAACCCCACTCCTGGGCATGTATCTGGAAAAGACGAAAACTCTATCTCAAAAAGATACATACACCCCAATGTCCATCAATAGATGAATGGATAAGTAAGATGTGGAATGGCCATTTGCAGCAAAATGATGCACCTAAAAGATTTTCCCACTAAGTGAAGTAAATCAGAGAAAGACAAACATGATATTGCTTATGTGAAATTAAAAAAAAAAAAAAAAACAGTACAAATGAACTTATTTACAAAACAGAAACAGATTCACAGACATAGAAAACAAACTTATGGTTACCAAAGAAGAAAGGGGATGCGGAATAAATTAGGAGTTTGGGATTAGGCTTCCCTGGTGGCTCAGACAGTAAAGTGTGTATGCAATGCAGAAGACCCGGTTCAATCCCTGGGTTGGGAAGATCCCCTGGAGAAAGAAACAGCAGCCCACTCCAGTACTCTTGCCTGGAAAATCCCATGGACTGAGGAGCCTGGTAGGCTACAATCCATGGGGTGGCAAAGAGTTGGACACAACTGAGCGACTTCACTTTCACTTTCATTTTGGGATTAGCAGATACACACTACTATATATATAAAGCAAACAATAAGAACCTACTGTATAGCACAGGGAACTATACTCAATATCATCTTCTAATAACCTATAATGGAAAAGAATCTAAAAAAGAATACACACACACATATATATATGGTATAACTGAATTATTTTACTATACACCTGGAACATCAAAAATCAACTATACTTCAATAAAAAAAAAAAAAAAAAAAAGGCCAGTTCAGCCAGGTCATATGGTGCTATGGAAACCATGGTAAGAAATTTGGATTTTTACACTAAGGGAAACAAAGTTCTGAAAAGAACAGTGACATGGGTTGACCTAGTGTGCTGAAAGAATTATCCCAGCTCCTCTGTTGAAGATAACCTACAGAGCTACAAGGGTAGAAAGTGATGGCCTGTTAGAAGGTGTACGCAAGATTTCAGCAAGACCTTGTGATGGCTTTACCCAGGGTGGGGGCAATGAAGACACTGACAAGCAGTCAGATGCTCGATGTATTCTGAACGTATAGAGAACAAGATTTCTTGATGAGTTGGACATGGGCAATGAGAGAAGTCAGGGATGACTCCAGGTTTCTCACCTGAGAAAATGGAAGGACACAGATGTCATCGACTGAGATGGAGAAATCTTGGGGAAACAGTTCAGAAGGAAAGAAAAGTAGTTGAGGACTAGACGTATTGAGACATTCAGGTGAAGGTGTCAAAAAGGCAACTTTTATATAAACCTAGTTTACATGAGAGGTCTATGCTGGAAATATAAACTCAAATCTGTGAGCACACAGCGGCTATTCAAAGCCATGGGACTGGATGAGATCACCAGCACAGTGAACACAGATGAAGGGAGAGATCATCAAGAGGCTGGGGAGAAAAGGAGGAGCCAACAAAGAAAGCAGAAAGGAATGAGAGAGGCAGGAAGAAACCAAGTGTGGCATCCGTGAGCATGAAAGCCGTTACACGGGAGGCCTAAAGCCCACCCTAGAGCAAAGAAGGTGGAACCACACTCGCGACCTTGAGAGCCCATCCTCAGTGGAGTGGTGGCAGGGGGCCCCCTGACTGAGGTGGATGTTAAGACAGTATGAAGAGAAGAACTAGAGATAAAAGGGCTGGTAACTCCGGAAGTTTTGCTGCAACATGAAGCAAAAAGCTAAGGTAGGAGGTGATGGTGAAAGAGGGGTAAAAAAACCTAAGGTTTTCTTTGGCTTATTTTTTCTTTTTAAGGGGGGAGCAGTGCTGTATGCTGATGAACTGTTCATTTGTTCTGCATGTCTGTATACTGATGGTGACGATAAAACATGTATGAGAGGGAAGGCAGAACGCTTGGAACTTAGCACCTAGAAGGCTAGAGGGGACTATGTCTAGTATGGTAATAGGATTGGTTTGGATAACTGACAGTTGTTTGTTTGTTTTTAATGATTATAGGCCAGAAGACAAAGTACGTGAGATTCAAGTGGAGGTGTGAGTATGCAAGTGTATGAAATCTGTCTTCAAAATAAGCCATTCCATCATCTGCCACTGTTATGTAAGGATTATAGACACCTACAGATGCAGTCACAAGGTTGTCTTCCTTTACCAAAAAGTACAGCAGTGTCTTACTTTTGATGAGTGCATTATAAGATTTCACAGGTTTCTATATGCTGGTGAGACCCTGGCAAACTCTGGTTATATACAGGCATTGTGCCTATAACTTGCCAGGTAGTTGGGTCTCTAAGGTAAATTAGTTAAAAGGACAAGGAAAGAGAAGACTCAAAGTAAGCAAGCTAAGAAAGATTTTTCGGTGAGTGGCTGAGTCCCCTTACCAAGTACAAGAGAAAAGGGGGACTCGCCAGGTAAATTTAAAACCCTGCTCCCAATAATCAAAACATATTTTTAGGTTTCTTTAAAATTCCACTGTATCGTCGTAACACTAGAGAGTTGTCCAATTAAAATCCAAATCAGTATTTCAGCATGTAAAAACCCAACAGCTCCACAGAGACCATCAAATTATCATCAGAATTATGAAAAAATAAACCAGCAGTTTCTATATCCTAAAAAGATGTTCTATTACTCACTTTTAATCCTGCTGCATAGCCCACTGGTTGTGGGGCAATGTTGGACTGTCCGGCTTCCCCTATAACCACAGCTAGGCCAAAGACCTCTTGGAAGGCGTCTCGGACGGCAGCAACTTTTACTTCTTTATTCGAGGTCACTACAATATCCAGTTCACCTCCAGATTCTAAAAAGACCAGAAGAAAAATCCAAATTAATGAAATTCTTGTAATTACTACATGCACTAACATTTTATGACATAATTAGTACCAACCTGGCACAACGACACAAGATATAGATTAGCCTTTTAATTGGCTGAGGAAACTGAGGCCGACAAGGTCTTGCCCAAGGTAACACAGCTACTTAGCGGTGATATCAGGACTCAACCCTAGGCCTGTACATTTTCACTCTACCATGTGAGGCAAGCACACACACTTCACCCTGTCATCTAACATCTTGTTCTGAGATTTCTCAAAAAAGCTGTGAAACATTTCGCTCTTGAAACAACACTATGCTCTTCCTTAGAAGTGTCTTCTGGAGCAGTTCAAAGTATTCTCCAAATATCTGAGCTTTTTATTATGGACTTTTTCCTGATTGAAATAATGTTCCACATATCCCATCTTTATTGGAATTTCTTAAGTCACCAAAACCTAAAAGCAATGGGTTACATAGGAAAGAAAAAGAATATGTCTTTGTTTCCCCTCCATATGGGACATAGCTCCTAACCCAAGCAAAGTACTGTTCCATTAGGCTTCAGCTCAAAAAGCTGTTCAGTTTGTAATGACTCATGTCACTTTTAATGATTATAAAGACAGCTCATCAAAAAAAATGTAGAAACTTAAACTGTGTTAAAATCCATTTCTAACAGTTCCTATGCTTTCTTGATATTTGAAATTGTTACAGTGATTTCTAAAATATTTGTATAAAAATATGGTTAAGTTCCGCTAGAGTTTTGTTAGATCCAAATGGTCTAGTTTTTGCTGTCAATAGCTTTTTCACACTCAAGTCTTACTGCTTTTTATCTGCTAATAATAGAAATTTCATTTTGTATCTTTCTCTCCATTTTTTGTTTTCCTTTTTCTAGATGTCACGCAGAGTACTAGCCTGAGGAAAGTCTTGGGTTTGAGTCCCGATTTTATCATTTACTAGCTCCATTACCTTGGGGAAGTCATGGAGCTTGTTTCCTTATAAAAAAATTCCTGCCACCTCACAGAGCTTGCTCTAAGGATTAATAAAGTAAATGCTTCAAATAGGTAATGGGTCTAACACAATACCCATTTAAACAACAAGAGCTCCAAAAATACTAATTCTCTTCTTTTTCTCATTAAAAATAAGATCCTGTAAAAAGGATATATATACTACAAATTATATCAAACTTGATTACTATGAATATATAAAATCAATATACATGGTAGGGTCCAATTCTAAATAGTGACAATTAGAAACACAGAGACCAATTCAGCTGAATTAATTCTTTGATTCAATTTTCTACTTAAAGGGAAGCAAAGTGGCTGTTAGCTCCACCAAGCTGTATGACAGAGAATAATAATAAATTTCTCTGAACACAAGTTCCTCATCTAAAACTTGGGGAAAATAACACCTAGCTTGCAGATCTCTTACGAGAATTAGTATCTGACAGATCATAAATGGTACTCACCATTAGCTGGTCTTATCTTTTGACATTTACTAGACAGTCAATTATCAAGAGACTCAAGACTTGAGAAAGTTATTAACTTTTGATTGCTACTGAAAATCTCTGTTCAAGCACCTGGTGCATAGCTCTGGCCACTAATTATCTTCAATAGATTTACTAATAATTGGTCATAAATCCTGCTGAGAGATTATGTTATTTCACTTATTGGATATGTACATTAACCATCTGGAGAATTCTTGGTAATGAGGGTTCCAAGGTGGTTAAAATTAAAATAGCTTTCCTAGCAAACCCAATAATAAGATATTATTAGTAAACAGACTAACAGCCTCTAAAAATTTTATTCCTGAGTTACACATAAACACATGTAATTAAAATAGATAACTGGAGAAATGTCAAAAGCCAAATATGAACAAAGCAACACTTTAAATGTCAATAGTGATAGTAAAATTCACATAAAGCAACAGTAACCATATTTATAATTAAAATCAGCAAGTATACCAATAATTCAAATAATTTTTACTCCTGCAAAGTTCGTGCTGTGAAGTTTTCAAAAATTTTAATGATGACTAAGGAAAACATGAATTAAAAGCACCAAGACTAACAATCAGCATAACAACATAGGATTGCCACTGATTACAAAACCTGTAGGATTACACTCAGTGGCTGACATGAGCACATACTTTACATGGCAGATGCTGCTCTAGTTTAAGTACATACTGATATACGGAGCCATGCCAGGGTCCAGCGTTGTAATCATGCTTTCTACCGAATGTTTTGTCTTATCAAGCACGGATTTCACCATAGGGTTCCCAGCCACACCCTGCACAGAACAAATTCACATGTGAATACTCATTCTAAGCAAAAATCACTGTGATGGTGAAATAAATTTTAAGTTTCCAATGCACTGCAGACCTATGCTTCTCTAAAGTGTAAGAAAAATAAGGCTATGGCAAAGTCAAATTGCTATGAAATTTCAAAACGCTTCCTCTCAACTTCTCTTTATCTCATTGTGAATTGACAGCAACCTACAGACCCCATTTCAAGCAGCACTGACCTGGAAAGTATGTTTATTGTATATATGCATACCATACCATAGGTTGCTCAGTTGTGTCCGACTCTTTGTGACCCCAGGGACTGTAGCCTATCAGGCTCCTCCATCCGTGGGATTTTCCAGGCAAGAGTGCTGGAGTGGATTGCCATTTCCTTCTCCAGGGGATCTTCCCAACCGAGGAATCGAACCCAGGTCTCCCGCATTGCAGGCAGACGCTTTACCGTCTGAGCCACCAGGGAAGCCCCATATGTGTATGTATATATGTTAATTTCATTTCTATGTATATACATATATTTTTACTTCATTTCATTATTAGTTATCTATTTAAAAGACTAGGCAAAACTTGTCCATTAGGGTCCCAAATAAAGACTGTAATCAAGTGTTTCTCCAAAGACTCATATTTTGTTCCCTAATAGTAAAAACAATTTATCTTTACTTCCCAGAAAAATTACCTATTACTTTAATATTTAATACTTTATATTCTATGAAAGTTTTCTTTTTTCCTACTTCCTATTTGTTTTGTTCCCAAACTCTCACTTCTAAAAAAGTCAGACCTATCCCTCTGAATTCTTAAAACCACACTATTAGATAGAAAGAACCAGATCTGAGGAGTTCCTTCCATCTATGCTTCTCCCACAGTTGAAGAGACTTAGAGGGAGCAATGCCTCCTGAGATGGCATCTGGCTAACAGGTCATGATTCCACCTGTCTCAACCTACCATTAAACTAAAGTGATTGAAAACAAAAAATGACTTCATAACATTGATATTTAAGACTGTCAATTCATCTTATGCTGAATATTAGAAGAGTTATTTACAAAATCTGTACAGCTGAACTATTACAACTGGTAATTGACATGCTAACACAGGCTCTTAACAAGAAAAACAAGTGATAGTTCCTACATAAAGAAAACTTTTAAAAACCACAAAGTGATAAAAAGAAGCAAGCTTAGAAAAAAATGCCATCTTTCTAATACATAAAGCTCAAATGCTGTAAATCAGTTTAACTACCTAACAATTAAAAAATATGTTTAACATATAATCAAATTGCAACCAAACCTTCAGAATACTGAAGGGAACTTGACAAAGTGACTTTGGAATCATTTAAGAAAGTGGTTAAGACAAATAAATGGAAAATACCAGTAGAGAAAAATTTTGAAGAGAAAAACAGAAAACTTATACAACCAAGTGCTGATCTGTTTTTAAGAATGCAAACACTGCGAACTTACCTTTCTATCTGACTCAACAGATACTCCGAGCCCCACCTCAGCACAGAGTAGGCTTTCAATAAATATCAGTGTAACAAATAGTTACAATTATTAACATAGTGTGGTACTGCTGCAAGGACAGGCAGAGCAGGAAATAAAATACAGAGCCCACTGACTGACATTATCACACTCAATTTAGTAACTAAGATGAAGGTGACATATCAAATCACTGGGATATGATTGTAGAATACTTGATTAAGCAGTTGGAAAAAAAAGTAAGTTTGATTTCTACCTCCATAATATATTAAAGTATCAGCTATATCAAATGGTATGGTAAAAAAAAAAAAAAAA
>SJYT01031163.1:198281-230160 GCA_006410635.1 Cephalophus harveyi
ACAGTATCCTGACTCTCCTCGAAACCCAGTGATGCTAAACAACTGCACGCACCTAAAGGAGCCGGGGAGGAGGACAGTGCAGCAGAAGCCAGGCCCCCAGAATTCGGCGGGGGGGTCCCCGGTGGCGTTGTCTCTATTCCACTTTCTTCCATCATTTTTCAATTTCAGGAAAACTGTAAAAATATTAAAATGTAATAAAGATTACACAGTAATAAAAAGTATACTTTTAAACCTTGTTATCAGTTCAGTTGCTCAGTCGTGTTCGACCTGTCTCTTATACACATCTTAAAGGTCATTTTTATCATTTAAAAAGAACTCCTAGAAATGACTCCCAAAAATTTAGAAGATCTTGTCAATAAAGCATAATAACGTTGAAATGTAAGATAAAAATGGAGAATATGGCAATGTATGACAGCATAAAATAAAATATTAAGAGTTCTTATGAAGTCACTAAAGAAAGTAATGTCAATTCAAAACTGGGCACAGAATATGAATACAGACTTCACAAAAGAAAAATACAAATGGTCAAAAATCACAGTTTAAAAAAAAACTCAAATTCAGTAACAAAGTAATGTAAATTTAAACAAGGTATTATTTTCTTTGCCTATCAAATTAGAAAATACTATATTTCAATTGATCATCACTTCTCGCAAGTGAAAGATCTTACAGCAGGGTGTTCTGGTATAATTTACCTGGAAAGCAAATATATATCTGTAGTTTTTAAAATGTTCACACTGACATTTATTAGGAATTAACCCTGATAAAGCAAAGGTACACAAAGATTTGCATACAAGAGGCTCATCATAATTTTATTAATAAGAATTACAACCAGAAAATGCCAATAACAGGTTAGTGAAATAAAACATGGGTAATAAATCCAATGAATAACATGTTGGGCAAAGTAGACTGAAGAATATTTATGGCTGGGAAGATATTCATGATCGCCAAGATAAACGAAAGACACAAAATTGTGTCCACATGTCACTACTCCACTTTGCTTTTAATTAAAGAGATATACCTAGTATGCACATCCAGAAGACTAAGAGGAACTATAGAAAAAGTATAGTGAAAGTGAAAGGCACTCAGTCATGTTCGACTCTTTGCAACCTCATGGACTATACAGTCCATGGAATTCTCCAGGCCAGAATACTGGAGTGGGTAGCCTTTCCCTTCTCCAGGGGATCTTCCCAAACCCAGGGATCGAACACAGGTCTCCTATATGGCAGGTGGAATCTTTACCAGCTGAGCCACAAGGGAAGCCCAAGAATACCGGAGTCAGTAGCCTATCCCTTCTCTAGAGGATCTTCCGGACCAAGGAATCAAACCAGGGTCTCCTGCAAGGCAGGCAGATTCTTTACCAACTGAGCTATCAGAGAAGCCCAGAAGAAGTGTAATAAGACTAAAAAGATATTTTACAATGATGTTTTCCTTATACTATTCTTATTTTCAAAATTCTCAAGTTTTATAATTAAAAACTTAACGATTTTTAAAGTAAATACCCCTTACCTTAATAAAACCCCAGAGTCCACCAGCTGAAGCTTCATCCTGACTTCTACTAATTCTAGGGTCTTCCTGCTCCTCTGGGAAAGTGATGGCTGATGTGGTTCCAGTTCCCTGTGCCACAGATGTCAAACCAGCTTGCTGAGTAATAGGAGTTGGCAAAATACCTAGTTAATGGCAAAAATGTTAACATATGTAATTTATTCCATAAAATATCTCCTATAAAAAAGATGATACAGCATACAAAATGAATAGCTCAAAACAGCTTTAATCATGTTACTATACACTCAAGCATTTCAACACTGAGATATGAATTCAAAGAATCAGCTAAATTATACAAACTCCAAAAAAGAAATTTCTTTCCCTCTTCTCAGGCTTATTATCTAGTGCCCTGAAAATGGACAAAAAAATATACCGAAAAGTACTTCATGTTTGCCCAATGTAGCACATGGACGCAAACAGCTATAGCCTGATTCTCCTTAAAGCATAAAAATAGCTGATTTAAGCACTCAAGCTCATCATACAAAATGCAAATAAAAATTAGTAAACATATCCATATACAATATTTTAACTCCAAAAGAAAATCCACATATACATACACACGACACATGGGTGTCATAGATGCACTCTGCAAAAATTTTTGTTAAAGTAGATAATCCAAACTGGATTAAAAAAAAAAAATCACAACAAAATTTTTTATTTCTCCCTAAAATTAGAGAAATAATAGGAAGAATATGACAGAACGTAGTTTTAATACTGATTTCCAACAACCATTCCAGGGAAGCCAAAAAAAGTAGATGTTCTTGACCTAGAAAATAAAATAGTCCGATACCACCAACTTACGGCACATACACTTACTTGATTTTGATCTCTTACATGGCTAAATAAAACTACTCCCTGGATCGTTCAGTCCTGATAATTTTTAAGTAAAGCTAAACTCAGACTTCACCTTGGTGTTTCTCTATAACCACACAAAATGTTAGGACAAAATTTTGTAATTTTGTCTTACATTTCCCTTCTTCTTGGCTCAGCTGGTAAAGAATCTGCCTGCAATGCAGGAGACCTGGGTTAGATCCCTGCTTGCTAAGATTCCCCTGGAGAAGGGAAAGGCTACCCACTTCAGTATTCTGGCCTGGAGAATTCCATGGACTGTACAGTCCATGGGGTCACAGAGTCAACTGTGTTCTAAGTTTTATATTATATAAAAATCATGTATTAAGTAATATCAGTTTTATTTCAATACTTTAAATGAAAATAGGAAGCTCTGAAAAGGGAATAAAACATTCATGCAGAGTAACAAGAACCCTCCTTTACTGCTGCTAAGAAAGTAAAATGAATGGTGCTTTAGACAATAGTCTGATAGTTGTACTAAATTCAGCAATTCTGACATGCACCCCAACAGCAGCACTATTTACAAGAGCCAAGACATGGAAGCAACCTAAATGTCTATCGACAGATGATTCAATAGATGTGGTATATGTACACACAATGGGATATTACTCAGCCATAAAGAATGAATGAAATAATGCCATTTGCAGCAACATGGATGGACCTGGAAATTATACTAAGTGAAGGAAATTAGACAAAGACAAATATCACATTATTACTTATATGTGAATTTAAAAACATGATGCAAATGAACTTATTCACAACAACAAACTCACAAACATACCAAAAAAAATTTTTAATTGATGGTTATCAAAGGCGAAGAGGAGGGGATAAATTAGGAGTTTGGGATTAACAGAAAAACATTACTCTATATATATATAACAGATAAATAACAAGGACCTACTGTATAGCACAGGGAACTCTACTCAATATCTTGTAATAACCTATAATGGAAAAGAATCTGAAAAAGAATAGATATAGATATATGTATAACTGAGTAACTATGCTCTATACCTGAAACTAACACAATGTTATAAAGCAACTTTACTTCAATTTATTTAGAAAAAAAATTTAAAAAAATAAAAATGAAGCCCTTCAAAAAAAAAAAAAAAAAAACTCAGCAATTCTGAACCTAGGTACATACTCAAGAGAAATGAAAACATTTCCACTTAAAACTTGCACACCAAGGTTCATAAAATCAGTACTCACCATAGCCAAAAAGTGGAAACAACCCAACAGTTTATCAACTGATGAATAAACAAAACATGGTATATCCATACAATAGAATATAATTCAGTCCTAGAAAGGAAGAACGCTCTGACATCTGTTATAACATGGATGAATCTTGAAAACATCACACTAAGTGAAAGGGCCTGTCACAAAAGACTACATATTAATACAAGCCTATTTATATGAAATGTCCAAAACAAGCAAATCTACAGAGACAGAGTAGATTAGTGGTTCTACAGAGTAGATTAGTGGTTCTGAGAACCATGAGGATTGGGAGAAGTATGGAGTGATTGCTAACAGGCTTGCAGCTTCTTTAGGGGTGATTAAAAGGTTCTAAAATTGACTGTGGTGATGGCTGCACAACTTGGTAAATATAGTAACAACTATCAAACAGTACATGTGAAAGTGAATTGTAAGGGAATTACACCTCGATAAAGCTGTTATTAAAAAAAAAACAAAAAACAGATAAAACATTTCCTATAGCCACCTGTTTCAAAGTAGCAATGAGAGAATACCTGCCACTGGAGGTGCAGAAAACGATGGCATCAGGGGTGTCTGTGGAGCTCTTCCTGCATGTCCCCTCGTAATGTCGTAAGTTGAGCCAACAGAGAATCCCGAAGTGGGAGGACCGGAAGGGGGTGCAGGTAAGAGAGTGTTTGGGGCAGAGGTGGAAGGCGGGAAGTGGGATAAAGGAGGATGACTGAAGGCAGCAGCAGTGGGCGGAGAAACAGGAGGTGGCAGAGAGGTAACGAGGGGAGGAACGGAAGGAACTGGTGAAGGTGGCACGAAGGGCACGGGAGCCGCAGGCTGCACAGGAGGCAGGGGCGGGCGCGTGGAGTACACCTGGGGCGGCAGGCTCGGCACAGAGGGCCCGCTCGGAGAAGACAAGGTGCTGGCTGCGGCTAGGAAAGCGGGGAGGAAAAACCACGCTTCAGTGACACGCTTTTCACTTAGTTTTCAAAGTATCTCATTATCATCTTGGAAAATTTTTAAATTTAACAGATCCTATTCCCAAGAGTTACCTTTAAATATATAATTTAAAATACATGAGTATGACTGAGTGCAAATGACTTTCAATTCTCATCAGTAAAAACAGCAGGTATATAAAACTAAATTATGGTATTGCAGATCTTTGTGTTTTGGTTTGTTTTGTTGTGCTTTTAATAAAACAGACCTGCTTTTCATCTCTGCTAATACGAGCATAAAACCTCACAATTTAGGGCTCAAAGACTTTGGTCAGAAGGTTAATCTCCACGAAGTCACAGAACATTAGGCAAAGCTAACGTGCTTTTTAGGATATTTCTGTCATAACAAAGATGACTTCTAGTTCATTTGAAAACAAAAAATACAAATTAAAGCAAAACAAAGATGTTTTCTGCCTTTGGGCTTAAATTAAAAAGGCTATTTACCTTCATCCTGGCAAAGATTACAAAAGTTTTAATACATAGGCACACCTCAATTTATTTTGCTTCATTTTACAAACTGAAGGTTTGTGGCAACCCTTATGTCAAGCAAGTCTATCAGTGCCGTTTTACCCGGCAGCATTTGTTCTTCATGTCTCTGTGTGACATTCTGGTACCTCTCAAAATATTTCAAACTTTACATTATTATTGTATGTTATGGTGATGCATGATCACTGATCTTTGGCACTGCAAAAAGATTACAACTCGCTGAAGGCCCAGATGATAGTCAGCATTTTAAAGCAATGCTTTAGCAAAGTATTTAATTGAAGTGGGTACATTGTGTTTTTTTAGACATAGACATAATCTATTACACACTTAACAGACTACAGTTTAGTGCAATCGTAATTTCTATATGCACTAGGAAATAAAAAAATTCATGTGACTTGCTTTATGGCAGTGGTCTGGAACTGAACTCACAGTATCTCTGAGGTATGTCTCTAGGCTTTTGTTAAATGACTCTGAGAAAAGATGACAGTATCCTGACTCTCCTCGAAACCCAGTGATGCTAAACAACTGCACGCACCTAAAGGAGCCGGGGAGGAGGACAGTGCAGCAGAAGCCAGGCCCCCAGAATTCGGCGGGGGGGTCCCCGGTGGCGTTGTCTCTATTCCACTTTCTTCCATCATTTTTCAATTTCAGGAAAACTGTAAAAATATTGAAATGTAATAAAGATTACACAGTAATAAAAAGTATACTTTTAAACCTTGTTATCAGTTCAGTTGCTCAGTCGTGTTCGACTCTTTGAGACCCCATGAATCATAGCACACCAGGCCTCCCTGTCCATCACCAACTCCCGGAGTTCACTCAGACTCACGTCCATCGAGTCAGTGACGCCATCCAGCCATCTCATCCTCTGTCGTCCCCTTCTCCTCCTGCCCCCAATCCCTCCCAGCATCAGAGTCTTTTCCAATGAGTCAACTCTTCGCATGAGGTGGCCAAAGTACTGGAGTTTCAGCTTTAGCTTGTATAGTTAGCAAATAAAGCATTTAGAGAAGAGCTAACACCTATCCTTCTCAAACTCTTCAAAAAAAAAAAAATTGTAGAGGGAGGAACACTCCCAAACTCATTCTATAGGGCCACCATCACTGATATCAAAACCAAAGACATCACACAAAAAGGAAAATTACGGGCCAACAGCACTGATGAACATGGACACGAAAATCCTCAACAGAATTGCAAACAGAATCCAACCACACCTTAAAAGGATCACACACCATGATCAAGTGGGGTTTAATCCTAGGGATGGAAGAATTCTTCAATATATGCAAATCAATCAATGTGATACACAATATTAACAAATGGAAAGGGTAAATCATAGGAAAATCTCAATAGATGTAGAAAAAGCTTCCAACAAATTTCAATAGCCATTTATTACAAAAACACTTCAGAAAACGGGCACAGAACAAACCTACCTTAACACAGTAAATGCCATATATGACAAATCCACAGCAAACATTATTCTCAGTAGTGAAAAACTGAAAGCATTTCCTCTAGAACAAGACAAGGGTGCCCACTCTGGCCAATATTATTCAACATAGTTAGTTCTAGATATCCTAGCCACAGAAATCAGAAAAGAAAAAGAAATAAAAGGAATACAAATTGGAAAAGAAGAAATACAACTCACTGTGGATGGCATGGTAGTGTACATAGAAAATCCTAAAGATGCCACCAGGAAACTACTAGAGCTAACCAGTAAAGGTGCAGGGTACAAAATCAATACACAGAAATCTCCTGCATTTCCACTCACTAACAATTAAAGATCAGAAAGAGAAACTAAGAAAACAATCCCATTTACCACTGTAACAAAAAGAATAAAATACCTAGGGATAAACCTACCTGCAGAGACAGAAGACCTGTATGCAGAAAACTATAAGATCCTGATGAAAGAAATCAAAGACGACACAAACAGACGCAGAGCTATACTAAGTTCTTCGTCTGAATAATCAATATTGTGAAAATGACTACATTATCCAAAGCAATCTACAGATTCAGTGCAATCCCTCTTAAATTACCAATGCCATTTTTCACAGAACTAGAACAAAAAATTTTTACAATCTGTATGAAAACACAAAAGACCCCGAATAGCCAAAGCAATCTTGAGACAGAAAGAGCTAGAGTAATCAGGCTCCCTGACTTCACACTGTACTACAAAAGCTGCACTAATCAAGACAATACAGTACTGGCACAAAAACAGAAATACAGTTCAATGTCTAGAGATAACCTGAGGCACCAATGGGCACCTAATCTTTGACAAAGGAGGCAAGACGATACAATGGAGAAAAACAGCCTCTTCAATAAGAGGTGCTGGGAAAACTGGACAGCTACATGTAAAAATGAAAATAGAACCCTTGCTAACACCATCACAAAAATAAACTCAAAATAGATTAAAAATCTAAATGCAAGTCTAGACACTATAAAATTCTTAAGAGGAAAACATAAAACACTCTGACATAAAATGCAGCTGGATCCTTTCTGACCCACCTCCTAGAGTAACAAAAATAAAAACAAAAACAAACAAATGGGTCCTAATAAAACTTAAAAAGCTTTTACAAAGCAAAGAAAACCATAAACAAGAAGACATTCCTTTAGAATGGGAGAAAGTATTTGCAAATGAAACAACTGACAAGGGATTAATCTCCAAAATATACAAGCAAATCATGTAGATCGAAAAAATTAACAGCCCAATCAAAAAATAGATGGAAGACCTAAATAGTCACTTCTTCAAAGAAGATATACAAATGGCTAATAAACACATGAAGAAGTGTTCAACATCATTTATTACTAGAGAAATGCAAATCTAAACTACAATGAGATATTACCTCACACTGGTTAGAACAGCCATCATCAAAAATCTACAAACAATAAATGCTGGAGGGTGTGGAGAAAAGGGAACCTTCGTACACTGCGAGACTGTGAACTGATACAGCTACTAGGAGAACAGTATAGAGGTTCCTTAGAAAACTAAAACTGGAGCCAATATATGATCCAGCAATCCCACCATTTGAGCACATACTCTGAGAAAACTATAATTCAAAATACACACGCACCCCAATGCTCACTGTAGCACCATTTACAACAGCCAGGACAAGGAAGCAACCTAGATGGCCATCAACAGATGAATAGATAAAGAAGATGCAGGGGTATGTATACACAATGGCATATTACTCAGTCATAAAAAGGAACAAGACTGGGTCAGGGATAGACCCAAGTCTGTCATACAGAGTAAAGTAAGCTAGAAAGAGAAAAATATTCTGTATTAACACATATGCATGAAATCTAGAAAAATGGTACAGACGAGTCTGTTTGCAGGGTAGGAACAGGGATGCAAACACAGAGAAGAGACATGTGGGCATGGTGGTGGGGTGGGGAGAGGGCAAGGGGGAGAAAAGCGGCAGAGCAGGACTGACTATACACACTACCACATGTAGGACGGACAGGGAGGGGAAGTGTGAAACCGTGCAACACAGGGAGCTCAGCTCCGGGCTCTGTGATGACCTACCGGGGAGGGACTGGGGTGGTGGGGTGGCAAGGAGGTTTAAGGGGGAGGGGACAAATGTATTCATGTAGCTGATCCACTTTGTTGTACAGCAGAAACTAACACAACATTGTAAAGCAACTGTATGCCAATAAAATAAAAATTACATAGCTCAAATGTAAATAAATAACCAACAGATAGATATCTGTTTTTACTGTATACAATGCCACTTATTTCCAGGTGAAGGATTTGTCAAAATTTCTAAAAAAGTAGTTTGTGAGACTATTTAATGTGCAAACAATCTGAGACATTGTCATACACCTACTTCAAAATTGAGAAATAATTTTATGTTAGCTATGTAATTACCCAATATATTTCAAACAGTAAATTACTAATTTCTGCCACAGGAATGCACGTTAGATTCATATCTAGATTCCAGTCACTATTACTTCAAAAATAAATTCTGTAAAGTATTTTTGAAACACTTCCTCCCTCCTCACTAAGCAGTGTACATGGGCTACTCCTGTTAACAGGCTACTCCACTTGCCAGGTGGCTCAGAGAAAAGAATCTACGTGCCGATGCAGAAATGTGGGTTCGAACCCCATATGTGGGTTGGGAAGATCCCCTAGAGAAGGAAAAGGCAACCCACTCCAGTATTCTTCCCTAGCCCCAGTTTTTCTTTGTTCACATTCTAAAAGGTACCCCCATAATGGTTAACCCACCTTCCAAGCCAAGAGAAACGGATTTGATCTCTGAGTCAGGAAGATCTCCTAGAGAAGGAAATGGCAAACCACTCCAATATTCTTGCCTAGGAAATCCCATGGACAGGAGAGCCTGGCAGGTTCGTCTAGGGGGTTGCAAGAGTCAGACGTGACTTAGCAACTAAACAACAACGTAATGGCTAAATGATCAGCTCTCAGCTTTTAGAAAAGACAGGTTTTAGCAAAAGTGCCACAAGCATTTTTCCTACCAGACAAAAATGGATTACAAAATGTTAGAAAACGTCCTTAAAAATTACAAAACTTTCAAGCCTGCTTCAAGTATAAAATCAGAACTTCTAAATACATCAAATACGTTTTTGAAGTTTTTATTCATTTTACAAATATTCAGCAAAGGTCAACCACTTCCTACACTGGTGCCTCTGGAAGTAAGAGTGTAAGCAAAAACAAACATGATACTTACAGTCCAGCCCAGGAGACAATCAATAACACCAACATACAGTGAACTGCAGCCTGAATGATGTGCTCTAAGATAAGAACAATTCTGTTTGCTAGAATATGATTCTGACTTGGGGTCAGAAAGGGATGATCAGGATTTAATTAGGAAAGGGAAAGAAGACAAGAAGGGTACATGCCAGGAAAAGTGACTGTACAGAAAGTCAGAGAGGAACAGGAATGAGGATCGGAGGCCTGGATGGGAGCCCAGACTGTACTGAGATTTACAAGCCACGTTAAAGAGTGGAATCTTCTAAGAACAGAAGGTCACTACTGTGGGGGGCACTCAAACTAGGGATGATGTATTTGCCTTTTAACTTCTTGAAGGAATTTTAGGCTCACAAGAAGACGCCAATATAGAGCAGAGTTCATCAGTACCCTAACCCAGCTCCTTCCAATGACAGCATCCTACATAACTAGGGTTCAACTATAAAGTCTAGGAAATTAACTCTGGCACAATATGAGTAACTGAAGTATAAACCTTCTTTGGATTTCACCTGTTTTTTTAACATGTGTGAGTCTGTATGCAGTTCTATGACATTTCATCATATGCACTGACTCACGGAGCCACCACAATCAGGACACAGAACTGTTCCATCTCCCCAAACAAACTCCCACATGCTGTTCCTTGGTTACACCCTCTCATCTGCCATACACCCTGACAAACAACTGTTCTCTATTTTCTCATTTCATGAATGTTACAAAAATAAAACCATACTGCATATAGCCTTCTGAAATTGGCTTTTTTCATGCAAAAGAGTGCTCTCAAGATCCATCCAAGCTGTTGGATGGATCGGTGGTTGGTTCTTTTTCATTGCTGAAAAGTATTCCATTTTATAGATGTACCACTGTTTGATTATCTATTTATTTGCTGAAGGACATTTAGGCTGCTTTAGGCAATTCATATTTGTGTTTTGAAAACATTCCTCTGATCAAAGAATGCAGACCGTGCCATAGGGCATAGGGCATCTACGTAGAACAGATGCAGGGAGATCCTTAAGAAGGATACAGAAGTATTTCAAATAACATTCTAGACTAGTGATTCTCAAACAGGGAGTGGAGAAGGGTGATTTGCCCCTCAGGGGTCATTTGGCAGTGTCTGAAGCTGGAAGAAGCACAAGCTGGAATCAAAATTGCCAGGAGAATTATCAATAACCTCAGATGCAGATGACACCACCCTTATGGCAGAAAGTGAAGAGAAACTAAAAAGCCTTTTGATGAAAGTCAAAGAGGAGAGTAAAAAAGTTGCCTTAACGTTCAACATTCCAAAAACTAAGATCATGGCATCTGGTCCAATCACTTCATAGGAAATAAATGGGGAAACAGTAGAAACAGTGTCAGACTTTATTTTGGGGGGCTCCAAAATCACTGCAGATGGTGACTGCAGCCATGAAATTAAAAGATGCTTACTCCTTGGAAGGAAAGTTACGACCAACCTAGATAGCATATTCAAAAGCAGAGACATTACTTTGCCAACAAAGGTCTGTCTAGTCAAGGCTATGGTTTTTCCAGTAGTCATGTATGGATGTGAGACTGTGAAGAAAGCTGAGCACCGAAGAATTGATGCTTTTGAACTGTGGTGTTGGAGAAGACTCTTGAGAGTCCCTTGGACTGCAAGGAGATCCAACCAGTCCATCCTAAAGGAGATCAGTCCTGGATGTTCTTTGGAAGGAATGATGCTAAAGCTGAAAATTCCAGTACTTTGGCCACCTCATGTGAAGAGTTGACTCACTGGAAAAGAACCAACCAGTCCATTCTGAAGGAGATCAGCCCTGGGTGTTCTTTGGAAGGAATGATGCTAAAGCTGAAACTCCAGTACTTTGGCCACCTGATGCGAAGAGTTGACTCATTGGAAAAGACCCTGATGCTGGGAGGGATTGGGGTCAGGAGGAGAAGGGGATGACAGAGGATGAGGTGGCTGAATGGTATCACCGACTCAATGGACGTGAGTTTGAGTGAACTCCGGGAGTTGGTGATGGACAGGGAGGCCTGGTGTGCTGCGATTCATGGGGTCGCAAAGAGTCAGACACAACTGAGCTACTGAACTGAACTGAACTGATCACCTTTTTGCTCATTTCCATAGCTTCATGACAGTCCTAGTTTGACCATGTAGGGGCAAGAAAACCCCACTGCATGAGGCAGAGGAGGAGCTGATGACAAAAACTTGACATCAAGTATGAGGAAGAAGGTGGTCTTCTTCCCCTCCCTAATTTTATTTGATTATAAAAATGTAGCCCACCTAGCTTTCAGTGGATGGCACTCCCTTACCTGCTAATTTGTGTCTCTCACAAATGTCCTGTACTGATAAACCCATCTCTCTGCCTTTTGCTGAATTCTCTCCACACCAAGACAGAAGAATCTGTGCTCTACTAAGACCCAAAATGCATTCTGTGTTTTCATTTTTCTGCTCTCTCTCTCTTTTTATAAGGACACCAGTCCTATTGTGTTAAGGCCGTGCCCTTTTGACCTCATTGAACCCTAATTACTTCCTTAAAAGTCCCCTATCCAAATATAGTTACATTGAAGTTTAGGGATTTGCCTATGAATTTGGGAGGAGACACAATTCTGCCTGTAATGATTATCCAGCAGTGGGGAGACTGCCAGAAGGCAGGGACATAGAGCTCCATGGGCCCTCGGGGAGGTGACCAAAGGGAAGACTGAGGGAAGGGAGATTATTTCGATAGAACAGGCATGGGTGTTAAAACACAAAAATCAAGGTTGCAGGGCAGTGGCTGAGATGGGATGAAACTGGAGAAATAGGAGGGCCTGGAATCTCACCTGTGGAGCGTGGAGACTCTCCAGAGTCCTGGAGAAGAGACTTGGTAAGATTCATGGTTGAAGAAAGTCAGTCTGATGACCACTGAGGTTTCTCTGGTGCCTAGCCACCCATGTGCTTCTGCCAAGGAGCACCCCAGAGCCAGCTCTGGGGTCTTCTTGTGGCATGAGGGTGCCATCTCCTCATCAATTGTCAGTGGGGAGCAGAGGCCTTGGTTCCCTAGTGGCCTTTCAAAGAAGTTGCAAAACACTGTGACGGCTTGTGGGAGCCCAGGCCTCTCCTACCTTCCCTTTTTTGTAAACAAAGAAACTGCCAAAATGGAAATGCTTTCCCCCTTGTCCTTCCTTCAAAGGGTGATAACGTGAACTATTCATCATTTTTATTTCAAAAAGATCGACACTCCTTTTCCCATTGGCCCATGCACTTTTGTCCCCATCAACAACTGGATCTGGCATCTACTGATGTTTATTTCAACTTCATAATTAAAGAAGAATGTTAAGTGTGTAACTCAACTCTATTCCAAATGCTAGAACAATCTGGAGCAATGTAACCCCTTGAGAAAAGTTTAGGAAAGGAAGAAAAAAACCACATTTACAAATAACACATTTGGAAATAACAGATCATCTCAGTTTGGGACACTTGCAACTTGCCTAGACTTTTAAAAAATCACTGATCTGAAAATCAGCTGAAAGAGGTCAATTGTAATAGCAATTTCAGAATAACCATTAGAAACCAAACAAAGGAAAACATCTGGAGATGATGAATAAGAGGATATCACAATCTGCACGAGGATCATTTTATAGAAGTGACGGATAAGTAAATACAACCATTCAGTCACAAACTATCCTGTTTACTCATTTGTGCCAAATTTTAAAACAGAATATTACAGAATATTAAGAATTTTAATAACTTCTGGAGATGATGAATAAGAGGATATCACAATCTGCACGAGGATCATTTTATAGAAGTGACGGATAAGTAAATACAACCATTCAGTCACAAACTATCCTGTTTACTCATTTGTGCCAAATTTTAAAACAGAATATTACAGAATATTAAGAATTTTAATAACTTTCTGAAGTTATTTCTCCATTGATCTCCAGTAGCATGTTGGGCACCTACCAACCTGGGGAGTTCATCTTTCAGTGTCCTATCTTTTTGCCTTTTCATACTGTTCATGGGGTTCTCAAGGTAAGAATACTGAAGTGGTTTGCCATTTCCTTCTCCAGTGGACCACATCTTGTCAGAACTCTCCAACATGACCTGTCCGTCTTGGGTGGCCCTACAAGGCATGGCTCATAGTTTCATTGAGTTAGACAAGGCTGTGCTCATCCATGTGATCAGTTTGGTTAGTTTTCTGTGATTGTAGTTTTCAGTCTGTCTGCCCTCTGATGGAGAAGGATAAGAGGCTTATGGAAGCTTCCTGATGGGAGAGACTGGCTGAGAGGGAAACTAGGTCTTGTTCTGATGGGCGGGGCCATGCTCAGTAAATCTTTATCCCAATTTTCTGTTGATGGGTGGAGCTGTGTTCCCTCCCTGCTATTTACCTGGGGCCAAACTATGGAGGAGGTAAAGAAAGAAAGCTTTACCTTTCTATGAAGAAAGCTGAGCACCAAAGAATTGATGCTTTTGAACTGTGGGTTAGAGAAGACTCTTGAGAATCCCTTGGACTGCAAGGAGGCCAACCAATCCATCCTAAAGGAAATCAGTCCTGAATATTCATTGGAAGGACTGACGTTGAAACTGAAACTCCAATACTTTGGCTACCTGATGCGAAGAGCTGACTTATTTTAAAAGACCCTGATGTTGGAAAAGATTGAAGGCTGAGGAGAAGGGGATGACAGAGGATGAGATGGTTGGATGGTATCACTGACTCAATGGACATGAGTTTGAGTAAACTCCAGGAGTTGGTGATGGCCAGGGAGGCCTGGCATGCTGCAGTCTATGGGGTTGCAAAGAGTCAGACATGACTTAGTGACTGAACTGAACTGAACTGAACTGACTTGTGAAAGGGGATGCTTTTGGCATGGTGCTGCTCCTCCCTGTAGGCTTGCTCAGAAGTGGAGTTCAGTCCAAGGTAGGGACGTCCACCCACTGCTCGGCCTCTGGGGCTATCTGTTGTGATGGGGGATGTCTAAATGAGATTACAGGTGTGATGCATATTTCCTATAGTTGTTCCTCTTAATGCATTTCTCTAGGTATGTACTGTTTTAGAATATTAGCTTCTCTCGGAGAGGTGAGGAAGGGCAATTCAACTCTTTACAGCATCATCAAAACACCAGAACATGTTCTTATCAAGGGGGATACACATTTTCTGATGGAAGTAAAATGAAAGTGTTAAAGTGTTAGTCGTTCAGTTGTGTTCAACTCTTTGCAGCCCCATGGACTGTAGCCCACCAGGCTCCTCGGTCCATGGAATTATCCAGGCAAGAATACTGGAGTGGGTTGCCATTCCCTTCTCCAGGGGACCTTCCCCACCCAGAAATGAACGGTGTCTCCTTCATTGCAGGGGGATTCTTTACAGTCTGTAAAATGTAAATGGCTTGGCAAGGGTGAATGTCAATTGTATTCCACCTTTTATGTGGGAAAGAGTGCTGGGAGTTGGAGGCAATAACAAGAGGCCTTGGAAGGCTGCGCAGAGTGAGCCCTGGAGAGGCTACGGTGTGAGTTGTTCTTGTGAAATGGCCAGGTTCTGGGACACAGAAAGCTGGAGCTGGCTGGGAGAGAGGCCCTGCAGGAAAGGTGTCCTGGGGGCAGCTCCTGGCAGCACCTTGCTGAAGTTCAGCTAGCGTTGTCTAGGATGCTCTGAGAGGGTAGTTCTCCTCCATCCCCCCCACACACACCCACACACATGTATACCTGCGTGTGCCCATTCATGTGTGGGTAGACAACACTTTCATTCCTAAATTTAAAGCATTTTTCTCTTGTATATTTAAAAGCTTTGGGCTTAGGACCTCAGAGGAATGAACAGAGCAGTCAGCATGGACAGCATCCAGTTTGAGACTGTCCCATCGGGCCTCTGTTTCGACACCATGCTCTGAGCACAGATTAATTGGACCCTGGACTGTTGTAGTGAAACTGGATAAAAGAGGAATGAGATTTTCTTTCAGGAATGAGCTTTTCTTTCTTTTCTTTCCCTTTCTTGAGAACAAAGAAGGTAAAGAGAACAGTGATCAGGCCTGATCAGTCCTTGTTTTTACTTCAACTCTTCCTAATCTGTAGTCTATAACTTAAGTTTATAGTCCTCAAAACTAACCTGACACTATGTAAGTTATATCCACACCTACTATCCTTTAAAGTGTGAAAGTGAAATTGTTGGTCACCCAGTCGTGTCCGACTCTTTGCAACCCCATGGACTATAGCCTGCCAAGCTCCTCTGTCCATGGGATTTCCCAGGCAAGAATATGGAGTGGGTTGCCATGCTCTTCTCCAGAGGATCCTCCCAACTCTGAGATCAAACCCAGGTCTCCTGCATTGCAAGCAGATTCTTTACTGTCTGAGCCACCAGGGATTACCCTTTAACTCTGCTAATTATGTCCTGTCCTTCACCAATCTCTTCAGACCACCCCTGGTAGCTTTTTGCATCTCAGAAAGAAGGCCACAGTGTAATAAACCAGAAATGAATGGACCCAGTTACTGGACTACCTGCTGCCAGCTATGACTGTTTGGAAACAATGCAAGAAGAATATTCAAGATTCTTATTACTTTGCTTCTTATCATCTCCTCTTCCCCACTGAGAGCCCTATCTATTAAGTCTCTCAGCTCCCCTTGCAGGGCAGCACACACTTCTTGAGGCAATAGCCTGCTATGTTCTCCCCTTGGCTCAGTTCAGTTCAGTTCAGTTGCTCAGTCGTGTCCGATTCTTTGCGACCCCTTGGACTGCAGCATGTCAGGCTTCCCTGTCCATCACCAGTTCCCGGAGCTTGCTCAAACTCATGTCTATCGAGTCAATGATGCCATCCAATAGTCTCATCCTCTGTCATCCCCTTCTCATCCTGCTTTCAGTCTTTCCCATCATCAGGGTCTTTTCCAGTGAGTCAGTTCTTCATATCAGGTGGCCAAAGTATTGGAGCTTCAGCATCAGTCCTTCCAATGAATATTTAGGGCTGATTTCTTTTAGGATTGACTTGTTTGATCTTGCAGTCGAAGGGGCTCTCAAGAGTTTTCTCCAACATCACAGTTCAATAGCATCAATTCTTTAGTGCTCAGCTTTCTTTATGGGCCAACTCTCACATCCATATATGACTACAGGAGAAACCATAGCTTTGACTAGACTGACCTTTGTTGGCAAAGTAATGTCTCTGCTTTTTAATATGCTGTCTAGGTTGGTCATGTACAATTTAGAAGTGTCTAATTTAGTTACTATGTACTTGGGAAATTTTTCCAGATTTCTTTTTGTTTTTGATTTCTAGTGAGAAATTACTATCAGTAAAGAAGGATGTTACAGTTGTCAGTGATTGCGGGGCTTCCCTGGTAGCTTAAAGAATCTGCCTGCAATGCAGGAGACCTGGGTTCGATTCCTGGGTTAGGAAGATCCCCTGGAGAAGGAAATGGCAACCTACTCCAGTATTCTTGCCTGGAGAACCCCATGGACAGAGGAGCCTGGCAGGCTACAGTCCATGCGCATCATAAGAGTCAGACACAACTTAGTGACTACCATCACCAATGTGAGCTGGTGAGCCCTACGGGAATGCAGGAAGAAGGATACCTGCCATCTAACAGCCGTCAGACTACAGCCACTGCCTACAGTAAGCCCTGAGGAAAGGAAGCGCAGGACCTGAAAACAAGATACTGGTCCCAGATGGGTGAGGTGCATATGAAAGGAATGCTCTCAGTGAGCCCAGACTCTTGCCTCTTCCCATAAATAAACAACCACTAAATTCCTTTACTTGGGATATCTGGTTTTCTTTAATTAACAATCATCTTTTGATGTCCAGATTACCTGCTTCTTATTATTGTATAACATCTATATAATCTGGCTCCTCCCCTCACCTCCTCAGTGCTCTTCCCTCAGGGTTCCTTGAAATGCTGCCTCCGGGGCTTGAAGTTCTGAAATTCCTGCTGAATAAAAAACAACTCTCAACTTTTAGGTTGTAAATATTTTTAAAGTCGACATTAGGTTAATTCTGTCTTTGTTGTGAAAGTGAAACTGAAGTCGTTCAGTCGTGTCTGACTCTTTGCAACCCCATGGACTGTAGCCCACCAGGCTCCTCCATCCATGGGATTCTCCAAGCAAGAGTACTGCAGTGGGGTGCCATTTCCTTCTCCAGGGGATCTTCAAGACCCAGGGATCAAACCCAGGTCTCCCCCATTGCAGGTAGACGCTTTGACCTCTGAGCCACCAGGGAAACATAATATGTATAATTCAAATCTTTTGCATTTGTTAGTGTTAATTTTATGAGACTGCATATACTTCATGTTGGTGCATGTGTCTTGTGCTTTAAAAGGCGTCTTCTGCTTTGTGGAATGAATTGTTTTATATATTTCAATTAAGTCAAGTTTTATTTTATAGTGTTTTTTAAAATTATTTTTTAAAATGATTTATTCCTAGTTGGAGGATAATTGTTTTACAATATTGTGTTGGTTTCCACCATACATCAACATGAATCAACCATAGGTATAACACATGTCCCCTCCTTCTTGAACCTCCTTCCCACCTCCCACCTCACCCCACCCAGGTTGTCACAGTGTTTTTAAATCTTTTATATCCTTGCTGAATTTCTGTTTCCTTTTTGTAGTGAGAACTAAGGCTAGAGTGTGTAAATTTCCAAGTAAAATTGTGAATTTGTTTATTTTTCTTTTCACATATCAATTTTCACTCCTATGTATTTGGAGCATGTTTTTAGGTACATCTCTATATTTAGGATTATTATATCTTCTTGGTGAATTCATTGTTATCATTGAGTTGGATCCATATTAATTTCTGGTCATTTTCTTTGTTCTGAGTCTGGTTTTCCTGATATTAATATGGTTCATGCAGTGTTACATTTTTTAAACTAAACATTTAGTTTTCAAATAATTTTAGACCTATGGAAAAGTTGATTACTTGGCACTCACTAGTTTTACTACTAATATCCTTTTTTATTGCGCCAGAATCTAATCCAAGATACCACATTGCCTTCAGTCATGCTTCCTCCCTGGTCTGCCCTGGTCTGTGACAGCATCTCAATCTCTTCTTCTTTTCCAAGATCCTGATAGTTTGAGGAACTCTGGTTAGATGTTTTGTAGACTGTCCCTGAATTTTGAATTTGTTTGATATTTTTCTCATTGTTAATCTGGATCATGGATTCAGACCTTCTTATGATTTGTGCTGTTTTTAACACTGCATTTGAAGTGGGTTTCCGTGAAACTTGCTGTCCCTTAACTTTTAAACTTGCTGTCCCTAATCTGGCTGCTTTGCCAGAATGAACTTCACCCCATCTTCTCTCTGAGAAGACTGCTCCTCTTGTCTCAAGCTCAGCCCCAATGCCTCCTCGATGAGGTTTTCTCTACCTCTCACTCCAGAAGGCTGGGGGTTTCCTGAAGAGTCTGGTATTTCAGTGGGCCTGTTTGTCACATGTGTCTGTCTCTGTTAGACTTGTGAGTACCTCAAGGTTAAGAAGTATGTCTTATTGACTTTTATGTTCTCTCTGGCCTTCCAGAGACTGGCCAACTAGCACTTACTACTCAAAACGTGACCCATGGACCGTAAACATTGGCATCATCTAGAAGTTCATTTGGAAAAGGAAATGGCTACCCACTCCAGTATTCTTGCCTGGGGAATCCCATGGATGGGGGAGGCTGGCACGCTACAGTCCATGGGGTCACAAAGAGTTGGACACGACTGAGTGACTAACGCACACACACACATACACACACTCCCACAGAAGTTCAGTGAATGAAGATAATTAGGCCGTACCCAGGCTGGCTGCCCTGGGGTGGTTGCTGTAGTTACTTGGCCAGGCGATTCACATGGAAACCACCCTTTGGGAACTGCTGATGCTATCAATGCTTCACTAGCTTGAGTTAATAAATAAGTGATGGCAGCTAGCTTTTCTTCTCCCAAGTAATGCAATTGGGTTTGAAAGGGACAAGATGAAGGAGCAAAATAGGTGATTAAATAGTTAATCCCACTAGGGGATTATAAGTAGAAAAATATGGGAAACTCTGATAAGTTAATGATTACTCGAGAAAGCAGGTTTATTTAACCACACAACCAAGCAGGCTTGCTTAGCAACAGAACATGCAACAGAAGCATGGGACATGCCCCCAAACAGTGAAACAATGGTGGCATGAGACCCACATCCTGCCCAGTGACTCAATAAGTTAATGACCCTCAAAACAGACTCTGTGCACACAAAAAGCAATCACTGATGGGAAGATGACTTTTCAAAATGAAAAACCCTCATTGCACTGAGACCTGAAAATATTTTTCCAAAATGCTATGACAGTCCTGGCCTAACCATATAGGGAGGGACAAGTAAACTTCCCTACCCTATCTGGGGGATGATGGGGAAATGACGTCTACTCGAGAAAGACAAAGAAAGTCCTGCTGCATGCTGCTTTTGCTTTGCTTATAAAACTAAAGCCCACTAAGTTCTTGGGGAGCAGCATTTCTCACCCACCTGCTTGTAAGCCTCATCAGCATCTGGTTCTCATAGATCACTTCTTATCTACCACTTTGCTCTCACTGAATTCTTCTCGATGCTGACAAAAAGGGCTATGGTACCAGAGATCTTCGGAGACCCCCTGAAATGACACCAGTCAGTTTCAGGTTGATCTCATCTATGCTCTCTCAGGTCTCCCAGCAGCCAAAGTCACATATTCACAGTGGGGCTAATAATAGATGTGCTCTTTGAGCCAATGGTTGTTCTGAGTCTTTCCTTCTTCTCGTATCAAATAAAAGTTATAGTCTTAGCTCCCTCGACTCTCATGAGTGTTAAATTAGATAACATGTATGAAGCATCTAGTACCATTTGCTTGGCACCTGGTGTGGACTAAACAATGCATTTGCTTTAGTTTCTTCAAGGCACCTGGTAGTCTTGTTTATTCCTAAGTGAGCAGATTCACTTCTGTTGTAATCAGTACATTCAGTTCTTGTTTTCAGGCCATTGATTGTTGGATATAAATATATCTGAAGGGATGATAGAGAGCCCTCCAGGGGAATTTTTGTTTACCACATTAGGACAGCGGTCCTATGAATATCTGACTGCCCCAGAATGCATGTTCTACCTAGAATAGTTCTAATCTGCCCACGATAATCTCAATTTTGAGTATATCAGAATAGGCTCGGAATTTGTGCAGATTTCTCTCTTTCTCAAGAGTTGGCACTTGCTATTCTGGAAGGAAATACTAAAAATATAGCCTCCCTTGAAATTTCAACACCTCACATCACAGTAATCCCTTGGTTTACAGAAAAATAAACTCCCCCAATTCCCTTGACACCTCTTACTTTGTTCTTTGGACTCTTGGACTCTTGGATGAGCAGAGAACAAAGATCAAATGATCATGCTGATCTTTTCTTGCCACTTAGGGTCCCTTCTGCTACAACTGACTCTGACTTTATTGAGCAGATTGGGCAGGGTGAGATGACAGAGTTTCAGTATTTAGCAGTTTGATCATCACTCATCCTAGAGTGTGACTTTAATTTCTCGTTCTCTCAATGGCCTCCTCTTGGAATGTCATTGTTTTCCTAATTGGAGCTTTCTCAGGAAAACAAATGTGTGCTTTGGCTTACCAGTATAAATGTTATAGAGAAACAAAATTATAAATTTATAAAACATTGAAGCTGGATGGAAAGGTAAAGTGTTTTGTTCAAAGTTACAAAGCTTGTTTGTGCATGAGTCAAGACCAGACCCGTTTTTTGTCTCTCAGTTCAGTTCAAATTTTTAGATATTTTATACATTAAAGTTAGAGCCATTAGAACAAGCCTCTGTCCTCTCCTCTCACCCCATGCTACCTGTTGTAATAAGTAGCTGTGTGAGCAGTAACTGTGGGAGATTTTTCTGCTTCAATATTCCCAATGTAATATTGGGAAAGTTTTTCATATTATAATGAAAGCACCAATGGAGCAGCATATGTGAAGCTTAATCATAAGTCAAAAGAATATATTTGACTAAAGCTTTTGTAAGAGAAAATTCCTTTCCCTCATTGCAAGACTCTATACCATCTTTCTAATTCAATTCTTTTCTCATCAACCTTATGATAACTCACAGACCATAACAAAACATGGAGACATTATAGGAAGCTGCAAGTCTGCCCCTGTGACTTTTGCCCTAAATTTAGATGGTTGCCTTTGGAAACTATAAATATCTAAGATATTTCTTAGGTCTTTCCCCATGTCAGGTTTAACAAATGAGCCAAATATGGAAATTACATAATCTATGGGTCATCTAGAAAAATTATTGCTTAATTTGTGTATTTAGTCAACATGTTTACTAATTACCTAATGCCAGGTCTCTGCTAGGTGCTGAGGACAAAATGGTGAGTAAAAGAAGACAAGACATCATTTCTGCTCCCATGGACTCTCTGAAACGAATGTTAGTGTCCCCTCAGCTTTCATATTCATAACACTGAGGTCCTAACCTATGAGGAACTCATAGTGAAAGGTTGTTGCTGAACCATGAAAAGACACTGGGGTTCTTGGCCTCTGGAGGAGAATAATTCAATCTGGGGCCAGAGACGAGGCTTGATCGCTTAGAGCTTTTGTGTAATAAAGTTTTATTAAAGTATAAAGGAGATAGAGAAAGCTTCTGACATAGGCATCAGAAGGGGGAAGAAAGAGTACCCCCTTGCTAGTGTTAGCAATGGAGTTATCATGAAACTAAGCCATGCCTTGTGGGGCCACCCAAGAGGGGCGAGTCAAGGTGGAGAGGTATGACAGAATGTGGTCCACTGGAGAAGGGAATGGCAAACCACTCCAGTATTCTCACCTTGAGAACCCCATGAGCAGTATGAAAAGGCAAAATGATAGGATACTGAAAGAGGAACTCCCCAGGTCGGTAGGTGCCCAAATTGCTACTGGAGATCAGAGAAATAACTACAGAAAGAATGAAGGGATGGAGCCAAAGCAAAAACAATACCCAGCTGTGGGTGTGACTGGTGATAGAAGCAAGATACAATGCTGTAAAGAGCAATATTGCATAGGAACCTGGAACGTTAGGTCCATGAATCAAGGCAAATTGGAAGTAGTCAAACAGGAGATGGCAAGAGTGAATGTCGATGACCATTATATCTACTACTGTGGGCAGGAATCCCTTAGAAGAAATGGAGTAGCCATCATGGTCAACAAAAGAGTCCAAAATGCAGTACTTGGATGCAATCTCAAAAACGACAGAATGATCTCTGTTTGCTTCCAAGGCAAACCATTCAGTATCACAGTAATCCAAGTCTATGCCCCAACCAGTAACACTGAAGAAGCTGAAGTTGAACGGTTCTATGAAGACCTACAAGACCTTTTAGAACTAATACCCCCAAAAGATGTCCTTTTCATTATAGGGGACTGGAATGCAAAAGTAGGAAGTCAAGAAACACCTGGAGTAACAGGAAAATTTGGCCTTGGAATACGGAATGAAACAGGGCAAAGGCTAATAGAGTTTTGCCAAGAGAACACACTGGGCACAGAAAACAGCCTCATCAACAACACAACAGAAGACTCTACACATGGACATCACCAGATGGTCAACACCAAAATCAGATTGATTATATTCTTTGCAGCCAAAGATGGAGAAGCTCTATACAGTCAACAAAAACCAGACCAGGAGCTGACTGTGGCTCAGATCATGAACTCCTTATTACCAAATTCAGACTCAAATTGAAGAAAGTAGGGAAAACCGCTAGACCATTCAGGTATGACCTAAATCAAATCCCTTATGATTATACAGTGGAAGTGAGAAATAGATTTAAGGGCCTAGATCTGATAGATAGAGTGCCTGAAGAACTATGGAATGAGGTTCGTGACATTGTACGGGAGACAGGGATCAAGACCATCCCCATGGAAAAGAAATGCAAAAAAGCAAAATGGCTGTCTGGGGAGGCCTTACAAATAGCTGTGAAAAGAAGAGAGGCGAAAAGCAAAGGAGAAAAGGAAAGATATAAGCACCTGAATGCAGAGTTCCAAAGAATAGCAAGAAGAGATAAGAAAGCCTTCTTCAGCGATCAATGCAAAGAAATAGAGGAAAACAACAGAATGGGAAAGACTAGAGATCTCTTCAAGAAAATTAGAGATACCAAGGGAACATTTCATGCAAGGATGGGCTCGATAAAGGACAGAAATGGTATGGACCTAACAGAAGCAGAAGATATTAAGAAGAGGTGGCAAGAATACACAGAAGAACTGTACAAAAAAGATCTTCACGACCCAGATAATCATGATGATGTGATCACTAATCTAGAGCCAGACATCTTGGAATGTGAAGTCAAGTGGGCCTTAGAAAGCATCACTACGAACAAAGCTAGTGGAGGTGATGGAATTCCAGTTGAGCTGTTTCAAATCCTGAAAGATGATGCTGTGAAAGTGCTGCACTCAATCTGCCAGCAAATTTGGAAAACTCAGCAGTGGCCACAGGACTGGAAAAGGTCAGTTTTCATTCCAATTCCAAAGAAAGGCAATGCAAAAGAATGCTCCAATTACCGCACAATTGCACTCATCTCACATGCTAGTAAAGTAATGCTCAAAATCCTCCAAGCCAGGCTTCAGCAATACGTGAACCGTGAACTCCCTGATGTTCAAGCTGGCTTTAGAAAAGGCAGAGGAACCAGAGATCAAATTGCCAACATCCGCTGGATCATGGAAAAAGCAAGAGAGTTCCAGAAAAACATCTACTTCTGCTTTATCGACTATGCCAAAGCCTTTGACTGTGTGGATCACAATAAACTGTGGAAAATTCTGAAAGAGATGGGAATACCAGACCACCTAACCTGCCTCTTGAGAAATCTGTATGCAGGTCAGGAAGCAACAGTTAGGACTGGACATGGAACAACAGACTGGTTCCAAATAGGAAAAGGAGTGCGTCAAGGCTGTATATTGTCACCCTGCTTATTTAACTTCTATGCAGAGTACATCATGAGAAACACTGGGCTGGAAGAAGCACAAGCTGTAATCAAGACTGCCGGGAGAAATATCAATAACCTCAGATACGCAGATGACACCACCCTTATGGCAGAAAGTGAAGAGGAACTAAAAAGCCTCTTGATGAAAGTGAAAGAGGAGAGTGAAAAAGTTGGCTTAAAACTCAACATTCAGAAAACGAAGATCATGGCATCTGGTCCCATCACTTCATGGGAAATAGATGGGGAAACAGTGGGAACAGTGTCAGACTTTATTTTTCTGGCTTCAAAACCACTGCGGATGGTGATTGCAGCCATGAAATTAAAAGACGCTTACTTCTTGGAAGGAAAGTTATGACCAACCTAGATAGCATATTGAAAAGCAGAGACATTACTTTGCCAACAAAGGTCCGTCTAGTCAAGGCTATGGTTTTTCCAGTGGTCATGTATGGATGTGAGAGTTGGACTGTGAAGAAAGCTGAGCACTGACGAATTGATGCTTTTGAACCGTGGTGTTGGAGAAGACTCTTGAAAGTCCCTTGGACTGCAAGGAGATCCAACCAGTCCATTGTGAAGGAGATCAGTCCTGGGTATTCTATGGAAGGAATGATGTAAAGCTGAAACTCCAATACTCTGGCCACCTCATGCGAAGAGTTGACTCATTGGAAAAGACTCTGATGCTGGGAGGGATTGGGGGCAGGAGGAGAAGGGGATGAAAGAGGATGAGATGGCTACATGGCATCACCAATTCGATGGACATGAGTTTGAGTGAACTCCAGGAGTTGGTGATGGACAGGGAGGCCTGGCGTGCTGCAATTCATGGGGTCGCAAAGATTTGACACGACTGAGGACATTACAGAGAATCAAAAGAATGTCTGGAGGTTGTTAAGACCTCACTAGACCTACTCCCATAATTTACATTTTAAGATAATAGAATTAGCCAGAAGGTTTTTTTTCCAGAGACTGTCCTCAAGTAGGATGCTGCTAAATCACTTCAGTCGTGTCCGACTCTGTGAAACCCCACAGACGGCAGCCCACCAGGCTCTCCCGTCCCTGGGATTCTCCAGGCAAGATCACTGGAGTGGGTTGCCATTTCCTTCTCCAATGCGTGAAAGTGAAAAGTGAAAGGGAAGTCATTCAGTCGTGTCTGACTCTTTGCGACCCCATGGACTGCAGCCCACCAGGCTCCTCCATCTGTAGGATTCTCCAGGCAAAAGCACTGGAGTGGGGTGCCATCGCCTTCTCCTCAAGCAGGATACATTATTTTTATATAATCCTAAGGAATGTAGAGGGAAAATTTGTTTGTCCTTTCTTCCTCTTTGAGAATTCCAGGCCCCTTTCTCCTTGGGGACCCTTAGACTTCTTATCAACCTGCCTAGGAAATGACTCTCTCAATAGGATTATGAGGACCTCATAGTGGATTACGAGGTCCAAATCCACTATGGCTGGATTTGGAGATGGGCCTCTAAGGAAGTATTTAAGATAAAATAAAGTAACTAGGATGGGGCCCTGATCTGATATAATTAGTGTCCTCACAAGAAGAGACACCAAAGTGTGCTTTCTCTCTGTGTTTGTATGTGTCTTGTGAGGACATAGCTAGAAGGAGATTATCTGCAAGCCATGAAAAGTGCAATCACCAGACACTAAACCTGCTGGCACCCTCAACTTCCAGCCTCCAGCACTGTGTGAAACAAATGTTTATAGTTTAAGCCACCCAGTCTTTTATAGTTTGTTATGACAATCCTGGCTGGCTAAGGCATGGGGCCATATTCTAGCAAGGAGAATGAATGTTACTCTTGGAGTCACAATATGAGTTTCAAGTTATAACTGCAACAAGTACTACAGAGGATATCTCTGTGGAGAGATCAGGGAAGCGGCCCTGGGAAACTGAGACTGGGCTGAGCCCAGAAAGAGGAAGAGGTTTCCTTTTCCAAGGTGGTGGTATGGGGTGGTGCCCATGGAAAGACCCTCTTGGGCAAGTTCAGTGATGGGAAGGAGAAAAGAGTGTCCAAGGGACTGGACAGGAGCAGTGCAGCCTGAATGCAAACAGTGACTGGGGGTGGGCCCCAGAGGATGCTGTAAGGTCGGCTTCATTCACACAATCATCTGCTTCATGGATGTTTGTCTTTACTCAAGAGAGATTTGAAACTGCTCAAGTGTTTAGAACAGTCACCTGATCAGATTTTAAAAAAATGTGTTCTATCTGCCTAGTGCCTAGAAGGGTGTTCAGAGCCAATGTGGGAACTGGTGAGAAGGGTAAAGTTGAGGTTCAGCAGTGTCCTGATGGGTATCACAGCACATGGGTTGGGGGGGTGTTCATCTGTCCTCAGAATGGCAGAGCAGAGATTGGTGTGGCTGGAATCCCAGGACTCCTAGCCTCTGGCCCCAGGCAGCCCCATCTTTGGCTGCTCAGAAGGAGGTTAAGAGGGTGGTTTATGTGGTGTGCTCATTCATGGTCCCTGTAGGTCATGAGCAACATGAGGGCCCCTAGCACTAGCTGCTCCACGACATCAAGCTAAGCTTTGCAACTGCCAGTTGCAAACACACCCAGGGTTTCACTACTGCCCAAGGAACAGACGTGCAGCTTCCTGTGAGGTCTGGGGAAGCCTAGAAGGGATCTTGTGGGAGTAGTTCAAGACAGCAACCTGGAATCTGTCTCCACCCGGAGCAGACACTTCTGTTCACAGCTGGCACAGTTTTGCAGTAGTTTTCAGGCTGGCAGCAGAGTGTCTTCAAAGTTTGAGTTCTATCATTATGTTAATAAAACTTGATGAGAAAACACTTGATTGGATTAAAATAATCCACTTTAATACATTTTAGTTGGTGTTCTGAATCTGTAGTGTATTTGTCATTATATTTTCTGCATTAAAAATTAGAGTGTGGAGAAATGTTGCTACATTTTGTGTATTAATCTTGTATCCAGAAACCTTGTTAAACTTGCTTACTTTTTTTCAATAATTTAATAAGTAATATTTTCTATGTAAATGGTTGTATCATACTCAGATACTGACAATTTTAGCTTAATTTTTTTGATAAGACTATTTTTATTTCAATCTTTTTCCCCCTATTTTTCTCATTAAGTGGAAAATGGTGATAAATGGACCCAAAAAGAAGCCCCATGCTGAGGACTGAAGAGTTGCCCCATCAAACTTAAACCATTCATCTCATAAGATGGGGCCCAGAGGGAGGCAGAGAAATCCTCACAGGGAAGATAGTGATCACAGAGACCTTGAAGGTGAGTAGAAGCTCAATGGAGAAAGGCAGGGTGGTGTCACATGCAGAGGAAATAATTGCAGGATAGTTTATCCATATTTTTATTACTTTCTATGTTTTCTCTCCTGCTGACTGTTGCTTCATATCCAATCCCTGAATGGCTATTTTTGGGGACATAAGCCTGTGATAAACTTTTTTTGAGATTTTTTTCTATGATCTATCAATAGCATACATATTTTTCAAAAAAGATTTTTGTATTTCATGTATAGCATAAAAAGATGCTTAAAACTCAATGTCCAATCTATCATTTCATTTCAACTTTATTTTAATGTTTTATATTAGCAAGTCCTTTGCCCAGCAGAAATCTTTTATATTTAGATTTAATTCTTAACTCTGTTAGGAATTTATTTTGATAGGTATATGGGATAAAATAGCCCATATCCCATTTTTTTTTCCCTAATGGACTTAATATAGACTTAATTCTTG
Source organism: Cephalophus harveyi (assembly GCA_006410635.1). Classification (NCBI taxonomy): domain Eukaryota; kingdom Metazoa; phylum Chordata; class Mammalia; order Artiodactyla; family Bovidae; genus Cephalophus; species Cephalophus harveyi. The sequence continues at coordinate 226,555 of SJYT01031163.1, forward strand.
CATACATTAAAGTCTACTCTGCTCATTATTTTATTCTATTAAAATCTGCTAGAGCAAGGGAAGGGTCTTTAAGTCTGAAGAGCCAGCATGAAACCTGGAGCATAGGCAGTACATAAGATGTATTTATTGAATAATGTGTTAATATGCTTGTTCTTGATGATAAGACTTTACAAAGAAGGCTCAAATAATGGAGCCTGTTCTGTGATTCTAAGATAGTAAGTCCATGGATATGTTCTTCTTTGCTCCAGTCCTACAGAAATGACCCATCATGAACAGAAGCAGATTTACTTTCTCATTCCTGGACCATCTGTCTTTCCTAAAGTGGTTCATAGAAGGTGAAGACTGGGAGATCTCAGCTGAGCTCCTGGCTTATGCTGGAGTGAGAGCCAGAATTAGAGAAGCAATGCCTTTCCAGAGTACAATTAGCTCTGACACTCACCGTAAAAATAATTTACTAAATGTTAGAAGGGGCTGAACCTAATTAGGGACAGCAGGAGGAAACCACATCACTGCCTTGTGAGCTGCAAAGCCTTGCAGCTTCCAGCAATCATGGCATCATCATAATGTCTGCCACAAATATTATTCTTGGAATCTAAACGGAGGTTCCTAGAAATCAGTGGTTTGGGGCAGGCTTCTGTTTTGCTGAAAATAACCATGATGTGTTACAGCTGCCTGTGGTCAAGTCGCCTCATGGATGTCAGGGTTGAGGGGCAGGGGTGGAGATGAGTGGCGCAGAGTGCCACACTGTGACTCTACACTCATGTAAGGAGCTGAGGGGCTGCGGGCCAAGATTGGTGGCTCATGCAATGTAAGCCCCTGGGGCCAAGGCTGGCATTGATGGCTAAGTGCTGTAACTGGGTCAGGCATGGTAGTTAAGCAAGCTGGGATATTGGCAACCCTGGTGGAACAGGGAATAGGAGTTGGAAGAAGCAGGGAGACTGACCTAGTTAGAAAGCCCCTGGGAGAAGCAAGCCCATAGCCTGGAAACACATGGCCATTTTTTTCTCTCTCTCAAACTTTAATTTATTGTGGTAAGAACTCAACCTGAGACTTTCCCCTTTAACAAACATTGGTGTGAGTAGTATGGTCCAGTAGACTATAGGCATGGTGCTCTGCAGCCAGTCATCTTACTTGACTGAAACTTTATGCCTGATGACTAATAGCTCCCCAACTCCCCCTCCTTCCTGGCAGTCACTCCTCTCCTCTTCCATCCTATGACTTTGACTATTTTAGCTTCCTCAGAGGAGTGAATCATGCAGTATTTGTCTTTGTAGTTGGTTTATTTCACTTAGTGTCATGTCCTCCAGGTTCATATGTGTGTCTGTGGTTGTATATGGCAGAATTAGCTTCTTTTGGAAGGCTGAGAGGTGTTGCACTAGTAACACAGCAAAGAGGGAGGGAAGGACGCTCCTCCTGGGCATCTGTTACCAGAGCTGGAAGGCCATGTTATCTGGACCATGTCACCTCTACCACTCCAGTTCCTGATCATGACTGCCTTGCAACTTCCCTCCCCACCATGCTTACAAAATATTTGATCTGAGCAAGTAGTTAGTTTTCTTTGCCACATGTACCTGTGCTATAAGAATAAAATGTTTGATCTGAGGTGTTTGAATCATGACTAACCCAGGGGTTAGGACAAATACTGCAAGCTATGTCGCTTCAGTCCTGTCTGACTCTGCGACCCTATGGATCATAGCCTGCCAGGCTTCTCTGTCAGTGGTATTCTCCAGGTAAGAAAACTGGAGTGGGTTGTCATGCCCTCTTCCAGGAGATCTTCCTGATCCAGGGATTGAACCCACATCTTTTACCTCTCCTTCATTGGCAGGAAATATTCTTTGGGTTCTTTACCACTAGCACCACCTGGGAAGCCTCAGGACAAGTACTGAAAACCAGTGAAATCACAGGATTTCTGGGGAACCACGGGGTGGGGAGTGGGAGAGGAGAGGGAAGACTAAAATGGAAGACATTGCCCACCTGTCCAGAAATAAGAAAGTTCTGAGGATAAGCACTAATACAGAATTTCTGAAACAGCAATATTATTTTTGACGTCTTTAGAAAGGGCTGGAGAGAATGAATTTCCACAACTAAGCAAAAATGTCTTGGGACCACAGGCTTGATGTGACATTCTCAGTTACTGCCTATGTTACCTGGTGCTGGACTTCAAACTGCTGTCAGTTTCAGTTGCACGTGTTCAAATGTTTCCTGATGCAAAGTTATTCTGTTCATCTGGGAAATGTGACCCTGTCATTTTTGTCTTATTTTCATTTATGTTCAACTAGTGAGAAAATCAAGATGGTGGAGTAGAAGGACGTGCGCTCATCTTCTCCTGAGAGAACTCTAAATTTGCAACACACTTCTGAACAACCATTGACAGGAGAATGTTGGATCCCACCAGAAAAAGATACCCTACATCCAAGGGCAAAGAAGAAGCCCAAACAAGACAACAGGAGGGGAGAAGTTGCATTTAGAATCAAACCTCATACCCACCAGAGACACTTCAAGGGCTCAAACAAAACCTTGTGTGCCCCAGGAGACTCCACAGAGACTGAGCCAGACCTTTGAGTGTCTGAGTGCCTCCTGTGGAGGTGCGGGTCAGCAGTGGCCCGCCGCAGGAGCAGGGGCTCTGGGTGCAGCAGACCTGGGTGTGGCACAAGCCCTCTTGGAGGAGGTCGCCATTAACCCCACCAAAGAGCCACTAGAACTTACACAGGACTGGGAAAACAGACTCTTGGAGGGCACAAACAAAACCTTGTTTGCACCAGGATCCAGGAGAAAAAGAAGCAGTGACTCCACAAAGGACTGACCCAGACTTGCCCGTGAGTGTCCAGGAGTCTCTGGCAGAGGCATGGGTTGGTGGTGGCCTGCTGCAGGGTGGGGGGCACTGAGTGCAGAAGTGCATGCACAGGACCTTTTGAAGGAGGTCGCCATTATCTTCATTACCTCCCTGGTGGCTCAGACAGTTAAGCATCTGTCTACAATGTGGGAGGCCCGGGTTCGATCCCTGGGTGGGGAAGATCCACTGGAGAAGGAAATGGCAATCCACTCCAGTACTATTGCCTGGAAAATCCCATGGACAGAGGAGCCTGGTAGGCTACAGCCCATGGGGTTGCAAAGAGTCAGACATGACTGAGCGACTTTACCTTATCTTACCTTACCTCCGTCATAGTTTGGCCTCAGATCAAATAACAGGGAAGGAACAGTCCATGAACAGAAAATTGGATTAAAGATTTACTGAGTATGGCCCCACCCAGCAGAAAAAGACCCAGTTTCCCCCTCAGTCTCTCCCATTAGGAAGCTTCCAAAAGCCTTTATCCTTCTCCATCAGAAGGCAGACAGAATGAAAACCACAATCACAGAAAACTAACCAAACTGATCACATGGACCACAGCCTTGTCTAACTCAGTGAAACTATGAGTCATGCCTTGTAGGGTCACCCAAGATGGACGGGTCATGGTGGAGAGTTTTGACAAGATGTGGTCCACTGGAGAAGGGAATAGCAAACCACTTCAATATTCTTGCCTTGAGAACCCCATGAACAGTATGAAAAGGCAAGAAGATAGGACACTGAAAGATGAACTCCCCAGGTCAGTAGGTGCCTAATATGCT
>SJYT01031163.1:230230-411312 GCA_006410635.1 Cephalophus harveyi
CATTCAGGTATGACCTAAATCAAATCCCTTATGATTACACAATGGAAGTGACAAATAGATTCAAGGGATTAGATCTGATGGACAGAGTGCCTGAAGAACTATGGACGGAGGTTTTTAACATTGTACAGGAGACAGGGATGAAGACCATCCCCATGGAAAAGAAATACAAAAAAGCAAAATAGCTGTCTGAGGAGGCCTTACAAACAGCTGTGAAAAGAAGAGAAGTGAAAAGCAAAGGAGAAAAGGAAAGATATACCCATTTGAACGCAAAGTTCCAAAGAATAGCAAAGAGAGATAAGAAAGCCTTCGTCATTGATCAATGCAAAGAAACAGAGGAAAACAATAGAATGGGAAAGACTAGTGATCTCTTCAACAAAATTAGAGATTTAGGGAACAAAAAGGGAACAAAGGAACACTTTATGCAAATATGGGCACAAAAAAGGACAGAAATAGTATGGACCTAAGAGAAGCAGAAGATATTAAGAAAAAATGGCAAGAATACACAGAAGAACTATACAAAAAAGATCTTCATGACCCAGATGATCATGATGGTGTGATCACTCACCTAGAGCCAGACATCCTGGAATGCAAAGTCAAGTGGGCCTTAAGAAGCATCACTACGAACAAAGCTAGTGGAGGTGATGGCATTCCAGTTGAGCTGTTTCAAATCCTAAAAGATGATGCTGTGAAAGTGCTGCACTCAATATGCCAGCAAATTTGGAAAACTCAACAGTGGCCACAGGACTGGAAAAGATTAGTTTTCATTCCAATCCCAAAGAAAGGCAATGCCAAAGTATGTTCAAACTACTGCACAATTGCACTCATCTCACACACTAGCAAAGTAATGCTCAAAATTCTCCAAGCCAAGTTTCAGCAGTTCAGATGTTCAAGCTGGATTTAGAAAAGGCAGAGGAACCAGAGATCAAATTGCCAGCATCCATTGGATCATTGAAAAAACAAGAGAATTCCAGAAAAACATCTACTTCTGCTTTACCAATTATGCCAAAACCTTTGACTGTATGGATCACAACAAACTGGAAAATTCTTAAAGAGATGGGAATACTAGACCACCTTACGTGCCTCCTGAGAAATCTGTATGGAGGTCAGGAAGCAACAGTTAGAACCAGAGGTGGAACAACAGACTGGTTCCAAATTGGGAAAAAGGTACGTCAAGGCTATATATTGTCACCCTGCTTATTTAACTTCTATGCAGAGTACGTCACAGGATATGCTGGGCTGGGTGAAACACAAGCTGGAATCAAGATTGCTGGGAGAAATATCAATAACCTCAGATATGCAGATAACATCACCCTTATGGCAGAAAGCGAAGAAGAACTAAAGAGCCTCTTGATGAAAGTGAAAGAGGAGAGTGAAAAAGTTTGCTTAAAACTCAACATTCATCATTTCATGGAAAATAAATGGGGAAACAGTCAAAACAGAGTCAGACTTTATTTTTGGGGGCCCCAAAATCACTGCAGATGGTGACTGCAGCCATGAAATTAAAAGACCCTTGGTGTTTGGAAGAAAAGCTATGACAAACCTAGTAGCATATTAAAAAGCAGAGACATTGCTTTGCCAGCAAAGGTCCGTCTAGTCAAAGCTTTGGTTTTTCCAATAGTCACATATGGATATGAGAGTTAGATTATAAAGAACACTGAGTGCTGAAGAATTGATGCTTTTGAACTGTGGTGTTGGAGAAGTCCTTTAGAGTCCCTCAGACAGCAAGGAGATCCAGCTAGTCCATCCTAAAGGCAATCAGTCCAGAATATTCATTGGGAGGACTGATGCTGAAGCTGAAACTCCAATATTTTGGCCACCTGATGTGAAGAACTGACTCATTGGAAAAGACCCTGATTCCGGGAAAGATTGAAGGCAGGAGGAGAAGGGGACAACAGAGGATGAGATGGTTGGATGGCATCACCGACTTGATGGACATGAGTTTGAGCAAGCTCCAGGAGTTGGTGATGGGCAAGGAAGCCTGGCATGCTGCAGTCCATAAGATCTCAAAGAGTCGAACTAAACTGAGTGAGAAACTCAACCTGAGTTTTACTTGAAAGTTACTTTTTATGTAATGATCATTCATTCCCAGCACAACTGAATACTAAATGCTGTTTCTACAGCATTTCTCTTTAGGGATCATTTTTTTTTTCCTGTAGATTCTTGGCCTTGAATTTTATAGTAGAAGACTGAAGAAAGCATGAAAGCAAAAACACTTTTCAGATAAGCACACTTTTGAGATAAGCATAGGCAAGACCAGGGCTGAAGAGAAGGCCATGTGTGGAGCAGCAGAGGAAAGGGAGATGGAAAAGGAAGCAGAGCACCTGCAGGACAGGTGGGCAAGATCCGAGTGACCCCTCACAGAGGTCCTGGACTGAGTGTAGTGCCCACTCACAGCAGTGCTCCAGACTCTCATGGACCTGCAATCAGCCTGAGCTGGCAGAGAATGAACACCATGAGTTTGCATTTGGCAATTGTTATGGGCCAAATCATGTTACCTCCAAATTTGTATGTTGAAGTCATAATCTCTAGGACCTCAGAATGTGACTATGTTTTGGGACAGGGTCATTAAAGAGGCGATTAAGATGAAGTGGAGTCCTAACTCCATAGGACTGGTGTCCTTACAAGAAGAGGAGATCAGGGGACCTCCGTGGCAGTGCGGTGGTTAAGACATCACCTTCCAATGCAGGGGCAGAAGGTTTGATCTCTGGTCAGGGAGCTAAAATCCCCTGCCTCATGGTCAAAGGACCAAAAGGTAAAACAGAAACAATACTGTAACATAATCAATAATGACTTTTTTTTTTTTTTAAAGGGAGATCAAGATCCAGACATGCAGAGCAGGACGACCATGTGAGGATACGGGGAGAAGACAGCCATCTATCTGCCGAGAGAAGAGACCTCTTGAGAAACCAGTGTAGCCTACACCTCGAACTTTTAGCCTCCAGGACTGTGACAGAGCACGTTTCTCTGTGGTGTTGGTTATGGCCGTGGTAGCCATATCTTATAAAGGATATAAGACTGCTAATAACCATTGAGAGAGGTCTACTGTTGTTGGGGCTGGGAAGTGACAAGAAGATTAGGGGAATTAGGGAGATTCCTCACTTCATGGTTGCTGAGAAAGGTTTGAATTTGAGGAAGAAAGATCTCTTTCTGGGCAGTTTGTCTCACCTCTTCTCTCTTTTTACTGAATAGCATATTCCAGGCATGTATTTTATACCATTTGGCTCCCCATGAGGCCCCCAGTACGGATCCTGACCCAGGTTGTGTTGAAAGCTCCAAGATGCTGCTTTTTCCCAGGCCCAGGTGCCTCTGCAATTGGAGCAGAGTCTGCTCATAGCTCTGGAAGCAATTCAGCCTGGGTCTGGGTTTGGGGGGGCCCCTGTATCTGCCTAAGTTCTGGGGTCATCCTGGCTACACTTTTACTTGCTTACCTTGTTCACTGGGACTTGATAACATGGCACAGCTCTTGGCAAATAGCCAGCCCCTCCCCCAACCTCTGTAATTGCCCTCAGACTCTCTGCTCTGGGGGTTTTCTGCTACTTTTGCCTGCCCATCATCCTGGGCCATGGACTCAGATGGATGGGAGTTCAGATGTCAGCTCCTTCTAGGGGTAATGAGTGAAAGTTGCTCAGTCATGCCTGACTCTTTGTGACCCCATGGACTATAGCCCACCAGGCTCCTCTGTCCATGGAATTCTCCAGCCAAGAATACTGGAGGGGATTGCCATTCCCTTCTTCATGGGATCTTCCTGACCTAGGGATCAAATCTGGGTCTCCTGCATTGCAGACAGATTCTTAACTGAGCCACCAGACCAAAGGACACCCTATCAGCAAACAGTACAGTCTCATGGTCCAGGAATCCCTCTGCTTGGCCAGGACCTGGAATGTCCTGGAAAAGAGATACCCTTGTTGAAGTGGGGCCAAGTGGGTTGGGGGCCTCCAGGTACAGGCAGATGGGAAGAACGAAGGCCAGCTGGAGGGAAGAAGAGGCCTTTAAACTAGGGACCTTGAGTCTGCGGCTCAAGCTCTATCTGCATGCAGATCATCTGAGGACTTTCTGAAAAAGGTTCTGGTGCAGGAATAGCCATGTCGACATCCTCCCCAAGCAGTTCTGAGGCAGGTGCTCCCCAAACCTCTTTTGAGAAACATTGCCCAAGCTAGTCCACTGTTGTGATTTCTTCATGGGCAGAGTCTTCATGACCACTCTTTGCTTATTTCCATGAGGATATATATTTGCCACTTAAGGAGAATACAAAGTATAAAATACAGAGCTGGACTTCCTTGGTGGTCCAAGGGTTGGGAATCCTTCTTGTGATGCAGGGGACATGGGTTTGGTCCCTTGTCTGAGAGGATCTAACATGCCTCGGGGTGGCTAACCCGCGTGCCATAGCTACTGAGGCCTGCATGCCTAGCGCCCGTGTTCAGCAACAAGGGCAGTCGCTACAATGAGAAGCCTATGCTTTGCAACCAGAGGAAACCGGCGTGCAGCAACGAGGACCCAGTGTACTCAAAGGTAAAATAATAAATGGAGTAAATAAATAAAAACCAAATGCAGAGCAGATTTAAGTGGAAAAATACAGATGAAGAAATGCAAGTTGTACCAGTGCTTGTGCCTTGACTCTTACCAGGCCCAGGGGTTTGTAGCCTCCAGTCGCAATGCTCATGGGACAGAGACAGAGGATAGACGTGTGAAAATTGTGAAAAGAAATACCAACCAGGCAATGAAAGGTGAAGAATTGTTGAAGGAAACATGTTTTAAAACTTGAGTGGGTAAAATGATAACTCTAAAACAAATGATGACAAAGAGGAATGGTTAGCAAAATTATCATAAGAATCAGCTAATAAACAACAAATGCAAAGAAATATTACTAAAACTAAGGAAATGGAAAATTAGCCTAGAAGTCCATCATGAAAGAAAAAGTATTAGGAGATTGAGGGAAGGAAAAATACCTGGGGCATGGTGGGGGCTAAAAAAGAACTAAATCAATACAAAATAATTACAAAGAAAAACTGATAAACATGAAAAGACTGCTCTTTTACTCTCTTTTTCAGATGGGGGGAAAATGGAGAAAAGTAAAACCAGCAAACTTGGCAATTAGGAAGATGGATGGTAAAACGATAAGAATGCAAAAGGAAAGCAAAAACAGCATAAATCAGAAACATGGAATTTATGAAACATGGCAGAGTTACAAGGGTTAAAGAGCTTTTAAAACAGAATAAATACATCCTCAAAGATTAGTAAACAAAAACAAACACACTGAAAGAAAAATATCCCAGAGTTGAAAGCCAGCAAGTGGAAGATGTCTACAGCTTGTCCTTGAGCGGGGACAGCTGGCTGGGCCCGGCATGGGGCTGCAGCTGCCTAGATGGTCCTTGCCTCAGACTTCACCTGGCACCTGGGCCTCAGTGACACTCCAGGCAGTCCTGCATTTATCAGGGGGAAGCCACCTGGAGCAGAAAAACACTTTCAACTGTATTGCACTGTATAGGGATGGTGATAGTTTACATGTCACCTTGGCCAGGCCACAGTGCCCAACAATTTGCTCAGACTCCTGTCTAGATGTTGCTGGAAAGATATTTCTAGATGTGATGGAAATATCAATCCACTGACATTAAATTAAAGCAAATAACCTTTCATAAAGTGGGTGCATGCGTGTGTACATGTGTGTGTGTGTGCTGAGTCACTTTAGTTGTGTCAGACTGTGGTGGAGACCCTATGGACTGTAGCCTACCAGGCTCTTCTGTCCATGGGATTCTCCAGGCAAGAATACTGGAGTGGGTTGCCATGTCCTCCTCCAGGGCATCTTTCCAACCCAGGGATCAAACCCTTGTCTCTTATGCCTCCTGCATTGGCAGGTGGGTTCTTTACCACTAGCACCACCTGGGAAGCCTCCATAATATGAGTAGGCCTCATCAATTAGTTTGAAGATCATCAGAGCAAAGATTCCCAAAGAAGGAGTTCTACTTCAAGACTGTGAGAGAAAAACTCTGCTTCAGTTTCTCAGATTCATTGCTGCAACTTCAACTCTGAATTTGCAACCTGAGGCTTGCCCTGCAGATTTTAGACTTCCCAGACCCCACAGTCGTATGAACCAATTCCTTACAGTCTCTCTTTCTCCTGTTGGTTCTGTTTCTCTGGAGAACCAATAAGAATTATTGTCTGCATCTTATCTCCATAGTAGCTGAGACTCTCGGCACATAAGAAGTGCTAAGGCCCCTTGTTTCTTGTAGGTGCAGACAGGCAACGGGCCCAGTGTCCCAGGCTCTGAGACCTTGTGTAGTGGGGACATCTGACTGTGGGCCCTGACTCAGGACTGGTTCAGCAGCTTTTTTCCTATCTGTGAGTTGAGAATACTTGTAGGGCATTTGTGATGATTCCAGATACTATGCTGATGAATATGTTGGATATATCAAAGACACTTAGGTAAAGGTGCTGAGTCTTGTCATTGTGAGTTCTTTCCTGGTGCAGAGTAATGAGATGAGATGAGCAGGAACTAAAGAAGCAGGGAGGGGCTTCCCTGGTGGTCCAGTGGTTAAGAATCCTCCCAGCAATGCAAGGGACACCAGTTTGATCCCTGGTCCAGGAAGATCCCACATGTTGTGGGGCAATGAAGTCCGTGTGCCACAACTATTGAGCCAGCACTCTAGAGCCCTTGAACCATAGCTACTGAACCTGCAGGCTGCAACCACTGAAGTCTGCAAGCCTAGAGCTTGTGATCCAAAACAAGAAAAGCCACTGCAGTGAAAAGCCCTCATGCTGCAACCAAGAGTAGCCCCATTCGCTGCAGCTAGAGAAAGCCCTTGCAAAGCAATGAAGACCTAGCGTAGCCAAAATTAATAAATAAATTAAAAAAAAAAGCAGAATGCACAAACTCATGGTCCATCCATTTAGAAGCAGCCCTTGGTGGAAGTGAAAACTACTCCTCCACTCATTTGTTTTCTGGGGCTATCAGGCCCTTTAAGAATTGAAGAATTAAGAAAGGTCCAATCAGAGGAGGCTTTGGTGGTTTTCAAATAAGAGGGCATAGCCAGACATTTGGCATGTGGTCTCTCCTGGGCAGGAAAGGAAATGACGAAGTGGGTTCCACATTCCTGACATCCACCTCGCAGTCCTGGGCTTTGCAGAGAATGCTTGTGTCATCTGTCACTGGGGAGAGGGACTCTGGGGTGGTGGTGGTGCATCCCATTGGGTCTCCTCTCACCTGGGCAGGAGGAAAGGCTGACTTTGAACAAGGTTATGTGGCCTTTAAAGATACGTGATCAAGAGTGAAGAACCACACCCATTCAGAAGCATATGAGCTCTGGGCTTGGTTTTTCAACCATCCAGTGGGAATCTCAAGGGAGATGAAATGAATAACATGGGTGTTCTGGCCAATTTTCTTAAAGGGGAGCTCAGGGCTGGGTTTCTTTAGAACAACAGGGATGAGTCATGCACTGGGAGCCCTCGCAGCCCTGGTCATGAATGTGGAAGTCCACATTCTCCTCCAGTTCCTTCTCCTCCAGCCTCTCAGGAGTATTGACTGTTACTCTGAACTCCCACAGTGACCTGGAATCTATTGATGAATGCAAGTGAATCTGGCTTCCAAACATACTTAGTTTAGGTGACCAGCTGGGGTAGAATCCTAGGGGTTATTGGCAGATCCTTCCAAAATTTGGTATCGAGGTTGAGCAAAGCCAAGCTGAAGGCTTGGAGAGGCAGCCATGGAAGCTGGGGTGGACTCAGCAACTAAGAGACCTTCCGGGTGGCAGTTGAGTTGGGCACCAAGGGACAGAAACATCAGTTGGAGGAGGAAGAAAGCATCAGGAGAGTTCACTGCTCCCCTTACAGACAGGTGAGTATATGGTACAGGGCTGTGTAGGCTGAATTAAAGGTAGAGGCTGTAGATGCATGGGAGCTGGATTCTGTGTATTGAGATTGTGCAAAGCCAGCTGGAATCTGTACTCTGCAGCCCATGGCCAGATCTTTTTTAGAATGTTTTAATTTTTTTAAATTTAACAATGTGACTACTAAATCAATATAATTACAGTTCAAAAATACTTCTTTTCTTCCAAGTGAACAGTAAATGAAGGTCACACTCTAACCCAAATAACTAAATTGCAAAATATGTGAAATGCAGGATTTGTTCTGAAACCAAAACCACAAATTAAAATTATGAGGAACGAAGTGTTAGAGAAATGTTTGACATTGATATTCGTGTCAGCAGTTGACTAAGTCAAATAAAAGTTTAACTCCTCAGCGTTTGCTGTAAAGATTGCTAGTGCCCACTTACATCCCATTCTCCACTCCTTGCTGGGCACAGGAAGACGCTACCTCTTAGCTCCTCCGCTGGTAGGTGGTGCCCCGCTCCTGCTTCTAGCCCACAGGCTGCAAGCAGAATTACCAGGTGTCACTTCCTACCTGTGGCAGTCGAGAGCTCTTGCTGGCTATGTCACCTGTGGAAGTCCTTGCTGGGGTGACAGACCCACATTTTGGAAGCTGCTTGGAGTTCAGAGCCACTGCTTAAAAGGTGGCAGCTCAGATCCATGATCTGTAAAGCCATAGACATTTTCAGCTTCTTTGTTATCAATTACAAAGTAGCCTATCTTGACTAATCCAGTGTTTGTTGGAATGTCAGGGGTATGTGTAAGCAACTCTATAACCCCTTAATGGAAATTCTCTGTTTGCAAGCCTTATTCTTCATCTCTTTATTGAATAAACTCACTACTTAGCAAGACATTCAGGATACTTTGTAGTTTCTTCCCAACCTGCTTTTCCTTTTGTCACTCCCAACACAAATACATCCCAGTTCCACTTGGCCACACATGCTCTGCTTGCCAAACTTTAAAAAAACTTTTTAAAATTAATAAATGTAAAATTTCCCATTATCAGTCACTTATTAAAAAACAAGCCCTTATTTGTAAATTACATAGCATGTTTTTTCTCTATAGTATTGTACATTCCAACAATAAACTTATTCAATGCTTCCAAAAATTCACTTACATTTAAATAATATTCTTGAAGAAAATGATTGATGTGAAATTTTAATATAAAAATTCAGGTCAGCTGCAATATGGGATATTGCATTATGGAATATTTTTAAAAGCAGAACACATAGTGCTTAACAAGCCAGCAGTTTTCACCTGGCTTTACTTTCTGCATTATTTTTACTACCTCTCTCACTTACTAACTATGAAAACTGTTCTTGCTAGTCTTTGAATATTATCTCTGTAGGCTTTCTACTGCACCTCTACATTCTTGCTCATGCTGAACCTTTGAATTTGTCAATACATGCTACGTTCTTTGCTGAAAGAATAGTCCCCTTCAAAGCCAAGTTCAAATATTTCTCTTTTGAAGCCCACACGGCTCTCAGGAACTGAGGGCTAATTATCTACACCCTCTGAACTATTGAGTTACACTTCCGTTCTGGGGTTAATCATGCTCCATGGTGGTTGGCTAGTGGCCTCTGTCTTTTCAACTCTACTCTGAATTTTGCAAATAAAATACAAATGCAGAGAAGTATAGCCTCGTGCTTGACCCATGAGATATTGAAAGATTATTAGGTTTAAAGTTTTTCTTTTCTTTTCTCCTTTGTAGAAAAGTGATAGCCACAGTTGTTATAATTATTGTTAGACATTCTTCTGGCCCTTAAAGATCTCAGGACAGTGTTGGGAGTTCAAGCTGAGTCAATCAAAACAGTGTTTAGCTATGAGACCTTGATGGCTTTATATGAACATGGTTTTAACCCCTCAAAATGGGGCAAATAGGGCAAATAATGTTGTCATTGTAAAGGTAAATGCTGTCCTATCTCTAATACAAGGCCTGGCAAGGCATAGATTTACTGAGTGGTAATTGTGACTAGCATCTTTGATGAAGCACAAGCTGGAATCAAGATTGCCGGGAGAAATATCAATAACCTCAGATATGCAGATGACACCACCCTTATGGCAGAAAGTGAAGAAAAACTAAAGAGTCTCTTGAAAGTGAAAGAGGAGAGTGAAAAAGTTGGCTTAAAACTCAGCATTCAGAAAACTAAGATCATGGCATCTGGTCCCATCACTTCATGGCAAATAGATGGGGAAACAGTGGAAACAGTGGCTGACTTTAATTTTTTGGGTTCCAAAATCACTGCAGATGGTGATTGCAGCTACGAAATTAAAAGACATTTACTCCTTGGAAGGAAAGTTATGACCAACCTAGATAGCATATTAAAAAGCAGAGACATTACTTTGCCAACAAAGGTCTGTCTAGTCAAGGGTATGGTTTTTCCAGTAGTCATGTATGGATGTGAGAGTTGGACTATAAAGAAAGCTGAGTGCCAAAGAACTGATGCTTTGAACTGTGATGTTGGAGAAGACTCTTGAGAGTCCCTTGGACTGCAAGGAGATCCAACCAGTCCATCCTAAAGGAGATCAGTCCTGAATGTTCATTGGAAGGACTGATGTTGAAGCTGAAACTCCAATACTTTGGCCACCTGATGCGAGGAACTGACTCATTGGAAAAGACCCTGATGCTGGGGAAGATTGAGGGCAGGAGGAGAAGGAAGGACAGAGGATGAGATGGTTGGATGGCATCACCAACTCAATGGACATGAGTTTGAGTAAACTCCGGGAGTTGGTAATAGACAGGGAGGCCTGACGTGCTGTGGTCCATGGGGTCGCGAAGAGTCGGACACGACTGAGCATCTGAACTGAACTGATCTCTGACAATATTAAATATCTCTGCAATATTAAAGCAAGTTTGCTGCCTCAAACTGTGCCTCTCTTTTCATGGTAGGGGTATGAGATGCAGTGACTTGAATTTCATCTTGGAAAGGGATCTGAGTGTTGTTTTTTGGAAAGACAAGAGGATCAATGTCTCAGTAGATTCTTCCAAAACACACCTGGGCAGCTGCAGCTGGAGTCACCACCTGGTTATGTTTTGATGATGCACATCCTCCAAGGTCCTTGGGAGTCTGCAAGGTCTAACTGGTGAGTGAAACTGGGGATGGCGGGGCTGATAGGAAGCTCTCCTGGTTCCTTCCAGCACTGTATATATGCATTAGTGTCTGTGGGCTCCCTGGATGTAGCACTGCTTTTGGCCATTGCTTCTTGTTTAGTTTCTTAGAAAAAGTGGAAAGTTATTGTCTTGAAAATTCATTTCTTCTTACTCAAGAACGATGATAAATATTTCCTCCAAGAGTCATGAACATAAATGTTCATATGTGCTTTATTCATAATAACCAAAAGCTGAAGACAACTTACATGGTCATCAAGAACGGAGAAGTAAGTACCGATATACTCATGGTATATACCACTGATGATATGTCTCACACATGGACGAATCTTGCAGTCTTTATGTTGCGAAAAAAAGAAAAGGCAGAAAAAATATTCCACGATTTCAATATTTAAAAGACATGGTGATAGATGTTAGAAAAATAGTTACCCATTGGTAGGGTGGGGGAAGGTTAATTACTGACTGGAATGATGCATACAGAAAATTTCTGGGTGTTCTGCTAAATTTTGATCTGGGTGGATACCCACAGTTGCATACATTGATATATATAAAATTTCACAGAGCTACACTAAGATTAGTTCACTTCATGTTGCTGCTGCTAAGTCACTTCAGTCGTGTCTGACTCTGTGCGACCCCATAGACGGCAGCCCACCAGGCTCTCCCGTCCCCGGGATTCTCCAGGCAAGAACACTGGAGTGGGTTGCCATTTCCTTCTCCAATGCATGAAAGTGAAAAGTGAAAGTGAAGTCACTTCATGTTAAGTCTCCATAAAAAATAAAATGAGAGAGTGAAATAGGAAGGAAGGGAGAGGGGAGATAAGAAGGGAGGGAGAAAAAGAGGGGGAGAGGAAAAGATTAAGAGGAGAAAAATTGGAGAAAATGAATACTAACTTTTTTACCTTGTCATTATCTATTAGGTTCTATTTATACTATATGAAAAATATTCTAAATGGAAGTAACCAGACAAATCACCCTTTTTTAAAAAAAATTGAAGTTTTTTTTTTTTAAAATTTACAATGTGTTAGTTTCTGGTATACAGTAGAGTGATTCAAATATATATATATATATATCCATATTCTTTTCCATGATGATTTATCATAGGATATTGAATATAATACCCAGTGTTATAAGTAGGACCTTGTTTATCCATTCTATATATAATAATTTGCATCTGCTAATCCCACTACTGATCCATCCCTCCCCAACTCTCTTTCCCCTTGGCAACCACAAGTCTGTTCTTTGTGTCTGAGTTTGTTTCTGTTTCACAGATAAGTTCATTTGTGTCATGTATTAGATTCCATATATACATGCATATATATATATGATATATAAATATATATGTATATATCTTATATATGATGTATATATACATGTATATAGATATATAATGTCATATGGTATTTGTCTTTCTCTTTCTGATTTACTTCACTTAGTACAATAATCTCCAAGTCCATCCATGTAGTTACAAATGGCATTATTTCATTCTTTTTCTTTAATAACTGAGTAGTATTTTATTGTATATATGTACCACGTCTTTTGGAGCAATTCATCTGTTATTGGACATTAAGATTGTTTCCATATCTTGGCTACTGTGAGTAGTGCTGCTATGAACACAGGGATGCATGTATCTTTTCTAATCATAATTTTGTCTGGATATATGCCTAGAAGTGGAATTGCTAGATCATATGGTAACTCTATCTTTAGTTTTTTGAAGAACCTCCATACCATTTTCCATAGTGGCTGCACCAACTTACATTCCTACCACCCATAAGAAGTTTCCCCTTTCTCCACACCTGCTCCAGTATTTATTTGTAGACTTTTTGGTGATGGCCATTCTAACCAGAGTGGGGCGGTACCTCATTGTAGTTTTGATTTGCATTTCTCCAATAATTAGCAATGTAGAGCATATTTTCCTGTGCCTATTGGCCATCTATATTAGACAAATTATCTTAATCCTGTGATCCTTAACCTTTTCTTAATCTGAAAATGAAACTGGGGACTTAGGTCTGTGTGGAAAGATGGAATGCTGTACAATTGCTGGAAGTTGCTGATTTCTTTACCACACGTCCTGCCCAGGATTAGAGTGGCTGTTTTCCACTTTTCCATCTATTGATATCCTTTCTGTCACAAAATTTAATCTAATCAAATCTGGAACCAGCACAGGAGTGATCATCTATTCTGCTAAGATAGACTTCAGTGTTGGCTGTGCTGTGGTTGAAAACCCAACCACCCCCCTATGGGAAAGCCTGTCTCTGACAAAGTCCCGAGACTCTTCCAGAAATGCTGTGCTCTCACCAGGCATCTCATACAGATTACTTTCTTGTTGTATAATTGGGGCATTGTCACAAGACACTGTGACACATTGTCTAAAACCAGTTTCTCTTTCAAACCGAAGTACTACATACACAGTGAAAATAATTCAACAATGCTTTCAAAGTAAGTACAGTATTTCATCAAGTCTACAAATGGCAAATGTTGGCAAAGATGTAGAGAAAAGGGAACCCTTGTCTGCTGTTGGTGGGAATGTAAATTGAGGCAGCCACTATGGAGAACTGTATGAGGGCTCCTTAAAAATCTAAAAATAAAGCTATCATATGACCCAGGAACCCCCTTTTTGGGTATATATTTGGAAAAGTTAAAAACTTAATTTGAAAAGATACATGCGCTCCAATGTTCCTAGCAACACTATTTACAAGGGCAAAAACATGAAAACAATGTATGCCCATCAATATATATCAGTTCAGTTTAGTCGCTCAGTCATGTCTGACTCTTTGTGACCCCATGACCACAGCATGCCAGGCCTCCCTGTCCATCACCAACTTCCGGAATTTACTCAAACTCATCTCCATTGAGTCAGTGATGCCATCCAACCATCTCATCCTCTGTCGTCCCCTTCTCCTTCTGCCCTCAGTCTTTCCCAGCATCAGGGTCTTTCCATATAATGGAATAGTATTAAGTCATTGAAAAGAATTAAAGTCTGTCATTTGCAACAGTGTGGATGAACCTAGGGAATATTATGCTTAGTGAAATAAGTGTGACAAAGACAAATACTGTATGATATCACACATAGAATTTAAAAAATAATACAAAGGAATATATATGCCCCTCCAAAAAATAGATTCACAGATATAGAAAACAAACTTATAGTTACCAAAGGAAGTGGGAGGGGGACAAATTAGGGATATGGGTAACAGGTACACACTACTGTATGTAAAATAGATAAGCAACAAGAATTTACTGTATAGCTCAGGGAAATATAATGCCTATATTCATTATAATAACCTATAATGAAATGTAACCTGCAAAATTACTGAATTACCATGTATAGAAAAGACCCTGATGCTAGGAAAGATTGAAGGCACAAGGAGAAGAGGATGAGATGGTTGGATGGCGTCACTGACTCAATGGACATAGGTTTGAGCAAGCTCTGGAGAGATGGTGAAGGACAGGGAAGGTGGCATACCTCAGTCCATGGGGTGTCAAAGAGTCAGACGCAACTGAGTGACTGAACACCAGCACCATGCTGTCCACATGAAACTATCACAACATTGTGAATCAACTCTTCCACAAAAATTTTTAATTTTGTTTCTCACTCACTTACATTCTCTGTTCTTTTTTTTAATGTTATATTATTGTTTATTTTTAAAAATTGTGTGCAGGATTTCCTTGGTGGTCCAGTGGTTAAGAATCTGCCCTCCAATGAAGGGGACATGGGCTTGATCCCCGGTCAGGGCACCGAACCCTACGTGCTGTGGGGCAACTAAACCCATACACCACAACTCCTGAAGCCTGCATGCCACAACTAAGGCCAGACACAGCCTAAAAAAAAAAAATTCTGGGCACATTTCAGTGCATACTTTTATCGAATTGATCTAGACTAGTGAACGTGAGGGGTTTTCTCTGTATCACTCAGCTACATTTTATTTGGCTGAATGGAATGTGAAATATATCATGTGCATACCAAAAAGAGTCCAGAGAACATAATGCAAAAGGAGAAGCTTTTCATGGAGTCAAGTCAGGCAGGCTTGGTAGAAAGGCAAAGAATTAGAAAAGTGCACTTACTGGCACCAGGAAATGGAGTAGGGAGGAGTCTGGGAGGCTTCGTCACAGCTAGGGTTGACCAGGCAATGGCAGGCTTGCTGGTCTCTGAGTCATGGGCCATCTCCGGGCACAGGGCTGATCCACACATTTCATGCAGAGTCCCATCAGAAGAGGCACTGCTGATCTTTCTGATTTACAGCTCTTACACTGAAGTCGTCCAGATTTTTATTTCATGACTCAGAATGACTTTGGTGTTTTTAGTTTCCAACTACTGCCACTCAGCTTTTCAGAGCTGATATATTCCCTGTGGACAAGGTCAGACACATATGCACTTTGTATTACTTGTGAGGCTTTGGCCCCAAATCCGGATAGAGTTCTCTGATTTTAACCCTGTGAGCCACGTGGGGCTAAGGCTATCCTGGTGGCCAGGAAACAGAAGAATTGACTCATTTGAAAAGACCCTGATGCTAGGAAAGATTGAAGGCAGGAGGAGATGCCTGGTGAGAGCACAGCATCCCCAGAAGAGTCTATGGACACCATGGGAGAAACCAAGTGCCATGACTGTCAGTGCACCTACTCGCCCTGTGCTCACCATCCAGTTTTATAGCATTAGAGAGTCTAACACTATGATTTTTGAAAAATAGTAAACCCAAGGCAGCAAAGAGAATCACACCTCTCCCTAAGATTTTGAAATCACTGGTTCTGTTCTTCACAGCCCAGTACATCTAAGAAAGCATGACACCTTCCATAGAGAAGGAGGCTTGTGCCACTTTAGTCAATCAGTCCAAGAGGTTGAGAGAAGAGAGACAGGAACAATCGAAACAGATGAATCCTCAAAGATGGTCTTTAACACAGGGGCATTTTGAGTGCATCATCAGAACTCTAAGCTTAGATTCAGCCCAATAACACCAATCCTCACCACTTAGTCCTTTATGCTGTAAATATACTGACTTAAAGAAACAAGAGAAGTGATGGAAGTGGAGGGAAGACCAGGCGGGTCATGGAGGACTATTGTGGGAAGGGCCCTGGGTCATGCCGGACACACCAGCTGACTGAGCAGAGAAGGAAACCGCTAATCCAAGGGCAAGCACTGCATTGTGGGCAGCAGAACCAGAAACTGGGTCTTCTGGTTTCAATCAGGAAACAATTAAGCACATAAACAAATACGATTATTTCAGACAGTGGCTGGTCCAACAAGGAAGATCAAGTCAGAAGAAGTGATAGGACCTAGGCAGAGAGTGACTCTTTTAAGGAGTAGAGTGTGAAGGAGCAGGCAGTGATGAACAGGTATGGAGAGGAGCCATTCTGGCCATGGCAAGACCCGGTGCTCACATTCTGGGGAGCGGGTGCTGTGTCTCTGCGTGCTGGAGACCTGGATGGGGTGAAGCTGGGGCCTGGAGAGCAGCAGGGGCCCCTGGTCTGCTCTAGCTGTGGGCCACAGCACAGAGCAGAAAAGGCTCCGTTTTTGTCTCGGTCAGCTCACTTTCATGGGGGTCTCTGAGCCCCTCACCCCAGATCCACTAATATGATAGAAGCTGGAGATGCAGCACACACTTCACTCCTGTCCCATGTCCTGCTTGCCTCCCCTCAGTGGACCCCACATGGCGCTAGGGACCCTGAAGGATACTGTGCCTCTCACTGGGCTGGGCACTAGCGTGGGGAGATGAGGGATCCAGCAGCTCCCATGCCTGGGCTGGGCTCTGTGAGTCCTGTGTAGCATGAGGGCTGTCCATGCCCATGGAAAAGTAAGAAAGGACTCCACCAAGCCTGTCCACCTTTGGGTGGTATCCCAGTACCTGCATGAGGGGCACTGAAATGCCCTCCCTGAACGTGTAGTCCTTGATTGCAAGATTTTAAAAGGTGTTGAGTTTCTCAAACCATCCCACGCGCTGCATGGACGGTGGAGCCCTTCAATTCAGAATGGTGGAAACCTGAAGACATTACTGGCGTTGGTCTTGGTGGTCCCGGCTCCCCCTTGGCAAAGGGCTGGTGACTCAGAAACAGCCTTTCGACAGGGAGAGAAATAGAGACAGACAGAGATGTGTATAAGAGACAGGTATAGAAAAGACCCTGATGCTAGGAAAGATTGAAGGCACAAGGAGAAGGGGATGAGATGGTTGGATGGCGTCACTGACTCAATGGACATAGGTTTGAGCAAGCTCTGGAGAGATGGTGAAGGACAGGGAAGGTGGCATACCTCAGTCCATGGGGTGTCAAAGAGTCAGATGCAACTGAGTGACTGAACACCAGCACCATGCTGTCCACATGAAACTATCACAACATTGTGAATCAACTCTTCAACAAAAATCTTTAATTTTGTTTCTCACTCACCTACTTTCTCTGTTTTTTTTTTAATGTTATATTATTTTTTATTTTTAAAAATTGTGTGCAGGACTTCCTTGGTTGTCCAGTGGTTAAGAATCTGCCCTCCAACGAAGGGGACATGGGCTTGATCCCCGGTCAGGGAACCGAACCCTACATGCCGTGGGGTAGCTAAACCCATGCACCACAACTCCTGAAGCCTGCATGCCACAACTAAGGCCAGACACAGCCTAAAAAAAAAAAAATTCTGGGCACATTTCAGTGCATACTTTTATCGAATTGATCTAGACTAGTGAACGTGAGGGGTTTTCTCTGTATCACTCAGCTACATTTTATTTGGCTGAATGGAATGTGAAATATATCATGTGCATACCAAAAAGAGTCCAGAGAACATAATGCAAAAGGAGAAGCTTTTCATGGAGTCAAGTCAGGCAGGCTTGGTAGAAAGGCAAAGAATTAGAAAAGTGCACTTACTGGCACCAGGAAATGGAGTAGGGAGGAGTCTGGGAGGCTTCGTCACAGCTAGGGTTGACCAGGCAATGGCAGGCTTGCTGGTCTCTGAGTCATGGGCCATCTCCGGGCACAGGGCTGATCCACACATTTCATGCAGAGTCCCATCAGAAGAGGCACTGCTGATCTTTCTGATTTACAGCTCTTACACTGAAGTCGTCCAGATTTTTATTTCATGACTCAGAATGACTTTGGTGTTTTTAGTTTCCAACTACTGCCACTCAGCTTTTCAGAGCTGATATATTCCCTGTGGACAAGGTCAGACACATATGCACTTTGTATTACTTGTGAGGCTTTGGCCCCAAATCCGGATAGAGTTCTCTGATTTTAACCCTGTGAGCCACATGGGGCTAAGGCTATCCTGGTGGCCAGGAAACAGAAGAATTGACTCATTTGAAAAGACCCTGATGCTAGGAAAGATTGAAGGCAGGAGGAGATGCCTGGTGAGAGCACAGCATCCCCAGAAGAGTCTATGGACACCATGGGAGAAACCAAGTGCCATGACTGTCAGTGCACCTACTCGCCCTGTGCTCACCATCCAGTTTTATAGCATTAGAGAGTCTAACACTATGATTTTTGAAAAATAGTAAACCCAAGGCAGCAAAGAGAATCACACCTCTCCCTAAGATTTTGAAATCACTGGTTCTGTTCTTCACAGCCCAGTACATCTAAGAAAGCATGACACCTTCCATAGAGAAGGAGGCTTGTGCCACTTTAGTCAATCAGTCCAAGAGGTTGAGAGAAGAGAGACAGGAACAATCGAAACAGATGAATCCTCAAAGATGGTCTTTAACACAGGGGCATTTTGAGTGCATCATCAGAACTCTAAGCTTAGATTCAGCCCAATAACACCAATCCTCACCACTTAGTCCTTTATGCTGTAAATATACTGACTTATAATCAGTTTCACCATCTGGAAAGCATCTTGAGTATCAGTTCAGTTCAGTCACTCAGCTGTGTGCAACTCTTTGCAACCCCATGGACTGCAGCACGCCAGGCCTCCCTGTTGATCATCACCTCCTAGAGCCTACCCAAACTCATGTCCGTTGAGTCGGTAAGGCCATCCAACCACCTCATTCTCTGTCATTCCCTTCTCCTCCTGCCTTCAATCTTTCCTAGCATCAGGGTCTTTTCAAATGAGTCAGTTCTTCGGATCAGGTGGCCAAAGTGTTGGAGTTTCTGCTCCAGCATCAGTCCTTCCAATGAATATTCAGGACTGATTTCCTTTAGGATGGACTGGTTGGATCTCTTTGCAGTCCAAGGGACTCTTGAGTCTTCTCCAACACCACAGTTCAAAAGCATCAATTCTTTGGTGCTTGGTTTTCTTTATAGTCCAACTCTCACATCCATACATGACTTACTGGAAAAACCATAACTTTGACTAGACAGACCTTTGTTGGCAAAGCAATGTCTCTGCTTTTTAATATGCTGTCTAGGTTGGTCATAACTTTTCTTCCAAGGAGCAAGCATCTTTTAATTTCATGGCTATAGTCACCATCTGCAGTGATTTTGGAGCCCCCCAAAATAAAATCTCTCACTGTTTCCATTGTTTCCCCACCTATTTCCCATGAAGTGATGGGACCACATGCTATGATCTTAATTTTCTGAATGTTGAGTTTTAAGCCAACTTTTTCACTCTCCTCTTTTACTTTCATCAAGAGGTTCTTTAGTTCTTCTTTTCTTCCTGCCATAATGGAGGTGTCATCTGCATATCTGAGGTTATTGGTATTTCTCCTGGCAATCTTGATTCCAGCTTGTGCTTCATTCAGCCCAGCATTTCTCATGATGTACTCTGCATATAAGTTAAATAAGCAGGGTGACAATATACAGCCTTGATGTAGTCTTTTCCCGATTTGGAACCAGTCTGTTGTTCCATGTCTGGTTCTAACTGTTGCAATTTGACCTGCATACAGATTTCTCAGGAGGCAGGTCAGGTGGTCTGGTATTTCCATCTCTTTCAGAATTTTCCACAGTTTGTTGTGATCCATATAGCCAAAGGCTTTGGCATAGTCAATAAAGCAGAAGTAGATGTTTTTCTGGAACTCTTGCTTTTTTGATGATCCAACTGATGTTGACAATTTGATCTCTGGTTCCTCTGCCTTTTCCAAATCCAGCTTGAACATCTGGAAGTTCACGGTTCATGTTCTATTGAAGCCTGGCTTAGAGAATTTTGACTATTACTTTGCTAGCGTGTGAGATGAGTGCAACTGTGTGGTAGTTTGAGCATTCTTTGACATTGCCTTTCTTTGGGATTGAAATGAAAACTGACCTTTTCCAATATTTCCTCATAGTCTTCACTGTGGAGAACCATGACTTATCAAATAGGTGACTAGACAGGTAGGTAGACAGACAAATGTATAGATAGATAGATAGAAATAAACTCTTAGGAGAAATCAGAAGGATGCAGGAGATCCTGTCAGCATGAGGCTCTCACATGCTGCGGTATAGTCCTCCTTTTCGGTTAGACAGTATTTCTCTCTTAACGTCTTCTCATGCTCCCCCTCTATACTACTCAGTTCAGGTTGCCGCAGCAGAGCCTCACAGACCTGGAGGCTTAAAGAAGACATTTCCCCCTCACTTTTGGAGGCTGGGAGTCCCAGACTGAGGTGCGAGCTAGGCTGGTTTCTGGTGAGCCCTCTCTTCCTGGCTTGCGGATGGCCACTGTCTCCTGTGTCCTCACCTGGCCTTTCCTCTGTGGGTGTGTGGACAGAGAGATCAAGGGAGCTCTAGTATCTCTTCCTCTTTTTTAAAGGACATTAGTCCTATCAGTTATGGACCCCTTGATGATTTCATTTAACCCTATCTCAACATGTTGTCACATTGAGGGCTAAGGCTGCAAAACATGAATTTTGGAGGGACACAATTCAATCCATAACACCATCCAATTCACTTGATTTGTGTAGATTGTCTCAACAAGTGATTGATTGAAAGGAAGATCCTGAGTGATGTGGGAAGAAATCACACCAACCACACAGGTGAGGTTGGCATTGGAAACCAGGGTCCTTTTTCCCTGGAGAAAAGAGAGGAGAGAAGGCATGGATGAGAACAGGACCCCTGATCAGGGAGGTCAGATCGGGTGGGAGGGTATCGCATGTGGATGGCCCTCATCTGTGACAACTTTGCAAGTGACTTCCTCTTTTTGAAAGACCTTTTACAAATTAATTGCCTAAATAGGAAGTAGCCGGGGGTGACCCATGTGTCTCAGGCCCTGCGACTCTGACATAGAAAATAAGTCACCATGTGACGCAGTGAGCTCTGTAATACACATGTACTTTGAGAAATCATATGAATAATTGTCTGAGCTCTAATACTATTGAAATGTGATCTAAAAGTCCAAACAGGAGGAAAACTTCCTTCCTTGTTGCCCTCTGACATTGTGATAAAATTTAACTGCTTTGCATAGGTGGCCCTTGCAGGCAGCCCTTCCCCCATGGAATATTAGAAGACCTCCTCTCTGGTTGGGAGACACGTCTGTCTACTGTCTGTTGTTACTGTCTTACCACATCATCGTGTTTTCATCAAATCAGTGATGCAGATTGCGGAATTCCAGACTGGAGAAATGAAAAAGAAATTTGGAGGTGTCTGGGCATCCGTATTTGTAATTTCCAGGCATGCAGCATTTCAACTATTTTCAGAAAGAAGGAGTGGCAAAACTCAGGTGGCAGTGACTCCGCGGAGCCTTTTTCCAGTGAGTGTGTGACGTGTGATTTTCGCTTGCTGAGGTCTCCTTCCTGTCTCATCATCAGAGATTTGCTTGAGGGACTCCGGCACTGCCGACACGAGGTGAACCTTCCTTTCCTGCCTGCCCGCCCTGAATTCAGAGGAAACCTTTCAGGCTGCAGGAAGAAGGCTAATCTAATTCCCACTGTTCCCCACTCCAGTATATCACTGTTAGAGGGAGGCCTGAGGGCAGGGTCATTGAGGAATGGGTCATTCTGAGTTCTATTCTACTCAGAATGGGTTCTGAGGCATTTGGAAGGCATGGCCCCNCTACTATTTAGGAGGCATCCCTATTGCTGAGGGCAAAGACTGGAAGATTGCCTGAGAGAAGTGGCTAGTCCTTTATACACATAGTGGGCTGTGCTGTTCAGGAAATGCTGGCCACGGGTTGGCCCTGGGTTTGGACGGGAGTCCAGTCATCACACAGGCCCCTCCAGGGGATCCAGAGATGGGCTGTGGCCCTGGAACACACATAGGTGGGGAGGGATGGATGAGGCCCTGGGTTTATGAATGAGCTGAGATCCCACTTGATGATTCAAACTGAATGACTGCACGGGGGGATTCACAGTGATGAGTGTGTGGGCAGGAAACCAGGCCCATTGGGAACATGTCTTTTAGTCCAGTTCCTGACCGGGGGGGGAGGAAAAGTGGAGAGTTGCACGGTTCACCAGGAGCAGCAGCCCCCTCCAGCACAAACCAGGAGTGAAACGTGAGTGAGTGAAGAGATGAGTTTGTAGGGTTCAGTTCTATAGCATGATCCCTGCCAAGCCCATGTTCTCTCTCCCTATCTCTGTTCCGGTCTAAACCTCTCTCTCCTTCTCTCTGTCCCTTCCCCCTTTCTCTCTGTCTCTGTCTCTCTCTGTCTCTCCCTCTCTCTGTATCTGCAGAATTTTTCTCTGGTCCATGTTTCTCATGAACTGTACCCTAGCCTGTAACTGGGTAGAGTCTTTAACTGGTACCCTTTTTGCTCCTGGAAAGAAGGCTTCTGGGATTCAAAGTCCTGGATGGTACAGCCTACCTACAGATGTTTTGGTTCAAATTTTCTACGAGTTCTGCCAGTTCCTTTATGAGTTTTTATGATTCCTCTTTTTCTCTGGAGTCTGCTGAGGGACTGATAGATGGCAGGTGATGAACCCAGCCACCTCGATTGTGGTTCCTGCTGACACTTGCTGGCTCAGGGCATCCATGCCTTGGGGATGCAATGAAGAAACAAGAGAAGTGATGGAAGTGGAGGGAAGACCAGGCGGGTCATGGAGGACTATTGTGGGAAGGGCCCTGGGTCATGCCGGACACACCAGCTGACTGAGCAGAGAAGGAAACCGCTAATCCAAGGGCAAGCACTGCATTGTGGGCAGCAGAACCAGAAACTGGGTCTTCTGGTTTCAATCAGGAAACAATTAAGCACATAAACAAATACGATTATTTCAGACAGTGGCTGGTCCAACAAGGAAGATCAAGTCAGAAGAAGTGATAGGACCTAGGCAGAGAGTGACTCTTTTAAGGAGTAGAGTGTGAAGGAGCAGGCAGTGATGAACAGGTATGGAGAGGAGCCATTCTGGCCATGGCAAGACCCGGTGCTCACATTCTGGGGAGCGGGTGCTGTGTCTCTGCGTGCTGGAGACCTGGATGGGGTGAAGCTGGGGCCTGGAGAGCAGCAGGGGCCCCTGGTCTGCTCTAGCTGTGGGCCACAGCACAGAGCAGAAAAGGCTCCGTTTTTGTCTCGGTCAGCTCACTTTCATGGGGGTCTCTGAGCCCCTCACCCCAGATCCACTAATATGATAGAAGCTGGAGATGCAGCACACACTTCACTCCTGTCCCATGTCCTGCTTGCCTCCCCTCAATGGACCCCACATGGCGCTAGGGACCCTGAAGGATACTGTGCCTCTCACTGGGCTGGGCACTAGCGTGGGGAGATGAGGGATCCAGCAGCTCCCATGCCTGGGCTGGGCTCTGTGAGTCCTGTGTAGCATGAGGGCTGTCCATGCCCATGGAAAAGTAAGAAAGGACTCCACCAAGCCTGTCCACCTGTGGGTGGTATCCCAGTACCTGCATGAGGGGCACTGAAATGCCCTCCCTGAACGTGTAGTCCTTGATTGCAAGATTTTAAAAGGTGTTGAGTTTCTCAAACCATCCCACGCGCTGCATGGACGGTGGAGCCCTTCAATTCAGAATGGTGGAAACCTGAAGACATTACTGGCGTTGGTCTTGGTGGTCCCGGCTCCCCCTTGGCAAAGGGCTGGTGACTCAGAAACAGCCTTTCGACAGGGAGAGAAATAGAGACAGACAGAGAGACAGAGAGGGTGAAGGAGAGAGAGGGAGAGAGGAAGAAAGAGCACACTGAGCTGTGTTCTCCCTCAGAAAGTACCTGGCACGCTGGAGGCAGCTCCAGGGCCAATATTTGGAAGCTATAAATCAGGTCTGAGGGGACAGGCCCCCATGAATCATGGGAATGCTGAGCTCGGGGAGCTGGAGTGGAGGGGGAGTGGACCGAGTGCTCTTTCCAGGGCAGGTATCCTCCCTTCAGGAAGAATTCAGACAGGAGGAGGGGCTCAGGGGGATACACACTGTGAAGTCGGACATGCAAGTCCTTTGTAGCTTAGACTCTCCGAGCCTCATCAGTTCAACATGTCTGACTTAACCAGAGGGAGAGTGAGCACAGGCAGAGGCAGTAACCCCCACGCTGGATCCCTCACGGTCGTGCCAGTAATGCCAGTGTCCTTGCCCGTCAGTGCCAAGACCATCCCCTTCTGCAGTAACCAGAACCCCTGCTCACGCCCTGTCTGCACCAGGCCACCCAGCCACACTGCTCCATTCATTTGTCCTCAGGAGGACATCACACACACAGCTAGCAGGCTTGAGAGGAGACAGAGGCAGGGGAGGAGGCAACGTGTGCTCAGTTTCCCTCAAATTGGGGGTCAGTATGCAGGTCAGGAAGCAATAGTTAGAACCGGACATGGAACAACAGACTGGTTCCAAATAGGAAAAGGAGTACGTCAAGGCTGTATAAAGCATATTAAAAAGCAGAGACATTACTTTGCCAACAAAGGTCTGTCTAGTCAAGGCTATGCTTTTTCCTGTGGTTATGTATGGATGTGAGAGTTGGCCTGTGAAGAAAGCTGAGCACCGAAGAATTGATGCTTTTGAACTGTGGTGTTGGAGAAGATTCTTGAGAGTCCCTTGGACTGCAAGGAGATCCAACCAGTCCATTCTGAAGGAGATCAGCCCTGGGATTTCTTTGGAGGGAATGATGCTGAAGCTGAAACTCCCATACTTTGGCCACCTCATGCAAAGAGTTGACTCATTGGAAAAGACTCTGATGCTGGGAGGGATTGGAGGCAGGAGGAGAAGGGGATGACCGAGGATGAGATGGCTGGATGGCATCACCGACTCAATGGACTTGAGTTTGAGTGAACTCCGGGAGATGGTGATGGACAGGGAGGCCTGGGGTGCTGCGATTCATGGGGTTGCAAAGAGTCGGACACGACTGAGCGAATGAACTGAACTGAACTGAACCCTGTGTGCCTGGGCTGTATCCAGCCTCCACCTGTTTCCCTAATTCGAGTTTTGTGAGAAGATCCATGCCACCACCTTGGCTGCATATATATACCCTGGCTTGGTCTTCCGAATGGAGACGTCGGGGAAGGAACAGGGGCTAACTGGAGAGGGGAGTGGGCAGAGTAGGTGGAATGGATCAGATGAGCCTGTCTGTCCCACTGAGGAACTCGGACCTTCTGCAGTGGACAGAAAAGCAGAGGATTGGTGGGACTGCATCTCTGTCCTTGTCCTGGGTTGGTGTGGGGCGGGGCGGCGGGGGGATGGGGTGGTTAGCTTGTTCAAGATCCCAGAGCAGAGGCAGGAATTCAGATGGGTCCCACCATATCTTGTCACTTTCAAAACCCCTTTTCCTTTCTTTGGCAATGATGGAATTACCCAGGAAGTGTGCTCAAAATGCTGAGTCTCTCCCGCAATGGACTGTTCAGGAAGGGGCTTGGGAACCTTCGTTTTAACAACCTGCTCGTGGTTGGGACGTCGTGAAGGCTTATGCTCTGCAACATCGCCCTGGGGAAGCTCAGGTATTTTGGAACTCTCAGCTGGGTGCCAGAGTGTCTGAACCTCATTTACCTAAATCCTTCTCCAGATTAACTCATTTGTGGCTGTTTTCCATCACTGGCTTCTTTGAGCCCCAAACAGAAAAAAACCCGCTAGTCTCTGGCAACATCCTCTGTCCAGCAGATGGCGGTCTCTGACCAGAAATCTCATGGACCAGCCACCATGGGAAACTGCTTCCTCAAAAGAAGCTTTCCTGGGAATGTCCAAGAAAACCCAAATTAGACAACATTCTATATTATTCCCTAAGGACAACTTGTCTAATGAAGAGGAAATATTTTCTCTCACACAATTGAATGTGGATACTTTTCTTTGGTTTCTGCCAAATGAACATAATGACCTTTGATGTCAAATTCCTCATGATTCCCTTGATTCATGCGGAGTCTCAGGGCACGCGCGTAGACTCTCAAAGAAGATCATCTCAGGAGCATTTTATTCAAAGTCACCTAGGTGATAAAGTTATCTAAGGCATGTCTTCTCCCGGTTCACCTTGATTTTTATCTTGTCATTTTCTAAGAAAATAGAAAAAGGCACTGTGTCTTTGGTTACTGGGACAGCTCTGACTGGGTCTGCCAGGTGGGGAGTGGGTTGGGTTACTTTCCTGAGAGAAAACAAAGACCTCCAGTGAATATGCTCTCAGCTGCTGCAGAATCTTGGGAGTAGGGGTGAGGGTAGCGTAGGGGTGGGAGAGGGAGGGACGGGGGTGAGGGAGCTGTGAGAACCAGCTTTCACTGGTTTCCTTGGCTGGGAGGAAGGAAGAGAGAAAGAGTCTTCTTTCTCCACCTACCAGGCTCTTCTGTGGATCTTAGGAAAGATCCTTCCTCACCCCTCCTGCCCTCTCCCTCCCCTTCTGTCCCCTTCTCCACCCCAATTTCCCTCTGTTCTATTTGTACTTTTCTGTGGGGCTGCAGTGGGAGCCAGGCTCTGTGATTCTGCAGTAGCAGCAGGGAAGGACTGGTTCCATGAGGATGTGCCTTAGTAAGAACGGTGGGTTCACATCATTCATTCTCCCTATGTGAATGCATCCTGAATAGCTTCAATCCTGTCTGACTCTTTATGACACCATGGACTGTAGCCCACCAGACTTCTCGGTCCATGGGATTTTCCAGGCAAGAATACTGGAGTGGGTTGCCATGGCCTCCTCCAGGGGATCTTTCTGACTCAGGGATTGAACCTGCATCTCTTAAGTCTCTTGCACTGGCAGGCGGGTGCTTTACTACTCTTGCCACCTGGGAAATCCATTCTCCCCATGGATGGAGTTTAAATGTCCTGGTGTCTGTGCTGAGTGAGGGGCACCCTCTGACGAAGTGAGTGTGGTGACACCAGCCCTGGAAACACCCGTTTAAAGGAAAGGAAACAGCCTGTTTATTTCGCCCGAGACCCACAGTCTAGGGAAGCCATGACTGGCCTGTCTTGCTTCCAAGCTGGGAGATGTATGTAGCAGCAGAATTTCTCAAATCCCAGAGAGAGCCTCAGAAGCTCCACAGGCTCTATCCACCCTCAAAAGAATAGGTCAAGTTTTTTAGACAGTAAGATATCCTCAGGGCTTCTCAGGTGGCTCAGCGGTAAAGAATCCACCTGTCAGTGCAGGAGATGCCGGTTCAATCCCTGTGTCTGGAAGGTCCCCTGGAGAAGCAAATGGCAACCCACTCCAGTATTCTTGCCTGGGAAACCCTATGGACAGAGGAACTTGGTGGGGTACAGTCCGTGGGGTACAGTCCATGGGGTCATGAAAGAGTTGCACATGACTTAGCAACTAAACAACAACAGCAAGAGGCCCTCCGTCTTGGTTCCTAGCCCCCACTCAACTCAAACCTCTTAACTAAAATTGTCTGATCCAAGCAGCACACTCACTCAGCACCCACTCTGCTCCCATTGTCCAGTCCTGATTTTCAAATATTCCCCATGAGAAACACAACTAGAGGTCTTCCTCACCCGCAGGACCCTGGTGTCCCTGTTCCAATTTCAGGACAAGCAATTTGCTTCTTGTGCAAGGATGCAAAACCAGGTTTGCTCCCAAACCAGCCCATTTCTCTCTCTCTCGTCATTTTTTTCCTTCTGCTCAGCTACTGTCACATTATGTACATTCTCCTTGTCTTCTTGGTCTCTGGCGTGTCTCCTTTTTGTTTTGTGCTGTTGAACTGGTTTCCCTCCCTGGATGAACACTTCCTCAGGGCAGGGGTGTCTCTGCCTTTGAGATCCCCAACTGCAGTAGCTCTGGTTTGGCCTGGGCTTCCCTGGATGGGAGGCGACCACTGGCTCTGCCTCTCTTGTGGTCCCTATCAGTAGTCAGTGAGCCTTCAGTTCAGTTCAGTCACTTAGTCATATCCGACTCTTTGTGACCCCGTGGACCACAGCATGCCAGGCCTCCCTGTCCATCACCAACTCCTGGAGTTCACTCAAACTCATGTCCGTTGAGTCGGTGATGCCATCCAGCCATTTCATCCTCTGTTGTCCCCTTCTTCTCCTGCCATCAATCTTTCCCAGCATCAGGGTCTTTTCAAATGAGTCAGCTCTTTGCATCAGGTGGCCAAAGTATTGGAGTTTCAGCTTTAGTATCATTCCTTCCAAAGAAATCCCAGGGCTGATCTCCTTCAGAATGGACTGGTTGGATCTCTTTGCAGTCCAAGGGACTCTCAAGAGTCTTCTCCAGCATCACAGTTCAAAAGCATCAATTCTTCGGCACTCAGCTTTCTTTATAGTCCAACTCTCATATCCATAGATGACTACTGGAAAAGCCGTAGCCTAAATAGTCAGTGACCCTAAATCAGCAAAAAAGCACAGACCTTCCACCCCCAGACAAAGCCCACGGGGAGAAATTGAGGAGGAACAGGGAATGAGAGAGAAAGCTGCTTCTGCTTTGCCCTACCTACTCCCTGTGTTTATGAGGGGCACTTGCTTGGGTCTAGATGAGTACTGGACAAGTCCAGCTGACATGCAGGCCTAGGCTGCATCCTCACAGAGTCCAGGCTGCCCTGACACTGCTTGGTGTGGTCCTGTGGTCCAGAACCTGGAAGTCTGCACAGTGGCCCCGTGGAGCAGGCTTTGGAGACTGGGCTACCCTGAGGGAAAGCTGCTTCCTTGGGGATCCTCAGGCTTCATGCGTAAAGTGGGCAGAATCATGGTTATTTTACAAAGGCATGTGTGGATCAGAGCAGTGCATCTGAGTCTGCAACATAGAAACACATATCAAAACATCATACAACTTCCCTCCTTAAATTTTTGCAACACCATCGGATGAAGCTCCTCATCCACCATCAGACTGGGAGGTGCTCTAGAGGATGGGACTTCCACCTGTGCACTTACAAGAAAAACAGAAATTATAGGAAATACAGGGGTCCACAAATTTTGCTTTGAGGTATCTCTAAAATTGAGCCTTCCCCAGTGGTGCTAGTGCTAAAATATCCACCTGCAAATGCAGGAGACATAAACGATGTGGGTTTGATCCCTGGATTGGGAAGATCCCCTGGAGGAGGGCATGGCAACCCACTCCAGTATTCTTGCCTGGAGAATCCCATGGACAGAGGAGACTGGAGGGCTACAGTCCATAACGTCTCAAAGAGTCAGACACGCCTGAAGTGACTTAGTGCACACACACACACACACACACACAACTAAAATTACACATCTCAATTGTGTGGTACTTGGCTGAGTAGGTTTATATGTGTAAACTTAAATGTGGCCCCAATTATTCCTGTTGAAAGCAGCAGACAGATGCAAAAGCACTGGGTTCTGGATCAAGTTAAGATGAGGTCATTGCTGCTAAGTCACTTCAGTTGTGTCCGACTCTTCGCGACCCCATAGATGGCAGCCCACCAGGCTCCACCGTCCCTGGGATTTTCCAGGCAAGAACACTGGAGTGGGTTGCCATTTCCTTCTCCAGTGCATGAAAGTGAAAAGTGAAAGTGAAGTCGCTCAGTCGTGTCTGACTCCCAGCAACCCCATGGACTGCAGCCTACCAGGCTCCTCCGTCCATGGGATTTTCCAGGCAAGAGTACTGGAGTGGGGTGCCATTGCCTTCTCCAAAGATGAGGTCATTAGGATGGGTCATTAATCCAATGTGACTGTGTCCTTATAAAAAGGAGATAATAAAGGGACACAGGGAGAACTTGGCCTTCTGAAAGCTAAGGAGAGAAGCTTGGAACCGATCCTTCCCTGGTGTTTGAGGAAGGGTGGCTCTCCCTAATTTCAGACTTCTGGTCTCTGAAACAGTGAGACAGTATATGTCTCCCGTTTAAGCCACCCAGTCTGTGGTCTTCTCTTACGGCAGCTCCAGCAGATGAATGTGCTGTGTTGTCCTGAATGACCTTGACTGTGAGTTCTCAGTGTATGAGGGATCCGCCTACATAAGATATAATCACAGCTCGAGGCGGTAAGTGCTGGAAAGATACCTCCTGTGAAGGAGATTTTGATACAGGGCAGAGGGGCTCTTGGAAGTGATAGGAAGACTTCAAACCTTCCTATCTCTCTTGTCCATCCTTGAGTGGCATTCTCAAGGATGACTAAGAGAAAGCTGGGATATAGAATGTGATCAAAGGAAGAGCGTCCCCTTGGCCTGGTGATATGGCAGGGGCTGATGCCACTTGTGTGCTCTCATGGGATGTGACATCCCCAGGTTACTAAATGTCCCTTTACAGAAGAACTTTAAACAGCTACACAAATTCAGTTGTATTACATCATAGTTTTATTTTAAGCAGTCTGCTTGGCCACTTGAGTATTCTCATCTTTTTTTTTTTTGAGTACAAAGAACTTAGATATAGGCATTATTATGGCTAAATTTTCATGCATATTTGCATTTGTGTTTTAGAATAAATTAGTTCCATTGTAACCTTAAATGCCACAATTCATTTAACTTATTTTTTTTTTTTACTACTGAGGCCATCTCTCTTCAGGGGAAGAGACCAGAAGAGGCATGTTCAGGAG
Source organism: Cephalophus harveyi (assembly GCA_006410635.1). Taxonomy (NCBI): domain Eukaryota; kingdom Metazoa; phylum Chordata; class Mammalia; order Artiodactyla; family Bovidae; genus Cephalophus; species Cephalophus harveyi. Next base: position 260,821 of record SJYT01031163.1, read on the forward strand.
AGTCACCAACTACGAGGGATGTGTGTCTGGGACAAGTCCACACCATCCCCTGCCACCAGGGAGAGGCAAATGGACACAAGAGTGCCTTGTAAAGGCAGGTAGTGTAGCTGTCCATCACTGGCACTGAAAACTCTCCATGTGACTACAGTGAAACTAGAGTGGCTTTTTAGCGGTGAAAGATGGAAAGTTCTGGCAGAGTGGAAGAGTCAGATGGAAGAGTCAGGCAGAAGGAAAGCATGCTTCTGCACTGCCCTCATTCTAGAAGACCCACCTGTTCAGAATGAAAAATACCCTGCGAGGCCAGTCACTGACATGAGGTCTGTTGTCTCCGGTGCTGGACACAGGCTAACCTGCCCTGCTAGAGTGGGGGCCGCTCCGTGGCCACAGCAGCCACCAGCAGCTGCTTGGCTGGATTTCATGGTTCTGCTGCAGTGGCTGTAAATAAGGGGATTATTTGCTGAAACACCACCGACGCGGGTCCCTCTTGTCTGGTTAGGACTCCACACCTGAGCCATGCTAGTAGTGCCGCAAAGCACTGCTACTGGGAGACAGACGTGGGCAGCTTTTGGTGTTGGGCACATGGAACCATGGTTGATGTATGCAAACTGTGATAAAGACCATTGCCTCGGGCATGTGTTGCTACATTCAATCTGTTTCTGACAAGTACTTACAACTTCTGATTGTCAGAGACAAACGCTTGCATTTCAGACTCTACCCTGGGGACTTGGCATAGAATGTGTATTTACACTGTTCGTCTAGAAAATAATATTCCTTTTCTTATTTATAATGAAGTTTAAAGTTGGGGAAAACTTTTAGACGATTTACCTTCACAAGATTAGAAGAGCAAAATAAAACCCTACCTTTTTACCCATCACATGGTAATCTTTTTTATAGACAGCATATTCAGATACAATTTACATACCTTTCACCCATTTAAAGCTTATAGTCTGATGGTTTTTAGTGTATTCACAAAGTAGTGCATCCATGGAGATCAATTTTACAACATTTTGGTCACTCCAGAAAGAAACCTGTACCCCTCAGCTGTTCTTCCACTTTTATCCCAACAGTGCACTTCCCCAGCAACTCCATCCCCACCCTCCACCTCTGACTCACCAATCCTCAGCTTTTGGCAACCACTCATTTATATTCTGTCTTTACCACCAACTCTGCATATTTTATGTAAATGGAATCATACGGTGTATATTGTCTGTGACTGGTTTCTTTCACTTGGTATGTTTACAAGGTTCAACCATGTAATAGCCTGTGTCAGAAAGGTGCTTCTTTTTATGGTCAGGTAATATTCTATTTTATGGATATATCACTTTTTGTCCATCTGTTCATGCTTTAACAAACATTTGAGTTGTTCCCACTTTTTGCCTGTTATGAATAATGATGCTATAATACGCATATACAAATTTTGGGGTGGACACGTTTTCATTTCTCTTGGATCTGTATACCAAGGAGCAGAAATGTTTGTTCACATGATATCCCTATGCTTAACCTTTTGAGGAACTTCTGGACTGTTCTCCGGTTTACATTCTCACCAGCAGTGTATGAGGGTTCTACTTGCTCTACATTCTTGCCAACCTGATACTGACTTTTTGATGCTGGCTGTCTTGGAGAATGCAAAGTAGCATCTTTTGTGGTTTTAATTTTCATCTTCTCAATGGCTAACGTTGTTTAACATCTTTTCATGTACTTATTGGCCATATACATATCTTCTTTGGAGAAATTCTTTTCAGATCCTTCGCCAACTTTAAAATTTGGATTGTCCTTTTATTCACATCATAATCTTTGCAATATTTTTTGAAATGTTTCCTGTGGTTATTTTCACAGAAGATTTATGGATCTTTCTTCTTTCCCAGAAGTCATAAGAATGGCTGAAATATTAGGCAAGCACTCTCTCTCTCACACACACAAAACATATAAAGTTTAATTACTAGAATGTGACTTTTAACACATATATCAAATATTGAGTCAGCTGTTCTGTACGCTGCTGTTTTCTAGGCCATGTCAGCATTCACTCTGCTCACACGTAGCTATCTGAGTTTGTGTTGGTGAGATAATAAATCAGTACGGAATCACTGAAGAGTGGTTAGACAGTATGAATCTAAATTAAACGGCTTCCTTGGTGGCTCAGCGATAAAGAATCTACCTGCCAATGCGGGAGACGCAGGTTTGATCCCTGGTCTGGGAAGATCCCCTGGAGAAGGAAATGGCAACCTATTCCAGTATTCTTGCCTGGGAAATCCCATGAACAGAAGAGCCTGGTGGGCTACATACAGTCCATGGCGTTGCAAAGAGTTAGAAACAACTTAGCAACTGAACAACAACAATCTAAATATATATATTTTTATTTCTTTATTTAAAATCTTCCTACAGATATACATATATGCAAGTACTTATTCGCAAAGATGTTGACCACATTTCGGAAATAGCAGAAGAGTGGAGAAAACTTAGAGTTTCATAGCTAGCAGAGAAGGTAAATAATTTATGGATCGTCCCTATACTATGAGCTATTGAAAATAAAATAAAGAATACAGAAATAGTGTAATCTCCAAACATATTAATTTAAAAATAACACAAGGTACAGAACAGTGGATAACATAAAAATATCTGTGTAAAATGGAGCTACCTATACATACCTATACATGTTGTTCGGAGAAGGCAATGGCACCCCACTCCAGTACTCTTGCCTGGAAAATCCCATGGATGGAGGAGCCTGCTGGGCTGCAGTCCATGGGGTCGCTAAGAGTCGGACACGACTGGGCGACTTTGCTTTCTTTCACTCTTCACTTTCATGCATTGGAGAAGGAAATGGCAACCCACTCCAGTGTTCTTGCCTGGAGAATCCCAGGGACGGGGGAGCCTGGTGGGCTGCCGTCTCTGGGGTCGCACAGAGTCGGACACGACTGAAGCGACTTAGCAGCAGCAGCAGCAGCATACATGTTGTTAAGTTGCTAAGTGGTGTCCAATTCTTTGCAACCCCATGGACTGTAGCCCACCAGGCTCCTCTGTCCATGGGATTTCTCAGGCAAGAATACTGGAGTGAGTTGCCATTTCCTTCTCCAGGGGATCTTCCCCACCCAGGGATAGAACCTGTGTCTCCCACATTGGCAGATGAATTCTTTACCACTGACTCAGCAGGGAAGCCCACCTGTATATATACCTGTCTGTGTATGTACAAAATTTTTCTGAAAGAATACACTCCTGTCTGTTACCAAGAGAATGTTCATAGGCACTGGAGGGAAATGGGTGTATTATTCACTATATATCCATTTGATTATTGCATTTTATCACAGCATGTATTATTTAAGTAAAATATTTTTAACATGCATTTAAATAGTCATGATACTTCTCAAGTTTTGAGACTGTTGTAGAATTCTAACAAGTTAAATTTGGTTTCCTTTACCTAACTTAGCAATTATCTGCAGAACCAGTCTTGTCCCATCTCTACCTCAACTTCTCCCACCCCTGCTGCGTTTATTTTGCGATGAATTCCCAGATCTCATCTCATTTTACCTATTTTCAATCTTTTTTTTTTTTTTTGGCTGTGATGCTTGGCTTGTGGGGCTTCCCTGGTGGCTCAACTGGTAAAGAATCTGCCTGCAATGCGGGAGATCTGGTTCAATCCCTGGGTTGGGAAGATCCCCTGGAGAAGGGAACGGCTACCCACTTCAGTATTCTGGCCTGGAGAATTCCATGGACTATATAGTCCATGGGGTTGCAAAGATTTGGACATGACTGAGCGACTTTCACTTCACTTTGGCTTGTGGGATCTTAGTTCCTTGACCAGGGATTGAACCCAGCCCTCAGGAGTGAGAGTGCAGAGTTGTAATTCCCTGGACTGCCAGGGAATTCTCCCCATTTTCAATCTTATCTAACAGATAAGAGTCTTTTTAAACAGAATAAATGATGCTTTAACTAATACTTACACTCATTATTAGCAGTTTCCACCATTAACATGTGTCTGGCCAAGGTGCAAATCTTCCCAGATGCCTCATCAAAGTTCTATCTAGTGGGCTTGTAAAGTCCAATCATTGTGCTGACTCATGTTTCTCTCATCATTCTAATTTTTCTATTCACCTTCCCTCTCATTTTTTTTTTTTTCTTGCAATTTGTTTGTTGAAGAAACTGGAGCATTTGTCTCATGGTCTTTCCCAATTATTGGACATTACTGCCTTCAGCCTTTTGTTCAAGTTGGCCATCCTCCTGCTTCCTGTCTGTTTCCACCTGACCTGATCTGTTCAGGTGAGTTTCCTCTGCTGGAAAGAATCCTTGCTGACTGTGTCCCTGTGTTCTCCCTCAATGCCATGGGGAGGAGCGGAATTGCCTCCCTAACATTGAGTGTGGCCAGAGGTACAGTTGAGGTCACCTGATCTACGCCTTATAAAATGACCCACCAGCTGTTTACCTAAGGGTTTGAACAGGCACTAGTTATTATTGTCATAGCTATTTCACTAGGAATTTCAAGGCAGTTATAGTCTATTCTATTCTTTCGGTATGTTTTGGCTTAAATATTTCAAATGAGATAACATTCTTAAGACAGTAAGATTAAAAAGAAAAAAGAAAAAAGCTAGCTGAATGTGTTTTTCCTTATTCAAAACAGTTTTCACAAGTTGTAGGAGGATGAGGAAACACAGGAAACTTGCGTGTTTTGGCATAATTGTTGTGGGGGCTGAGCCCCTGCAGGCTGTAATCCACTGTGATGTTAATGAAGACCTGTTGTGTGCCCCTGGCATGTCATATTAGACAAAACCCTGGCAACTGGGGATAAGAAAGAGATCACTTTAGCTCTGCCTGATGCCATCAAATGGAAAAGGGAAGGAACCCACCAGTGTTAAGATGAAGAATGGAGAGCCAAAATTTGCCCAACTCCAACAGAGCTCTGTCCTCTAGTCCCTGGTTTTTCAAAACCATATGCTTGGAGAGAATTGCCTGATATCCCTATGTTTAAAGAAATGTGTCTGCTTATGTTGCATTTAAGAGTTTCAGTCCACAAATTCTGGTGTGTAATGAATGTGAAATTATTCATCCTTGAACACCATTTCTTTTTTGAGTCCTTCAATTTCTGAAACTTAATGCTTGACAACACAGGGTCTCCTCACCCTTGCCTTTGTTTCCCAGAGGATGTCCTGGGCTTAAGGACTGAGGATTTTAGTAGTGGTTTTCTGGGCTGGTAGCCACGGAAGGATTCTTAATTCTGCCTCTTCTGTGATTGTGGACACACATTGTCACGACTGTGTTCTTTAAAGTTCATGACCCTTTTCTCATTTCTAGTTCTGAACTTCTGAATCTGGCTGAACTTCTTTATATTTCTATGTTAGTTGGGGGGCAGACAGGAAACTGTTTACATTTCTGCGACAATTGGTGGCTAGAAGTGGTCCCAGACTATTCTAGGCTGCTACTCCTTTGAGAGGCTGAAAGTGGGGCGGGGGCGGGGGTGGGATTGTCAAGGTTCTGCCCCCGGGTTCCCCAGACTTTTCCAGCTTGTTCTTGTCTCCTCTTTGTCCTGCCTTGATGTGGAATCAGACTCAGCCCCCACATCAATTATGCCAAAATATTCAAGCTTCCTGTGCTTCCTCATCTCTTTCTTCCTCCTACAACATGGAGAATATTTTTCCCATCCTGGAGGGCAGGGAGCGTCATCCCGTATTTGTTGACTTTTGAGTATTGTCTCTTTTGTGTTTTGTGCTCTTCTATAAAAGCACTTCTTGGACACAAAAATGTATCACCTTCTAACTCAAATGTCAAAAGGGGAGCAGAAGGAAACATCAGGAATAAAATATGCTTCAGTGAATATAGCAAAACAGGACCCCAGCATATCTGTTGTGCAGTTTGCTACACCTTGAAAGAGGGGCTGCTGTTCTGTTCTACAGATGATTAGAACATCCAAATGCCCTGTGGTCATTCAGTTCCTGCAAATAAGAAGCCTGGAGGTCCAGAGCAGGGAGCCATGGGCAAAACAATTTCTATCACAAGGATTTTTAAAAATTAAATGGAGGACAATCACTTCACAACAGTGTGGTGGCTCCTGCCACACAATTGCATGGACCAACCATGGGCACACATGCGCCCCCCTATCCTGAACCCCCCTCCCGCCTCCCTCCTCACCCCATTGCTTTGAGGTGTCCCAGAGCACTGGCTTTGAGTGCCTTGCTTCATGCATCAGACTCGAACTTGCAAGGATGTTTTAAAATTTCCTCTTATCATTCATTTTTTTGTGTTGTTGAGATGAGTGTGGAAAGCTGTTATTTGTAGGGAGCAGCAGAAAGGCCAGAAGTATTTAAACATTCACAAAAAAGATGTGGTGAAAGTTTCGACCAAGGAGAAAGGGCGCCTTCTGGGTTGAGAAGTAGAAGGAACTAGCGACAGACAGAACCACGGTTCACGTAAGAATGGATTCCATTCCCCTGGGTCCACGGGGCCCCAGGGGCTCTGCCAGGCTCTTCACTTAACAGCTACAGAACTAAATACATTGGATTTCTACTGTGTGCCAGCGCTTGGCTGAATTCTTCACAGGGGTTAATTTATTTATTCCTCACCACCTGAGAGAAGTGACACGACCAGTCCAGCATCACAGAGCAGGGCGGAGCTGGCTCCAGCCCAGGTCTGCCTGACTCCTGGGCCCGCGTTCCTCACTCTCCAGCGAGTGGCATTTCTCGCTGTCACTGGCAGATGCAGATGGGTCGCCTGTGTGGCACCAGGCTCTGGAGGACACCAGTTCCCATGGAGTGTCTGTGTGCTTGGATGTGGGGAGAGGTTCTTCATGTCACTTCAGAGAGCATGTCTGGGATTTCAAACAGCAGGGATGATAGATGGAACCATGTTTAGCCAAGACAGGGACTGGGTAAAACATAAACATTTGTCCTCTAGCAGAGAGCACATTTGGCTGCTATTTACACTTTGACCTCATGAGTTTTATTATCTTTTCTTTTTTTTTTTTTTACTTCTTTTGGTTTTTTTCTTTTTCCGGTGTATGAATTTTACTTTTAATTAACCTTTTTTTTTTTTTTTTTTACAAAGCCTGAGTAAGGGCTTCAAATTCCTGAAGGAAAAATTCTTTCCATCTTTGACGTAATTTCAGTGGCTGTCAGTCTTTTTAAATATCTTTATTTATTTTTAAAATTATTTTTTGGGCAGCACCACCCAAAAAACTAAGCTGTGGGATCTTAGTTCTTTGACCAGGGATTGAACCCATGCCCCTTGCATTGGAAGTGTCGAGTCTTAACCACTGGACCTCCAGAAGTCCCAGATGTCAGTCTTCTAACAACTATATCTCCCTCCTGCTTACAATGGGTGTGTTATATGATAGGTCAAGATCACAGGGTTCCTAGAATTTAACTGCTACTCTAATGAAGATTTCCAAGTGCTTTTTACGGCTGCCATGTAGTTCCTATACCCAAATACCATGTGCATTTGTTACTAGATGTACACATATAAAAGATGGTACCCACGGGCAGTGAAATTGATGTCACACTATTATTTCAAATTTATGTTTTCACAACTTCATTATTATACCTAATGGTATTTCCCCCTCCTTCATATTCTCGTGGCATCATATAGCTGTTTTCTTTTAGTGAAAACATACCATAGCATGTGAAGCAACATTATACTCAGAATTTAATAAAATTAAAACAGAAAGAGAGAGTGTGTGTGTAGTAAAGTGGGAAAACAGAGGTTTAACATTGAGACACCTGAATTCGAGCTCTTCCAGGTTCTAAGCATGTGCTCTTCATTTTGGACAGGTTACTTCTCTTTTCAGGTAAAAATAAAAATGCTTAACTAGATTACCTCCAAATAAACTCCTAATTTTAATATCTATACTTTTCTGAAATAAGATCCATTGGGAGAAAGTAGAAAACACAGACATCCTGGATTTTGAGAATTAGTCTGTTATTGTGGATCTGTATGACTTTTTGCACATTTATCCTAGTCTGAGGCTCAAAAGTTTTATTAATAAAAAAAATGGAGAGAATAAGTGGGGACCCAGGCGTCTCCAGGTGCCCTGTAAACTGTCAAAGTACTTCATTCTACAATAGGCATTCCATCACTTTGTCAAAAGTATGGACTTTATTGTAAAGCTGTATTTCTGAAAATTCATTTTAAATTCTAGATAAATCCATGCAAGTCTCATATACAGGAATAATACCATTTCTTTTCGTAGTTCATTCCTGGGTTTATATAATTTTATGAATTTTACTCTGCTTTCATTTCTCAAGTGTGTGTTTTTGTTTGGCAATAATAGAAATTTGGACATTTTTGTGGTGTGGATCAAAAACAATTTTTATTTCTCTCTATAAAACCAGAAGCTAGAAAAACTCTTGGTATTTAAAAGCAAATCATTAAATTTTTCTACATTATCAATAAGTACAGCTGATGGAGGGTTACCGCTCCATGGGGATAAGTAAGAATAACAGGATGCCAATGTCTGTGGTCATGCATAGGCCATTAACAGTGTCCTCCTTTATCCAAGACTTACAAGCCTTAAATAAATACCAAGTATAGAAGCAGTAGTCCCTGGAGAAGTGAATGGCTATCCACTCCAGTATTCTTGCCTGGAGAATTCCATGGACAGAGGAGCTTGGCAGGCTACAGTCCATGGGATTGCAAAGAGTCAGAGGGCGACTGAGTGACTAACACTTTTCTTAGAAGCAGTAGTACCTCGAACATTCTTCAGGATTGCCCCCGCCTCAATTTGAAAAAAAAAAAAAAATAGATTCAAGGAACACTTCTCAGTAAATAAAAATTGAAATAAATAAGCTCATCATCTGTGGTATTGGGGTAGTGACTGCCACATCTTTTTATCATCACAGTTGGCTTTTGTAGTTGAGCCCCTAAATTCAAGCTATTCTCACTAATTTTTTAGGGAGCAATCATACAACCAAGTGGAGAGCTTTGTCTGCTCAGCCTGGGTTTTGTCAGTTTCCATGCACCCTTCCATGCTTCTTGGGGGAGACTGTGCTTGAGGCAGCAGTGCTACTGGGTTGCAAGCCTAGGAGGGCCTCATGAGTGTGTCACTTACAGATGTCACCGTGCTTATTCACTCCTAAAGGGAGAAATTGATTGTGAATCCATTTGGAATGAAAGGAATGAAAGGCAATGTGTTTTGAAAGAGTTTCACTCATGAAAACCTGTAATATAAACACAAATATTTATTGTGTGTCTGTCACTGATCTAGGTACTGAGGACAGAAAATCATTGATACTGTAGAGCTTACATCCCAGAGGAGATTATGGCAAACTAGAATAATCAATTACTCGATTAGAACTTGACTTTAATTCTTCATATTAATTCATGTCTCTTCATTTGTTACTCATTCAAAACACATTACTAAGGATAGCATAGTTTAGGGTAAGAAAATTTGATTGGGAAGCAAAAGACAGATTTATGGGACTAATCTAATCACTTGCCAAGTGACTTGTATGTTACTCACAAGTCTGTTGGTTCTGCTGCTCTGGGCTGACGGGGAAGTTCTGCTTTGTGGATCTCTTATACTTGGTGCATGGGTCTCTCATATACTTGGTGACTGTTGGGTGTGGATTTATCTAATATGGCCCCAGTGTGGACAACTGGCTTTTCCTCCAGCAGACCAGCCCAGGTACATTTCATAGTGTGGTAGATTGATTGCAAAAGTGGCTTCTGTTTTCCATGCTCTCCTGTATCCATATTGTTTTTTATGAACTTTATTTAAAAAAAAATTATTTTTAATTGGAGAATAATTGCTTTACAATGTAGGGATGGTTTCTGCCATACATCAACATGAATCAGTCATAGGTATACATGTCTCCTTCCTCTTGATCTCCCCTACCCCTGCCCACAACCTCCTACCCAATTCCTCCGCTCTAGGTTGTCACAGAGTACCAGGCAGAGCTCCCTGCACTGTACAGCAGCTTCTCATTAGCTATCTGTTTTACGCATGATAATGTACATATTTCAGCGCTACTCTCTCAATTTGTCGCACCCTCTCCTTTCCCCACTGTGTCCATAAGTCTGTTCTCTATGTTCTGTCCCACAGTTTCATCAGTAGGATTTTTATCCATATTGTTGTGGAAGATTTTTCATCTAGAGGTCAAGTGACTCTTCCCACGTCTTGAAAATGGACTACAAAATAGAATTCAAGAAATTGAAAGTGTTCAGCCTCTGGGCCCTCTGAGTCAAGCAGTTGTACTTCTGCGTTCTTTCTTGCTTTTACCAGCTGCCCTCGCTGGACTCCCAGACATATGTGATCAGGAAACCCAGGCAAGATCAGGAAACTGCACAGATCATCTTTAGTCAGCCCACGGCTGACACTTGAGTGAGGCTCACAAACTTGGCTCAGACCAGCAAAACTGCCCAGCTGACCCAGAGATGTGAGGGAAATTAAATGCTTGTTGTGAGGTACCGCTAGAACACTTTAGTCATTTACTATACATTCATAGAGTGCAATGATTAGTGACTACCCAGGTCCATCCACAGCCATGTAACATGGTGTACTCACATTCCTCTTTGCCTGGACAAGACACAGTGGTGAGGGTAGGACCTCATGGTCTTTTCCCTATTAATGCTTTTCCTTGTGGTCTGATCTGTGACCTTAGCTTTGACCTGGATTTAGTTTCCTGGACTTTCTGGCTTCTTATTAGCAACTGTTTGCGGATTCTTATATAGATATCTTTTCTTTCCCAACCTGATGGAATTCTCTATTCCTTCCTTACAGGAGAATGTGTTCTCTTTCTTGTTAGATTAGTCAGGCTCATTGCATTCCTACCCTGCTTAACTTTCATTTACATTGATGAATAGGAAAAGTAGTACCTGCCTTTCCCAATATTACAAAGTTATTCCAATGATCAAATGAAATGATTCATTCAAATGGAGTACATATTGGGTACCAGGAACTCTGTAGGACACTAGCGTAACGGAATCCTGGATGCTGCCTCCAAATAAAGAAGGAAAACATGCACATATTTCATGTACTTCATGGATTTATCCTGATGTGGACACGTTCTCTATTTCTTCTCCTCCTCCAAGTTCCATTGGAGTGGATTAATGTGAAAATGAGATTCTTTGTAATGGATAGAAATCTTTACTAACTAATCTTTCCCTTTGTTAGGGAATGGACCCAGGATCAGTTATAGGGGGTGAGTAGTGGTTTCTGTCACAAGTTTTTGGCTCTATCATCAGAATTTGCAAACATCTTGCAATTGAGGAAGGGAAACAGTAAGTCCAATAGAAAGGAATATACATCAGAAGTCTCCTCAGCAGACTCCAAATGCTGACAGTAATAATTTCTTACTCTATTTTCTGTTTTGTTTTGTAGATGGAGGGTAGCTGGAAATGCCTCCATTTAGAAATTGAAAATACAATTTAGGAGTCATGTCTTGTAAGTGCTTACAAACACCAATTATTATTTTTTGAGCAATCTCATAAGAGGTATGCCAAGGAAATGTTATACAAAAGTATGACTAACTATGTGTAAAATTGTTCTAAATATTGCTGAAACTAGTGAAAAACTGGATTCACCCTAATTACTCAGCAATAAGAGATTGTTAAAATAATATATGGCACATCTAAATAATGAAATATTTAGCTATTAAATAATTTTTAATAGAAATCTCTTTGCATTATATCTTCACTTGTTTTTCATTTGAATCATAATCTGAAAAATAATATATAAGTTTTAATACTGTGTTTTCCTGGTGTTGGGATTTGGAATAATTTTAATGGACTTCTTATATTACAGATAATGCATAATTTAAAAATTTAAGAATCTGTGTAATATAAAAATAGAAAGACCACTAAATATATGGAAATAATTTTTCTTAACAGATGTTAAAGAAGAAAAGTCCCCAAAGTGCATTAATCTATTCTCCAACCCCCCCACCCCGCCCCAACTTGCTAAATAAAAGAAAAGCTTTTAGTTCTATGTAGTAGAAGTAAAGAAAGACAAAGTCTTAATTTTAAACTGAGATGACCTTGGTTTAGTTTGAACTATATATACATACTCAGCATATAGCTTAGTTAAGAAAGCCCATTAGCTTTTAGCATTGCCAATATCACGGTTCTCTTTTCAAGGACACTCTTTGTAAGAAATATTTTCTTGGCCCTGGACATTAAGTAATTATTAACAGACATGTTGCACTTAATAGATTGTGGTCCCAGCTCTAGTTTACAAAAAACTTGACTGCAGCTCTAAAACACCTCATCATTTGGTGGGGCGACTTGCCCTAGAAACTAAGTTTGAGCCAGACTGGTCCTCACTCACTACGCTGGGCCCTTTTACACACACAGGGCTTGGTGATCCTATTTAGGCTCAGGCCAGGGTGAAGAAGATTCAGATATGGCCAAGAGGGTCTTAAGACACAAGACCACTTTAGTAGGGAAATCTCTGAAATCTATCAGGAGTTCCAATTAGGCAAAATTAACTCTTCCTGTGATATTTTTGCAACGGTGAGGGGACAAGCCATATTGACTGCAGTCTCTATCCTGATTGCACTTCTTTCCAACTGGCTTCTACCTCACCTTACATCAAACTTCTTGTGAGCACAGCCTCCACTGACTGACTTTCTTCTGAGTCCTCAGCTAAACTGGGTCTGATCTCTACACCCGGATGCACAGCTATCTGACTGGACAGGCTCCTTCGAAAGTGGTTGAAGAATTTCTGGTTATTCCCCTTCTTGTCATGCTTCATCACATTCAGCTTCCCTGAATCATTTTACAGCTCTGACCATATCTTCATTCATGAAGCCCCTGTGCTTAGGCACATGAAACTCTGGTTCTTATTTGTATCAGTTCTTCTCTGCCTCTCTCATCTACTGCTGAAATGTCACTGTTCTCAGACTTCCAGCTTTGGACTTCCTCCATTCCCACACTGTATGTTCTCTCTAGTTTATTTCTGTGGACTGAATGCTTGTGTATTCATATCCCGCAGATCACATTTGGACTCCTAACCCTCAAGGTGAGAGTATTAGGAAGTGGGTCTTTGGGGGGTGCTTAGGGCACGAGGGCAGAGCTTCATCAGTGGGATTAGTGCCCTTACTGAGAGAACCCAGGGAGCTCCTTGGCCCCTTTCACCATGTGAAGACACAGCAAGAAGGTGCTGTCTATAAACAAAAGGGTTCTCCCTGCACCCCGTATCTGCAGGCACCCCTATCTTGGGCTCTCAGCCTCTGGAACTGAGGAATCAGTGTCTGTTGTTTCTAGCCCATCCAGTCTGTGGCCTTTCTACTGTACCAGGGTGAATGGACTAAGCTATCTTAGCTTCTCTTGACTTCAACATCCACCTTCATCTCCTGGTGACAGACTTCTGTCCTCCAGAGTTTCTTGGGAGTACTAAGTGGAAACTTTCATGTGCCTGCAGGACATTTCCACAGGGACACCTCACAATAGCTCCAGGTGGACCCATTGCCTTCCCCACAAACCTCCCCACAATGCTAGTTTTCCCATGATCTCATCGTCAGCAGCACCCTGTCCCGAGGGATCCCCTTTAACTCAGCACAGCCTTCACTCTCCCATCTTCTCACCAACTTTGGCTCATTTTACTTCTGACACATGTCCTGTTTCACCTACTTCTTTGCTCATTACCACTGCCTTCTCTTCATCTGGAGTGCTCCTAAAGCCTTTGGTCTAAATTTTAACCTATTAGATACTCCCTCCTCAGACGACTGGTTCAGTTGCCCTGATGTCTTTCACAAACAAGCCTTCATCATATCCCTCTTCTCAGACACTTTGCTGGTTCCCTGCTGCCTGTAATATATGGTACAAACCCTTCTTCAAGGCTGCTCCCAAGAGGATCCAGCCAACACTCCTCTGCAGTGTTAGCTAACTTATGGGCAGCTTTGCCTCTCCATCCTGCTGCCCATGTTCCTCCCTCTACTGGAAATATGTCTTTCTTCTGTTTCTACTTATCCTAATCCAAGTCACCCTTCTTGACCTAATGAAGTCAACTAATGACCACAGAAATACTAGGACCTGGGGACAGTGGTCTGAGTCCATTTCATATGTTGATTTAGGGACATTTGGGTATTCCTAGAATTGCAAAATGACTTTCCTAAGTGAAACTACTCATGACAGTTTTCAGCTGTTCTTGTGGGGGAGAGCAGAGAGCACTGAATAATGTGAGAAGAGAAATAACGGAATGACCGAACTCTACAAGCTGCCAATATTCCTTGCCATGATCGTGTAAATGGGATCGCTTTTGTTGTACAGTGCATTTTTAAGCACAATCAAGGAGAATGTTGCTGTCAATAAATTTCTAAATGGAAATAATTAGAACTAGGTTTCCTAAGAGTTATTTCTCAAGCAATTTCCATGACTCAACTAGGCTTAAAAATAACTCATAGAATCAGACAATAGGGAATAAAGGAGAAGCTTATCATCTCTAGAAAAGTGCAAATCCAACACATTCATAAGAACAAGTTAACATAATTGCAAAGTAAGATGCTAAGTAGAAGAGAGATGTGTGTGGAGAACAGGAGGAAACTAGAGTTCATAAGCTGAAAACAAGACTGATTTCTACTACTAGCTAAAGAAATATATCATTTGATCCTATTAGGTCCCAATTTTGCTATCTAAAAGTGATGTTTAGGTATTCTTCCAGATCTAGTATACCATGAGTATTAACTTATTTCAATGCAGTTGTGTCTCTATTAACTGATGTACTAGTTTCTGTTTGAGATTTAATGATAAATAACTCATGATCATTTGCCTTCAGACAATTACACTCTAGTGAGGGAGAATGGTACTTACAAGTTCTATTCTTGTAAGTACTACAGCTTCAGTTTCAGCTTCTTGGCCATATATTAGACACACAACCAGGAAAGGAGTCAGCTAAGATATGCAAACATGAGTGAGTAAGGAACCATTCTCAGGGGACATCTACTTGTGGGTCTAGTGGCTGAGCCTCAGGCTCTCTCTCTTGGGACCTGTTACGTGCAGTTTGTATTTTAAATCAATGACTTTAATAAAGATGCAACATTGGCTGGATGCTGGAGGAACAGTAAATATAATGAAAACACTGCCCAGAGTATTAGTCTTCTAGGACTGCTATAACAAAGTACCAAATGCTGTGGGGCTTAAACAAAAATTTATTCCTCACAGTTCAGGAGGCTGGAAATCAAGGTGTTGGCAGGACTGCTTCCTTCTGAGGCTTCTCTGCTCTGCTTGCAGACAGCCATCATCTCCCTGTGTCCTCACAGGGCTTTCCCTCTGTGAGTGTTGCAGTCCTAATCTCCTCTTCTTAGAAAGACAGCAATCATACTGGATAAAGCCCATTGATATGACCTCATTTTAACTTGATTATCTCCTTAAAGGCCCTCTCTCTGAATGAGGTCATCTTTAGGTCGTAGGGGTTAGGAATTCAATGTATGGATTTTGGGGGGACACAAAATCTAGAATCCAGTATTAAAAGAAATAACTAATAAGGGGAGTTCATAATAAAGGGAGCCACTTCCTAGTGAACAGCGAGGTGAAATAATACAGGTCTCAACTTGCCACACATTCAGTTCAGTTCAGTTCAGTCGCTCAGTCATGTCCGACTCTTTGACCCCATGAACCCCAGCACGCCAGGCCTCCCTGTCCATCACCAACTCCCAGAGTTCACCCAAACCCATGTCCGTTGAGTCAGTGATGCCATCCAACCATCTCATCCTCTGTCATCCCCTTCCCCTCCTGCCCTCAATCTTTCCCAGCATTAGGATCTTTTCAAATCAGTCAGCTCTTCGCATCAGGTGGGCAAAGTACTGGAGTTTCAGCTTCACATCATTCCTTCCAATGAAGACCCAGGACTGATCTCCTTTAGGATGGACTGGTTGGATCTCCTTGCAGTCCAAGGGACTCTCAAGAGTCTTCTCCAAGACCATAGTTCAAAAGCATCAATTCTTCAGCACTCAGCTTTCTTTATAGTCCAACTCTCACATCCATACATGACTACTGGAAAAACCATAGCCTTGACTAGATGGACCTTTGTTGGCAAAGTAATGTCTCTGTTTTTGAATATGCTGTCTAAGTTGGTCATAACTTTCCTTCCAAGGAGTCAATGTCTTTTAATTTCATGGCTGCAATCACCATCCACAGTGATTTTGGAGCCCCCCAAAATAATGTCAGCCACTGTTTCCACTGTTTCTCCATCTATTTGCCATGAAGTGATGGGACCAGATGTCATGATCTTTGTTTTCTGAATGTTGACCTTTAAGCCAACTTTTTCACTCTCCTCTTTCACTTTCATCAAGAGGCTTTTTACTTCTTCTTCACTTTCTGCCATAAGGGTGGTGTCATCTGCGTATCTGAGGTTATTGATATTTCTCCCGGCAATCTTGATTCCAGCTGTGTTTCTTCCAGTCCAGCGTTTCTCATGATGTACTCTGCATAGAAGTTAGATAAGCAGTGTGACATATACAGCCTTGATGTACTCCGTTCCCTATTTGGAACCAGTCTGTTGTTCCATGTCCGGTTCTAACTGTTGCTTCCCGACCTGCATATGGGTTTCTCAAGAGGCAGGTCAGGTGGTCTGGTATTCCCATCTCTTTCAGAATTTTCCACAGTTTATTGTGATCCACACGGTCAAAGGCTTTGGCATAGTCAATAAAGCAGAAATAAATGTTTTTCTGGAACTCTCTTGCTTTTTCCATGATCCAGCAGATGTTGGCAATTTGATCTCTGGTTCCTCTACCTTTTCTAAAACCAGCTTGAACATCTGGAGATTCATGGTTCACGTATTGCTGAAGTCTGGCTTGGAGAATTTTGAGCATTACTTTACTAGCATGTGAGATGAGTGCAACTGTGTGGTAGTTTGAGCATTCTTTGGCATTGCATTTCTTTGGGATTGGAATGAAAACTGACCTTTTCCAGTCCTGTGGCCAGTGCTGAGTTTTCCAAATTTGCTGGCATATTGAGTGCAGCACTTTCATAGCATCATCTTCCAGGATTTGAAATAGCTCCACTGCAATTCCATCACCTTCACTAGCTTTGTTTGTAGTGATCTTTTCTAAGGCCCACTTGACTTCACATTTCAGGATGTCTGGCTTTAGGTGAGTGATCACACCATCGTGATTATCTGATGGTGAAAGATCGTTGTGAAGATCTTTTTTATACAGTCAGCAAAACCAGGAGCTGATGGTCGCTCGATCATGAGCTCCTTATTGCCAAATTCAGACTTAAATTGAAGAAAGTGAAGAAAACCACTAGACCATTCAGGTATGACCCAAATCAAATCCCTTATGATTATACAGTGGAAGTGAGAAATAGATTTAAGGGACTAGATCTGATAGACAGAGCGCCTGATGAACTATGGACAGAGGTTTGTGACATTGTACAGGAGACAGGGATCAAGACCATCCCTGAGAAAAAGAAATGAAAAAAAGGCAAAATGGCTGTCTGAGGAGGCCTTACAAATAGCTGTGAAAAGAAGAGAAGTGAAAAGCAAAGGAGAAAAGGAAAGATATAAGCATCTGAATGCAGAGTTCCAAAGAATAGCAAGGAGAGAAAAAAAAACCTTCATCAGTGATCAGTGCAAAGAAATAGAGGAAAACAACAGAATGGGAAAGACTAGAGATCTCTTCAAGAAAATTAGAGATACCAAGGGAATGAAGCAGCACAAGGGCTAATAGAGTTGTGCCAAGAGAACACACTGGTCATAGCAAACACCCTCTTCCAACAACACAAGAGAAGACTCTACACATGGACATCACCAGATGGTCAACACTGACATCAGATTGATTATATTCTTTGCAGCCAAAGATGGAGAAGCTCTATACAGCCAACAAAAAGAAGACCAAGAGCTGACTGTGGCTCAGACCATGAACTCCTTATTGCCAAATTCAGACTTAAATTGAAGAAAGTAGGGAAAACCACTAGACCATTCAGGAATGACCTAAATCAAATTCCTTTTGATTATACAGTGAAAGTGAGAAATAGATTTAAGGTACTAGATATGATGGAGTGCCTGATGAACTATGGATGGAATTTCATGACATTGTACAGGAGACAGGGATCAAAACCATCCCTATGGAAAAGAAATGCAAGAAAGCAAAATGGCTGTCTGGGGAGGCCTTACAAATAGCAACAGAAGCGAAAAGCAAAGGAGAAAAAGAAAGATATAAGCATCTGAAAGCAGAGTTCCAAAGAATAGCAAGAAGAGATAAGAAAGGCTTCCTTAGCGATCAATGCAAAGAAATAGAGAAAAACAACAGAATGGGAAAGAGTAGAGATCTCTTCAAGAAAATTAGAGATACCAAGGGAACAATTCATGCCAAGATGGGCTCCATAAAGGATAGAAATGGTATGGACCTAAAGGAAGCAGAAGATATTAAGAAGAGGTGGCAAGAATACACAGAAGAACTGTACAAAAAAGATCTTCACGACCAAGATAATCACGATAGTGTGATCACTCACCTAGAGCCAGACATCCTGAAATGTGAAGTCAAGTGGGCCTTAGAAAAGATCACTACAAACAAAGCTAGTGAAGGTGATGGAATTGCAGTGGAGCTATTTCAAATCCTGGAAGATGATGCTGTGAAAGTGCTGCACTCAATATGCCAGCAAATTTGGAAAACTCAGCACTGGCCACAGGACTGGAAAAGGTCAGTTTTCATTCCAATCCCAAAGAAATGCAATGCCAAGGAATGCTCAAACTACCACACAGTTGCACTCATCTCACACGCTAGTAAAGTAATGCTCAAAATTCTCCAAGCCAGACTTCAGCAATACGTGAACCATGAACCTCCAGATGTTCAANATGCTAAAGCTGAAGCTCCAGTACTTTGACCACCTCATGTGAAGAGTTAACTCATTGGAAAAGACTCTGATGCTGGGAGTGATTGGGGGCAGGAGGAGAAGGAGACGACAGAGAATGAGATGGCTGGATGGCATCACTGACTCAATGGACGTGAGTCTGAGTGAACTCCAGTTGTTGGTGATAGACAGGGAGGCCTGGCGTGCTGCGATTCCTGGGTTTGTAAAGATTTGGACATGACTGAGCAACTGAACTGATACTGATGTGTGTATGCATGCTATGTCACTTCAGTTGTGTCTGATTCTTTGCGGCCCTATGGACTGTAGCCTGCCAGGCTCCTCTCTCTGTAGAATTCTCCAGGAAAGAATACTGGAGTGAGTTGTCATGAGCTTCTCCAGGGGATCTTTCAGATGTAGGGCCTGAATCCGCATCTCTTATGTCTGCATTGACAGGCAGGTTCTTTACCACCATTGCCACCTGGGAAGCCAAAGAAATGATGTAGGAGAAGTTTGTTTGGTTTAATTATTGATTGAAACCTTATCAGAACTTAATTTTTCTAGGTATTATATAGAAATTTCATGCAAAAAACTATTTATCACTGGTAATGACTCAATAAATACTACTGGGAAAAACACTAAATACTTTTTACTTTTCATAGCACTGTGTGTTTGATTGATTCTTAAGGAAACAAAGAAGATTTGGGGGAAAAATGAGGAGTTAAAAAATCCCCAGTGATTGTGATAACTTGCACTCATTTATTTCATGCAGTTTGCATGGTTTCTATCAGAAAGCATTTATTTCTATGTATAATTGCTAGGTGTTTTTGAACACTAATTTTTATCATGATTTTTTTGAACACTGGGGTTTTCATGAAGATATTACGATTCCATTTTGAAATGCTACTTGACAGATTTTTTTGATATCATTACAAATTTTATAAACTTCCTCCCCACCTATTCATTTAGGCTCAAAGTACACATACAGAAAAAAAGCATCTAGTTTCAATATGTTCTGAAACAAGTCATAAGCATTAGGAAGCACAATGAGAGACCACATTCTGTTGTAGACAGAATCTGGACACTGGAGTCAGGCAGACATTCTTCCTTTTTGAGAATCATGGCTACTATTTATGTGTTTTCTCTTATGCACCAGGCGATTATGAAGGGCAGACATCATATTTCAAGTGTAAGTGGGGAAACCAAAGATCTGACAGTTTGGGTTATTTGCATCAGCTTACTAGCTGCCACTCCAGTTTTCTTGCCTGGAGAATTCCATGTACAGTGGAGCCTGGCAGGCTATAGTTCATGGGGTGGCTAAGAATCAGACATGACTGAGCGACTATCACTCATTCACTCACTAGCTGAAAGGTAGGGAAGGTTAGAACCCAGTTTTCCAAATCCAAAGTTGGTGCATCAAGCTTGAAACCCAGTTTCTGGCTTAGATGTCACTGTACAAGGGGCTTCAAAAAGGAAGAAAAAGCATTGGTCTTTAAGGGAGTGGATAGCTGTGAGCTCAAGAGTGACAAATGATCTTACCTCCTGGATCTGTCACATGACACTCAGATCTGAGTTCTATGAAGTGAAAGGTGGTTACAACATGCGGAAACACGTATAAGAGCTATTTAACTAACAATTTTTATAATGTATTTGAAGCAAGCAGCTCACTTATATGACATCTTTAATGCAGATGGTGTTTCAGAGAGGGCAGGGGTCCGTTTGTCACCACCTAACCCTGTGCTCACTCCCAGGCAATGAATGATGATTGGTTTAAACTAATTATGACCAGCTATGGCAGCCCTGTTCCTGTTGGCCAGATTCTTGATTTAACAATTTTCCTGATAGGCCCTAGTGCTGCTTCACAGAATTTCTGGTTCTTCTCATTCTGGAATCTGGTTCACCTGGAAGTCAACCTCATCATAAATGTGTATGTGGCATGCAGTTTGCTTCAATCAATGCAGTATGAATAGAATTTATGTGTGCTGATGCTGGCTGGAAGCTTCTAATGGTTGAAGTGAGAGTCTGAGGTCTTCTTTCTTTTTGCTGTGGCAGCCGATATGGTTCCAGGCAGTAGATGACTCTCCATCCTGGGTCTCTGAGTGGGGAGGGTATAGAACAGAGGTCCTGCTGAGTTCAGAGGAATATATAACAGTAAGAAGATATGGACCTTTGTGATTCTCAGACACTAAAGCCCTAGGACTGTGTGCTATCACAGCATTTCCTCATCTATCTTAATTGATGCCAGGACAGACTTGGCTGCTGTTCCCTCTTTTTTCTTTTGGACTGAAGTCATCATGATGCCTGGAGGTGTTGAAGCCATCTTGACAAGTGTGAGGAGAAGTGACGATATTAAGAGTTGTAAGTGGGCCGATAAGAAGAGCCTGGATCTTTGTTACTATTACTGAACAGATGACCAACTCGAGGTATTGCCCACCTCTTAAAAAAATATTTAAGTTCTCGTAACTGGCACTTTATATTAATGCAGTGAAACGTGCTGCCTTCTGGCAGCTTCACTGTTGGACTGGCTGGTGGACTTAGGGCTGCATCCCGAGGAAGTGGCACACAGTGGGGTTATTGTGTCCTTGGGGCCATGGTTGCAAGACCTGATGGTGCCCAGCCAGATGCAAGTGGGTCTGTGGGAGTCTGTGGGGAGGTGTGTGCAGTTGCTATGTTTGGTGTGAGTGGTCCATTTGTGGATGACTCCATAGGTTAGAAATGTGAGGGGAAACTCTAATTTCACCCTGGTTGGCCCAGCAGTAAAAAATCAGACTGCAATGTATGAGCCACGGGAGGTAAGGGTTCGATCCCTGGGTTAGGAAGATCCCCTGGAGGAGGGTATGGCAACCCACTCCAGTATTCTTGCCTGGAGAATCCCCATGGACAGAGAAGCTTGGTGAGTTACAGTCCATAGAGTTGCAAAGAGTCAGGCATGACTTAAGTGACTTAGCAAGCATGCATGCATTAAATATCCTATAACATTTTTTGATCACTTGATGAAAATAGTAGATTAAGATGGTAAATGTAGGTTAATATCTCTAAAAACAATGGTGTTTATGTCCAGTTCTTATGTAAGTACACGTTATGCTTTTGATAACATAATGTTTGGAGCATAAGGTTCATGGCTTTTAAATCTGTATCGTTATTTTCATCAAAAGAGATGTTATTCTTCATACTCTTAAACAATTTGCCCTAGACTTCTGCTTATCTCATAACGATTATCATGCTTACCATCATCTTTATTTTGTGGTTCTGTGTCTTTCTTATATTTTATGTTTATGTTTTCATGTCATTTATTTTTGGCCTATCTACTTTAACTATACACACACACACACACACACACACACACACACACACACACATATGAGCAAAGAATCATAACTGGATTAAAACAAATCCCATATGGGATTTGTTTAAGATTCTTTGCTCTTTTATATATAGCATTTAAAGCAATTGCTTGACATATGGTTGAAATTGATCACATTTGTTTTTTTAGAATTAACTTTCTGGTCCAGGCATTGTACAGGATGCTAAGAGTAGTCCAGTAAATCATGCCATTTTAAACAATAACAACTATAACAAAACAAACAAAAAGCCAATAATTATGGTTTTTCTCTGCTTATGAAAAGCACTAAAGCATAATATTACCTTTGCAGATTTCTGAGAAGAGGTTGCACACATAAAGCAAGTACTTGTCAGTAAGTTTGTTATTTGAACCAAATGATCAACCCACATGAAAATTTTATTTTGCTTGACTGGAACTGTGACAGTGTCACTCTGAACTAATGGTACTGGTGCTGCCATATTGCATCTGGAGGAGACATACTGAGCATTATTTTATTTCTTTGGAAAGAAATCATTATGCAAGCATTATGTCTTGGAAATTTCTTATGTTTGGCAATAGTCCAGGAGAGAAAATTTTAATTCCAAGGGTAAATACTATTCAAGTGGCAGTTATTAATTAGAAGGCACATTATCATCATAATTTAAATATACTATTTATAACATAGCAGACAAATGAAACTATTGTTTAAAAATTGCCTGAAATGTGTCTCTCCAATTTTGCTCCAGGTTGGTTCTTTCATGCTTATTTCAGTATAGTGGGAGTTCATAGAAAGGCCCTGCTGTTTGACATGTCATTTGGCTTTAAAAATAGGCTAAAAGTTAATCAAATCTATATATTCATGCAAATGAATGCTATGGTTCAGGCAACCTGGTTTAGACAGAGTTATGGCACCCTCTCCAAAGTCACTGTGGAAGGTGACTGCAGTCATGAAATTAAAAGACACTTGTTTTTTGGAAGAAAAGCTATGACAAACCTAAACAGTATATTAAAAAGCAGAGACATCACTTTGCTGACAAAGGTCCATCTAGTCAAAGCTATGGCTTTTCCAGTAGTCATGTACAGATGTGAGAGTTGAACGGTAAAGAAGGCTGAGCCCAAAAGGATTGATGCTTTTGAATTGTAGTGCAGGAGAAGACTCTTAAGAGTCACTTGGACAACAAGGAAATCAAACCAGTCAATCCTAGAGGAAATCAACCCTGAATGTTCATTGGGGGGACTGATGCTTAAGCTGAAGCTTCAGTACTTTGGCCACCTGATTCAAAGAGCCGACTTATTAGAAAGGACCCTGATGCTGGGAAAGATTGAGGGCAGGAGGAGAAGAGGGAGGAAGAGGACGAGATGTTTGGGTAGCATTACCAACTCAATGGACTTGAGTTTGAGCAAACTCTGGGGGATAGTGAGGACAGGAAAGTCTGGCATACTGCAGTCCATAGGGTTGCAAAAAGTCAGACATGACTTAGCGACCAAACAACAATGGCTCCCCTCAAGATTTGTTACTATAGCCAGGCTCAATGCGGATACATCCAAGTTCAGTTTGATTGAGTATAGGGTGAATAGAGGCAATAGAAAGGAGGAAAAATGGTATATCCTGTAACAGCTGGAGAAGTGGGTATTTGATTCTCTAGGGAAGTGCTTCTCAAAACTTTCCACCTAGGCATATCCAAGCAGAACTGGAGAATCTTCTTGTATACTGTGTGTAAATGTCCAGGCCAAGTGCAAATTTGCCTTGAGTATAATGTTTTATTTTGAACAGTTCTAATGAGGTGGATGAAACTGGAGCCTATTATACAGAGTGAAGTAAGCCAGAAAGAAAAACACCAATACAGTATACTACCACATATATATGGAATTTAGAAAGATGGTAACGATAATCCTGTATGCGACACAGCAAAAGAGACTCAGCTGTATAGAACAGTCTTTTGGACTCTGTGGGAGAGGGCGAGGGTAGGATGATTTGGGAGAATGGCATTGAAACATGTATAATATCATATATGAAACGTGTCGCCAGTTCAGGTTCAATGCATGATACTGGATGCTTGGGGCTGGTGCACTGAGATGACCCAGAGGGATGGTACGGGGAGGGCTGAGGGAGGGGGATTCAGGATGGGGGACACGTGTATACCTGTGGCAGATTCATGTCTGATGTATGGCAAAACCAATACAATATTGTAAAGTAATTAACCTCCAATTAAAATAAATAAATTTATATATAAAAAAGAAAGTCACCTTTTACAGTCTACAATATGTATGCTTGATTGAATGCAAAAATATTATTATAAAAGAACCACCAGTGAAAGTAAATCTCTCTTCATATCATTTAGAAAGATGGATACTACATTGAGCAGGAAAATAAGAGGGAGGGGGAGCTCCTGGGGAGAACCATGGTTAAGGAATGTGGGATAAAGATGGTGAGAAGCAATCAGAGAGATAAGAGGCAGAAGGTGAG
Source organism: Cephalophus harveyi (assembly GCA_006410635.1). Lineage (NCBI taxonomy): Eukaryota > Metazoa > Chordata > Mammalia > Artiodactyla > Bovidae > Cephalophus > Cephalophus harveyi. The sequence continues at coordinate 285,312 of SJYT01031163.1, forward strand.
AGGGCAGATTCTCAGAAGGCAAAGGAAGGGGACCAGACAGGAGTATCAGAGCAATCAGAGAAAGTGAGGAAGGGAAGGCTGAGATGGGGCAACTGGACTTGACAATGAGAATACCCTTGGGGCTTGTGGAGGCAGCTGTTCCTGAAGAATCATTTGGGAGAGAAGACAAGCACAAATCAGTTGTATTTTTATATTTGGGGTAAACAATTAGAAAAGGTAAAAAGTCATTATTTACAATTGCTTTATAAAATGTCAAATATGTAGGAAAAAATCTAGAGAAAGATGTGTAAGGTTACCAATATATTAACCTCTTCTCAAATTTATATATAGATTAGAAGTTTGTCAATATTAGTGTTTTTATTTTAAATTGATGATTCTAAAATTTGTACTGAAAAATTATACACAAGGAATAATAAGAGGATGAGAAGGGAGGCAAGACGTCTTTCTCTGATTGTTCCTATTTTCTCTGTAAAGAGGATGACAGTGTCACCTGCTGAGGAGGAGAAGAAAGGACTAATTTTGTTAATCTAATCTTTCCTCCTCCACCCAACATCACTTGCTTTTGTGTCCAGTCTGGTCCTTGCTCCTCAGACCATGATTTGGTTCCTCATTTACCCTATGAGTTTAGTCTTGCCTTGTGACAATGGTCTCCTCTAGGATTCAGGTCCCATCCTGAACCTTACATGAACTCTGCTGCTCACAGAAGCACCTTGGATTCTTGTTTGTTTCTTACAGGGTGAGCATTGCTTCTCCCATGCTGTTTTGTGGTCAACCGTGTGTTTCTTCTCTCTGGCTTACTCTAGTCCTGTTGCGAGCAATTTGTTTACCTGCCTGGTGCCCACTTGCAGTGGGTCAACACCTGCTTTTCCTCACCTGCTCTAACCACCCTCTTTCCCTCTGATGTTTGTCAGCATCACCCTGAGACCTCTGACTCCTCAGGTGGTTTCTCTATTGGATGTGGGCATCATAAGACAGTGAGTCAGATGGACGGGGTTGTCATCATCAGATCCTGTTCCCCAGAGAAGGGGACCAAGAGGCTCTGCAGGCAAAAGTCCTCCAGGGAAGATGTCCTGGCACACTGCAGGTTCTGAAGTCTCATTTGGCCTGGGAATCAGCATCTGAGGTGGTCAAATCAGGCTTTTAGATGCAAGAGTACTCAGGGATGAAGCCTCTGTGTGGGGAGAAATCTTCCTCTGACGGGCAGTGCTGAGTATGGTTCTATGCTGACCAGTGGTGTCATAGGGCCGTGTTTTCTATTTTGCTTTAGTTGTTGACAGTTTGCTTAATATTAGATAATAATATTATGTAGACCTAGTAATATCAGCATAGATAATCTGTTCATATAGTTCACAGATAAAATCTGTAAGATATGCCTTCATCTTCCATTTTCCACTTTTCAGTCCTGCTCAACAGCACTGACTGCCCCTTTCATACTCTGAGCATGCTCACACTTCTGTTACATGTTGGTCTCATTTTTCTGTCTTCTTAGAGGTGTGCTGGTGGGGAGGCAGGTATCCACCCCAATGCCTGATATAAAACTTTTTCCAGATTGTGCTTAAGAAATCTTTGCTGTGTGAATGAATGAATAAAATCCAGAACTCAGTACTGAGAATTTCTGGCCAATAATTTATAAGCTTTTGATTTATCTTTTCAGTGTCCTATTCAAAGTCAGATTTTTAAAAACATCTCCATTCTTTTATTTTTTATTTTTTAAAAATTTATTTATTTTAATTGGAGGCTAATTACACTATTATAGTGATTTTTGCCATACACTGACATGAATCAGCCATGGGTGTACATGTGTTCCCCATTCTGAACCCCGCTCCCACATCCCTCTCCATCCCATCCCTTAAGGTGATCCCAGTGCACGAGCCCTGAGCACCCTGTCTCAGGCATTGAACCTGGACTGGCAATCTATTTCACATATGATGATATACATGTTTCAATGCTATTCTTTTGAATCATCCTACCCTCACCTTCTCCCACAGAGTCCAAAAGACTGTTCTATACATCTGTGTCTCTTTTGCTGTCTCACATGCAGGGTCATCGTTACCATCTTTCTAAATTCCATATATATGCGTTAATATACTGTATTGGTGTTTTTCTTTCTGACTTACTTCACTCTGTATAATAGGCTCCAGTTTCATCTACCTCATTAGAACTGATTCAAATGCATTCTCTTTCATAGCTGAGTAATATTCCATTGTATATATGTGCCACAGCTTTCTTATCCATTTGTCTGCTAATGGACATCTAGGTTGCTTCCATGTCCTAGCTGTTGTAAACAGTGCTGTGATGAACATTGGGGTACACGTGTCTCTTTCAATTCTGGTTTCCTCTGTGTGTATTCCCAGCAGTGGGATTTCTGGGTTGTATGGCAGTTCTATTTCCAGTTTTTTAAGGAATCTCCACATTATTCTCCATAGTGGCTGTACTAGTTTGCATTCCCACCAACAGTGTAAGAGGGTTCCCTTTTCTCCGCATCCTCTCCAGTATTTATTGTTTGCAGACTTTTGATAGCAGCTATTCTGTCTGACGTGAGATGGTACCTCATTGTGGTTTTGATTTACATTTCTCTGATAATGAGTGATGTTGAGCATCTTTTCATGTGTTTGTTAGCCATCAAAACATCTCCATTCTTAATACCTTTGTCTTCCCTCTAAAATCTTGCAGAGAGGAAGATGGGAGTACAACGAATAGATATTTTATTTTCTCCATGAGAAGAAGCAGACTTCCCCTGGGCACACAGGCTGTCCCAGGGCCTTTCATCCACCTGGGCCTTTCATCATAGTTGCCGGGCAAGGGAAGTACAAGCATGACCCTCAACGAATTTCACTCAATGCCTTGTGTCCATGATACCTTTCCAGGAGTCCAGCATCTGCTTGGTTCTAGGGCATAGAGATGGATATTGGCAGTCTCACCTCAAGACTTCAATAGCACTCTCTACAAAGCAATGCTATCTTCTCCATAAAGGGCAGTAGAAATGGTTGGGATGCAAGAGAGCGAACAGTCAGGGCAGGCAAAATTTCAGATGGGGTTTGATAGATTGCAAGAAAAGGAGAAACCCTCCTGCCTAAGGTGCAGTGGTGAAAGGAAGTGAGGTGTTGGAGATGGAGGGTAATTTCCTGAATGAAGGGCAATAAAGTTGGAGGAGTAGGTTTAAATAGGCCTTGGTTGTGCACTTAAGAACCTCAGGCTTAACCTGAAAGATATAGGAGTCACTGAATAATGACCAGCTGAAGCTGAAACTCCAATACTTTGGCCACCTGATACGAAGAGCTGACTCATTTGAAAACACCCTGATGCTGGGAAAGATTGAGGGCAGGAGGAGAAGGGGAGGACAGAGGATGAGATGGTTGGATGGCATCACTGACTCAGTGGACATGAGTTTGGGTGAACTCCGGGAGTTGGTCATGGAGAGGGAGGCCTGAAGTGCTGCGGTTCATGGGGTCACAAAGAGTCAGACACGACTGAGTGACTGAACTGAACTGAACTGAATAATGATAATTAGGAGGTGGTTTGATGCTGGGGTCCAGCCCCGGTGGATCCAGGGTAATTCGAAGCAGGGACGGAGTCAGCGATTAGGAAAGAATTATTTAAGTAGAGATCTAAAGAGAGATTAGGGAAGAATAGTGTAGTGGGAGAGAGGAGAGAAAATAGAGGAGAAAAAGAGGCTGTATTCCTTGGTTTACATAGAAAGCCAAATAAAGCCCTGAGACAAGGGGCTTACACCATCTACGTAGGGCCACAGGCGCCCGCTTGAATAGTGGAGGGTGCCCCGCCTTGGGCTCCCTCTCGTGTGGGTCTTAGAAGCCCAGGCAAATAAGTAGACATGATGAGCCTCCATGTTCCAGATGGGAATTCAGCCTGAAAAGGAGATAAAGAAAAGAAGACATGGGGGAAGCCAGATTTCCAAGAAACTGGTTCATCCTTTGTTTTCCAGGAAACTTTTATACTTTTAGTTATACACAGAGATCAATGGAGAATACAAAGTCATGCAGGGTCAGCAGCTCTGACCCTTATTGAGACCAGGCTTTCTCTCTGCATACTTAGCTGTATACACAGGTTTTAGGTGATTTATATCATCTTATGGCCAGGAGGCCTATTAGCATTTTATGGCCCTTTTCTGATAAGGGTCCATCAACCAGAAAACTTATTTGCCCTAAAAGTGTTGTTCTTACTAAAGTCTGGTGTCACTCTCAGAAAGCACTAATTAAGGTTACATTCTTACATAGCAAGGATACAACAATTTATAACAAGGAAAGAGGAGTACAGTGATTTATTTAACAAAGAGAAAATTCATTAACTCAAAAGTCTAGTATTGCTAACATCAAAACTACTATATTCTTTTTCTGCATCCCAATTACACTGATTAATATCCTCCAGGTGCCTAAAAGATAAAGGATATGGAGGCCTGGCAGCAGTCATTAACTCAACAATGAAAACCCTCCACCAATATAATTCTTAGCTCCTTAAAAAGGGCTCTATATCTTTAACATGTTTTTTTAAGCTTCGTGCCTTTTGCAGTTGGGGGCCTGTAAACAATCACATGCGTAGTTGTAAAAATCCAGGTAAACCTGTCAGGCAAGTTAGAGAGCCATCAGAGGGGTTTGAGCTGAGACACTCCTTTTATATGCAAGAGACTGTTAATTGGAGCTCTAAGTTAACTTTTTCCATAGAAAGGTGGTCGGGGATAGCCCCTGTTAATGTCAGAAACGTTGGTGAAAGTCATAAAATAATTACACAGACAGATTCTGGTTTTGGGGTAGATGCTTGAGGAGGCCCAGGGGGGTTTCCTTGAGGCCTGATTTCGCCTCTGCCTATCAAGCCTCTTCCTCATGACCTTTGCCATGGGCGGGATTCCCCATGCTGGCTCCTGGCAGTTTGATCCACTCTGGTTTTTAGAAAGACTGTCTGAGCAGGAGTGGCCAGGACACAAAACAATGTGAAGAGAGTACATATGTTTCATCTTCCCGAGCAGGATTGTGTGTGCATGTACAAAGGTGGGTGGCTTCAGCTCAGCCAGCCTCAGCTAACAAGCTGCTGTTTCTAGCTGGTATCTGACTCTCCAGGTGAAGTTGCTACTAGGCAAAGTTTAAGGTCGAGTATTACATTTGAGTACGTGTCTCCACCGGACACAGCGCTGACTGCTGTATCTCTGTCTCTGATGCTATTATGTCCATCTCTACTCCATTAAGAGTCAACTGTATCAGAAGAAGCAAGAAGACAGGTTTAAAGAAAATAGCATGGCGCCAGTGCATAGAAGGCACTGGTAAATTAGAACATGGTCTAACCAAGTGCAGTGTCCCTGGTACATTGAGTAAGTGGGACTCAAGCAGCAACGTTGTTTCCCTAAGTGTATCTGGTCAGCCAAGCAAGGGTGAGCTAGTACGACAATCCAGGACTCCTACACCAGTGGGTTGCAATCATACCCCATGGTTCTTACATCGTTAAGTGCCACAAAGTATGCTCATCCATAATTTTTGACATTGACTCAAGCCACAATCAGAATGAGAAACCCAAGGAAGAGCCACACTTAATTATTCCATTCTTTAGGGGCTTACTCAAGCATAAGCATATCCCCAAATAATCTACAAAAGGTGTTTTTTTCCAGTATTATTTACAATCTTTCAACTGTAGCAGTGTGAAGGTGTCTATTAAGGCATAAGTTTCTGTGACTTGATGGCTTGTTTGAAAGAAATGCTCATGTTTCTCAAATAAATAAATGTAGGCACCCAATGTTCACTGTTTACAATAGCCAAGACATGAAAACAATCCAAGTGCCCAGCAACAGACAATTGAGAAGGCATGGTATATTATATATACAGTGGACTATTACTCAGATGTAAAAAATAATGAAATTTTGCCATTTGCACCAACATGGGTGGACCTAGAGAATATCATGCTAACTGAAATAAGTCAAAGACAGTTTTATATAATGTCACTTATATGTAAAATCTAAAGATAATACAAGTGAATCTATAAAAAATGGACTCACAGACATGGAAAATAAATTTATGGTTGACAAAGGAGAAAGGGAAGGAGGAAGGAAGAAATTAGGAGTACAGGATTAATAGGTACAAACTACTGTACATAAAATAGATGAGCAATAAGGATTTACTGTATAGTGCAGGGAATTGCATTCCCATATATTGTAAATAGCCTATGATGGAGAATAATCTCCATTATTCTCCAAAAAATGGAATTACTTTGGTGTACACCTGAAATTAACATAATATTGCAAGTCAGCTATACTTCAAGAAATAAGTAAATAAATGTCAGCTCTGCAATCTTACTTGCTACAAAACAAGCAGTGTACACTAAATAGAGTGAGGACTAATCAGGTTTAAACTGCTTCTATTCAATTTCTCCATGTGATCCTTCCAAGTCACTGGCAATGTTCTGCTCAGCAAGCAGACTCCAGCAGGTCCAGAAAAAAGGTCCATGGGTCACCTAACAGCAAAATAGCACGTGCTCTGTAATCAGAGGCTCACACTGGTCTGTGAGTCAAAGTGGTGATTGTTGGCAGGTGAAATAAACAAGAGGTGAGTTACCACCTATTCTGAAAACATTGTAATTCCCAGGAGTGATTTTCCAAAGTTCCAAGAATCAGAGGGTTTTATTACATTAAAAAAAATTAACTGTGTTTATAATTTGTTTCCATTAGATCAAGTATGAGACTGATTCATTTTCCTGCTAAAGCTCAGAAGGGTGTTTTACAAGCCAAATAAAGAATGAGCTGCATATATAACAACAGAGCTCATGAGTAGCTGGGGGTGGCTTGAAGAGCAGTATTTTGGGGTCAGGGAGTTCAATTTTGTTCCCTTCCATTGATGGGGCCTCTCCAGCCATGGTTTGATCCTCTGAGAGGATTTCCCCACCCTGGGTTGTGGGAGGGCCTGATAACTGTCAGTACTGCCATCCCTTACCTTCCTCCCTGGGATACTGCTCCCCCTTCCTCCCTGGAATCCCCACCACCACCCGCTCTGTGCCTCCAGCCCATCTCTGGGCCCAGAAGAGCCTGGAAACCCAGTTTACACTTCATGAGGGTCTTGTCAGGAAACTCACAGTCATAAGGTGTTTTGAATGGTTGAATGGGCTTCAACCTCAGAGAGATGAACTGCTTTCCACCGGGTTTGCTGTGGTCTGAATGTGCTAAGTCACTTCAGTCATGTCTGACTCTTTGCGACACTATGGGCTGCAACCCGCCAGGCTCCTCTTTCCATGGGATTCTCCAGGCAAGAATACAGGAGTGGGTTGCCATGCCCTCCTTCAAGGAGATCTTCCCGACTCAGGGATCAAACCCACGTTTCTTAACTCCCCTGTGCTTTCTGCCACATGAGGACACAGTTAGAAGCAGTTGTCTATGAAACCAGGAAGGAGACTTCAGTCACCAGACACTAGATCTGCTGGCTCCTTGATCCCTGACTTCCAGCCTTCGAAACTGTGAGAAATAGGTTTCTTGTTTATAAGCCAGCTGGTCTGTGATATTCTGGTACAGCTGCCCATACAGACTAAGATAGATAGGAATTAGCTGATCCTGGATTCATAGCTAGTGCTGAATAAAGCCTGGTCCTGCCACTTTCTCATCTGAGGTCAGATACACCTGCTGGTGGCTTGACAGGATGACAGGGTGGCCCTGAAGGGCAGTTTGGGCAATAAATGGTGACGATAAAGTCCCAAGGGACTGCAGTCCATCTGGCCTGCCTGATTGCCCATAATGAATCTTTCCTTGATGATGGAAGCCTTCTGGAAGGAATCTGGAATGCAGAGGCTCTGCCAAAGAAAATATTTTTTCTGGCCCCTAAACCTGCCCTCCTTGGCCCCTGTCTGAGCATGGGCTGAGTGAACCATGCAGTGGTCCCACGTGATGGGAGAACTCCCCCTGCCTGTGGCCGGGAGAGAGGTGCTGAGTTCCCCCAGGGCAGGCCACCGGCTCCATGGTGGAGGTCACCTGTGCTCTACCTTCCATGGCACCTGAAGAGTTGTCCCTTCCAGGATTTCATTGCAAAATTTTTTGGGGAAGGAAATGTGCCCAGCCGGATGAATTGATAAGGTGGGTGAGTAAGTATGGGTCATGGAAACATAACAGTGAGGAAGAAAGTCATAAATCAGATTTGGATGCTGGAGTCTGAATGCAGGTAGAATGAAAACAAGGTCATTAAAAGGTTATTCGTTTTCTCAAAGTGTTGGCCAGCATCCTAGCATTTTCAGCAAGTGTGATGGGCTGTCAGTGGCCACTGGGGAGGAGTTGAGGTGTTACAACTTGGAAAGAGGCTTGTGCGTCAAGAACTGTATCCTCAGCCAGTCGGGTGCCCCTGCACATGGGTCACTGAGTGAAGGGTGAGTGAGAACGGGGCCTGAGACCCGGGGCAGCACATTAACTAAGCTGATGAAAAACTCAAGCAACCTCATTACAATAAGGCATTGTGAAGGTAACTCTTTTCTAATTATCAGGACTGCACACTTGATTTTTTTTTGAGAAACACCATGGCTTAGATCCTTCTCACAGTCTTCACAGCTGCCTTAAAGTTAAGTCCTGACTTTCAAGGCTGACACCCATGACTTTTGCGTCTACTGAGCTGCCAGGACTCTTATTTACTCTGCTAGAACCCACAGACCAAAGTGGAATTGTGCACCCATTTCATATTTCTGTAACTTTGCATTTCCTATCTGCTCTCACTGGAAGGTTTTGTTTGTTTATCATTGGGCAAATTCTTGCTCTCACATTCTGCCATACTGATAATGTTCCCCAACTCAGTTGTCCCCCAGTTTGTATCCTATAGCATTCAATACAGCCCTAAGGTCCTTATTATTTGGTTCTCTAAATAATTCTGCATTTATGTATCTTTTCTAATAAAAAAATAGGTAGCATTTATCTAGGTGGTAAAGAATTCACCTGCCAATGAAGGAAATACAAGAGATGTGGGTTTGATCCCTGGGTCAGGAAGATCCCTGGAGAATGCAATGGCAACCCACTCCAGTATTCTTGCCTGGGAAATCCCATGGACAGAGGAGCCTGGTGGGCTACACCCAGAAGGTTGCAAAAAGTCATACACGACTGAGCAACTAAGCACAGAGGCACAGCACACAGCTTTGATCCAGGGCTTGCTATGTGCCAGCCACAGCACCAAGCATGTTGCATGTATTATTTTACTTATTTCTTGTAGCAGTTCCTTCATCTGCTGCTCTTCTCATATCATCCTTTCTCAGGGGAGGAATGAGCACTTAGTTGTGAACTTGCCCAAGGTCACATATAGGAAAGATTAGAGCCCAATTCTAACCCAAGTCATCTGACCCTGGAGGTGAAATGCCTGGCCACTAATTTGTCAACTCTGCGGGTGGCTGTGTTCTCTGAGGGTTGGGTCGGGTCTTACCCCTGCCCTTTTTCATAAAGACCCAGATCATCTTCATCTTTGGATGAACTCTCCCACCTTTCCCAAATGTGAGTGGCACAGATACCCACGAAGCTGCGAGAACATCTCCCTCCATGCACTTGAATGGACATCCAGGCAGTGAGGACTTTCCTCTCATCCCATCACATGGGGACGGATAACAAATTCCAGTCTCCTATGGTCGTTTCTCCAGTCTCCTCGTTTGCAGGGCTGGGGGAAGATAGGCCAGCAAGCCCCTCATGCATCTTTCTGAGCAGATGTGTGACTGTTGATCCCCTCGGGAGTCAGAGTGCCATCTGGGCGGCATCCTGGTGCCAACTCTAGGGTCGAGCCTGAATCATGCTGCTCGCTGCTGGTATCCCTGCTGCCCAGATCCAGGGCCCACCCCCAGAGAGAAGACAGTGAAACAACTGATGTTCTCAGTGGTTAAGATTGGGGTCTTGACTGCTTATGTGGAGCGATAACAACATCAATAGCAAGAAATGAGCACCTGCCTTCTGGGCATTAGTACTGGGCCTGTGGCCTCCAGTAATCCTTTGCTCTTCCCCATTGCCATGGGCTGCATTATATATGAGAAAATTAGGCTTTGGGGATTAAGTAATTTTCTATAATGTAAAAATTTTGTGAGTGATTGACCTGATACTAAAGCCCATGCTTTTAACATAATTGGAAAATGCCTCCCTTCCTCCCTTTCCCTCCTTTCCTCTCTTCCTTCCTCCCTTCATATATTCCTTAGGGTATGGCCATGGGTCTGGTTCACACCAAGACAAACATGCCCTTCCTTGGAAGAGCACTATAGAACGCTGCCCCAGGCTGTACAGGTGCAGAGGGAGGGCAGACCCAGGGGAGAGGAGGGGTGTGGGAGCCAGTGAGGCAATGAGCCCAGGAGTAACTTCTGGAGTGGCCAGATGAAGCCCAGTTGCTGGAGAGCCCGGGAGGGAAGGAGAGAGTCTAAATCTTGTGTTCAGGATGATGAAGCATGGGCTGGACAGAGCAGTGGAGTAAGAAGGAGGAGCAGTGGCCTTTGAAGAGGGTCAATAGGACCCTGATTTTCACGGATGAGACAGCTCTGAAATGGGCCGAGGTTTAAAGCAGAAGGTGAAAATTAGGAATCAGGGTCCATGAGTTTAGTTTGATTCATATCATGCTTCTGCTGTAGTTTTTGTTTTATTTTGCATTGTAATTGAGCCAACTGAATAACCAAGAGATTACACATAGAAGTCTGGATTTTTTTTTTCTCTTTTCTCTGTAAATCAGATTGGCTGTTTGTCACGGACTGCAGTGGGTTGACATGTTTGTGGCCATTTTCCAAGGGCACGGCTCCCTTCTCCTGGGCTTTTCTCAACTTCTAGGGCACCAACTCACCAGACAAGAGGTGCTCATCAACCTGCCTGGGCCTGGGGCATTTGAAACTGATTCTAGCCCTCAGGTGTGGGATGAGTTAGTGTCTGAAAAGAGAGCAGTGAAGATCATTACAGGTGAGAAGATCCTTACACTTGGCCTGGGGTGCCGGCTGTGTCCTCCTGACAGATACTGAGGTCCCCTAGGATATCAGTAGGAGTTGAGGAGGTGCTCCCCAGCCTGCACTTATCATGGAGGATACTTAGGGTGAGGATGGGTAGAGGGTGAACAACCAGATACCAGGAGCTTCAAAGGACATTTTTACATACAGATGGAAAAGCAAAGACATTTCACAGTTTACATTCTACTCAAATACAAAAAGAAAAATGAACAGATTTACTTAGGAATTAAGGGTTTAATTGGCCTGAGGGGGGAGTCACAGTGTGTACAACTGCTAATGTTGTTTTGTTCTTTTGGATTTGGGTTAAAAATGCAATTTATTTTGCTTAGGGACTTTTAGGGATTTTCCAAGGCTAAAACCATGTAAGTGTCAATCATACGGCAGGCAATCTGCTCTTTCTTTATCATACTTTAAAGTCATTTAATAAAAACTTAGGGAACAGACTTGGGAATATAATACAATTGGACTCCTTTAAATTGAATATATATTTTCTAAACTCCAATAGATCATTTCCAGGAAAAGAATGGCTCTGATACTGTACTTATTGCTATAAAATTAGGCAGACCGAGAGGGTTGCTTGTACTATTCATGGAAAATAGCTGAGTCACAAATGGGAATTGCTAAGACTTTGTCCCATCAGTAATGCTGGGTAACTCCTTCAGCACTGAACTGAGCTTCAGTGATTTCTTCTTCCCTACCCCTCAGTTCCCACCAGCATTGTGGTAGGTGTGGGGACTGCCAGGTCACAGCCTGCCATGACCTGATTCTTAATTGCCAGCCCTTTCTCCAGTGTCATAGCTTCCATTTGGGGTCAGATGAAAATGAAGCATGTTAGAAAGTGTCACATTCCTGGCTTTACCTCCACCTTCTAACAGAGGAACCTGAACGGTGAGAAGCCTCTTCTTTCCTATCTCAGAATCCGTTTTCACAGTTGACTATTATAGGAGCTGATCTCTTAACTATGCATTTTCCATGTACCCAAACTCAACATTTCCTAAACTGACCTCTTTTGGAGACTGTCTTAACTTGAGCTTCCTGAATTATCTCCTGAAATCCTATGTTCTAGGGGTTCAGCCAGTTGTCTCCTTTGTACTCCTCTGGACAAGAACTGCCCTGGCCTTTCCTGCCCCCAGACCATCCTTCATATACAGGTGGTGAATATATATATATATATATATTCCCAATAAAAAATTACCAACATACAAGAAAAACCCAAATGGTTCAGAAATAGTAATATACAAAGCATGCAACAAAATATGTGTGAATACCCTCAAAACCTCAGTGTACAGAAAGACTTACAGTGTCTTAGTTAGAGGCAATAAAGAAGGATTGATTAATTTGACAACTTAAAAAGAAAAATGTATTCATGGCAGAAAGCACCAAGAATAATCTTGAGTCTATATTTGGAACATATGTCACAGATAAGGGAACTAATATTCCTTATTTATAAAGAACATTTAAAAAGAATCTGAACTTTTTTTTGCAGGAACTATTTTTATCATGTTAAAATATTTCTTAATGATCTTGCAATTATTACTTGAAAGAGAGTCCAGAACACAGATTTATGACTGTACTAGCCCTGTCCTTGATGAGAGACTTATGAATTATATACAAAACATTATTCCTTAGGGTGGAATTACTGAAGGTCAAAGATGATGTGAACTTGCTAGAGCTTAGTTCTGCCTGTCTAGCTGCTTCCATCAGACCACAAGCAGGTATAAAATAGACATAATTTGAACCTTTGAATTTAAATAGTTAACAATGGCTTGAATGCTCTTTCTCAAATGCATCAGCTCAAAATTTGGTCAAAAGACAGCTTGTCAATCACAAATTCACCTACTTTTGTCTTTTTGGACATATGTTTGGACAAGACATTCAGAATAATTTGAAGTTATTATTACCTTTAAACTAAGTCTAAAAATCCTATAAAAGTGGCTACACATGTGTGCTCAATCACTCAGTCATGTCTGACTGTTTGCAGCCTCATGGGCTATAGCCTGCCGGGCTCCTCTGCCCATGGGATTTTCCAGACAATAATACTGGAGTGGGTTGCCGTTTCCTTCTCCAGGGGATCTTCCTGACCCAGGGATTGAACCCATGTCTTCTGCATTAGCAGGTGTATTCCTAACCACTGAGCCAATAGGAAAGCCCATAGTGGCCAAAGGAGATTTAAGGACTTCAAAACCTTGATGATATATATGTTGGTGAGTCTCTGGTGAAATGGATACTGTTATACTTCTATGTTGGGAAAGTTAAGTGGCACAGTCCCAGGGAGATGAATTTCCAAAATACACGTGCATTTATCCTTTGACTCAGCAATCTCACTTCTAGAAATTTTCCCTAAAGACACACCTCTAAAATACAAAAATACATGAGCACTAAATTATTTGTTAGCATTGTTTGTAATTGCAAAATATTGGAAATTACCAAAATGCCCAACTATAGGAGAATGAGTTTAAAAAGTTGGTACTTACACAAATGAGAAATATGCAGCTGTATGAAAGAATATGGAGAAGGCAATGGCAGCGCACTCCAGTACTCTTGCCTGGAAAATCCCATGGACGGAGGAGCCTGGAAGGCTGCAGTCCATGGGGCCGCTAAGAATCGGACACGACTGAACGACTTCACTTTCACTTTTCACTTTCATGCATCGGAGAATGAAATGGCAACCTACTCCAGTGTTCTTGCCTGGAGAATCCCAGGGATGCAGGAGCCTGGTGGGCTGCCGTCTCTGGGGTTGCACAGAGTCGGACAGGACTGAAGCGACTTTGCAGCAACAGCAGCGTGAAAGAATAAGAAAGATCTATATGAAGAGTTTGCAGTAAATTCTGAGTCTCTGTTTACTAAAATAGGAAAGACTACCAAGGAGAACGTATAGTATGTTGCCTATTCCGATGAAGAGAGGAGAAATAATAAAATATACAGGTATTTGACAATTTTGGCAAAAACAAAGCAGAAAAGCATGGAAGGATAAATCAGAAAACAGTAAAATTGGTTCTAAACTGGGTGAGACCAATGATGTTGAAGGGTCAGAAGAAGGAGTTAATTTTCTGGTTATGTCTTAAAGGATTTTGACTTTTGGAAACTGGTATTCTACATATTCAAAAATAACATTAAATAAACAATTATGGGGGAAAATCTAATACTGAATACAACTAATAACAGATGAATATAAGTCTACTTCATACACACAGTGAAGGAAAAAAATCAAATGCAAGTAGCTTGAACATGGTAATTGGATTGTAAAATGGCAGTCTTAAAGAACTGCGATTAGTTGTGCACTCTCAGTAGTAAGTCTGGGTTTGTAGTGTGTGTATAGCAATTCTGAAGCTATTTTTTTTTTTTTAATTTTTACTTTATTTTTCTTTACAATACCGTATTGGTTTTGCCATACATTGACATGAATCCACCATGGGTGTATATGAGATCCCAATCCTGAATCCCTCTCCCACATCCCACCCCATTTCCTCTCTCTGGATCTGAAGCTATTTTTATGTAGGATAAGGCAAACAATGGTAATCACTATGGGATTCAGAGCTCTCATTTGAATAGGGTGGTGGCAAAGAAAGAAGTCATAGTAAGGGAGGTATTGGAATGTGTGTGTATATCTATTTATCCACACACATACACATGCATATGCAAATGTATACACACATATACACACTAGTTTTGTCTACTGAAAATGTCAAGAACCAAAGATACCTCAGGAGCAAAAGAGTCCAGATCTTGATATTAAAAAAAAAATCCAATTTTGATTGATTATTGGTTTGAAGTCTGGGGGGATGATATCTTCAGCTTTATTCTTTTCTTTTTCTCAATATTGCTTTGGCAATTTGAGATATTTTATAGTTCCATATAATTTTAGGGTTATTTGTTCTAGTTCTATGAAAAATGCTATGAGTATTTTAATATGGACTTCATTAAATCTATAAGTTGCTTCAGGTAGTGTGGGCATTTTAACAATATTAATTGTTCTAATCCAAGAGCACAGGATATCTTTCTTTATATCATCTTCAATTTCCTTCATCAGTGTTAAACAGTTTTCTTTCACCTCCTTGGTTAAGTTTATTTCCAGTTATTTTATTCTCTTTGATGCAATTTTAAACAGGACTGTTTTCTTGCTTTCTCTTTCTGATAGTGTATAGAAAAGCAACAGATTTGTGTATATTAATCTCCTATCCTACAACTATACTGAACTTATTTATTAGTTCTAATAGTTTTTGGGTGGAGATTTTAAGGTTTTCTATATAAAGTATGTCATCTGCAAATAGTGAGTTTTACTTCCAGCTTGGCATGATACTAGCACAAAAACAGACACAGCAATCTATGGAAGAGAACAGAGAGCCCAGAAATAATCTCACAATTATGCTATAACAAAGGAGGCAAGAATACATAAACGAGAAAAGATGACCTCTGTAATAAGTGGTGCTGGGAAAACTGGACAGCTAAATGCAAAACAATGAGATTATAACATTTCCTCAAACCATATAAACCATACAACTACTAGAAGAGAACACAGAATACTCATGGACACTTTTTGGATTTGTCTCCTAAGGCAAAAGAAATAAAAGCAAAAATAAAAAAATGAAACCTGATTAAACTTAAACTTTTAAGTTTAAGTTTAAACGAATTAAGCAAATTTTGCTGTTGTCGCACAGCAGAAGAAACCATCAACAAAGTGAAAAGACAAGATTTCTCCCAACCTACAGAGTGAGAGAAATTATTTGTAAGTGATATGACCTACAAGGGCTTAGTATCTAAAATATATAAACAAGTCACATGACAACTCAGTTTTTAAAAAGAAACCTAAGAAAAAATGGGCAGAAGACCTGAATAGACATTTTTCCAAAGAAGACATACAGGTGGCCAACAGGCACATGAAAAGATCCTCAACACTGCTAATTATTAGAGAAGCGCTAAAAAACAACAAAAAAAGTAAGATATTACCTGATGCCTGTCAGAATGGCTGTTATCAAAAAGTCTATAAATAGCAAATATTGGAGAGGATGTGACGAAAAGGAAAGGTNAGGTGGCCAACAGGCACATGAAAAGATCCTCAACACTGCTAATTATTAGAGAAGCGCTAAAAAACAACAAAAAAAGTAAGATATTACCTGATGCCTGTCAGAATGGCTGTTATCAAAAAGTCTATAAATAGCAAATATTGGAGAGGATGTGACGAAAAGGAAAGGTCTGTGGGGATATAAGTTGGTGCAGCCACTGTGGAAAACAGTGTGGAGGGGTTAGTTAGGAGTTTGAGATTAAGAGATACAAACTACTCTGCATAAAGTAGGTAAGCAACAAATATATATTGCAAAGCACAGAGAATTATAGCTGTTATCTTGTTTTTTTTCTTCTTTTTTTTTTTTAAATTGAAGTCTAGTTGATTTCCAAAGTGTTAATTTCTGCTGTACACCATTATCTTGTTATATCTTTTAATGGAGTATTATCTGGAAAAATACTGCATCACTATGCTATATACAGTAATTAGGTAGAACATGAACTGATAAAGGAGGAGAGAGTGTGGAATTTTTTTTACAATAATGATTTTGCAATCATCACAAGATAATTGATTTGAGCAGGAAGTCATCAACAGGTTCTAGTTCTTGGAAATACTTTGGTTAGAAGCAATCTCTCAGCAGTTACAAAAGGGAAAAGTTAGTTGCAGTGGAGAAACCAGGCTACACCTTTCCCAGGGTCAAGATTGGCAAAGGGCAGATGGGTAATGTGTACCTTTGATCATGATCCCCTGAGGATGATACAAAATCATGTTATTTCTGGTAGAGAATTCATGAGGATGCATCCAATGAGTCAAATGAAGAAATGTTATATGAAATATCTGATCTGTTGTTATCAGTGTTGTGATAGGAAGTGTTCTAGATTAAAGAAGACCAAGGAACCATGATGGACAATGTGATGTGTCCTTCTGGAGTGAATTCTGGGCTGAGGAGAAATATACTATAAAGAACAACTGAATGGAATATTTACTGTACACTATTTATGAAAATTAATATGAAAAATACATATTACATTCATGAAAAATTTCCTGAATTTATAAACTGTGTTATAGTCATATAAAAAGTAAGATCCTTGTTTTAGGAAATACATGCTGAAGTATTGAGTTAAGGAGCAAAATGAACACAAATACTCTTAAATGGTTCAGAAAAATAATATTAATCTACAAAGATGGAAAGAATAAAGACTCTAAAATGGCAAAAAATATTACAAAAATGGTGAATCTGTATAAGCTTTATCTGTATTGTTCTTTAACTTTTTAATAAGTTTGAAATTACTTCCAAATTTAAAAAGTCAGAGAAATAAGTAAACCACTCTTGCACAATGGCATACAAGTCAGGAGTGGACAAATGTCATTCAGTTGTGCAAAGGTCCTGGCATTACCAGGCAACTGGCTATAGTACAAATTAACATTAGACTTTACTAAGTTAAAAATTCATGTCACAATCTCTAGGATAACCAGTAAAGCAATAGGAAATAATATTTGATTATGAAAATAATAGAGACGAAAACGGAATAAAAAAATAATCAGTCCAAAATAAGGCAAGATGAGAAACTGAAAGTAAGGTAAAATAGGTGGAAGATAGTAGTATAAAACAAACAATGAGATGGAAAGTTTTAAAACTACCATATCAGTAAATAAATTAATTGCAAAGAGGTAAAGTTCTTCAAAGTTCAGTTCAGTTCAGTCGCTCAGTCGTGTCCGACTCTTTGCGACCCCATGAATCGCAGCACACCAGGCCTCCCTGCCCACCAACAACTCCCGGAGTTCACTCAGACTCATGTCCATTGAGTCAGTGATGCCATCCAGCCATCTCATCCTCGGTCGTCCCCTTCTCCTCCTGCCCCCAATCCCTCCCAGCATCAGAGTCTTTTCCAATGAGTCAACTCTTTGCATCAGGTGGCCAAAGTACTGGAGTTTCAGCTTTAGCATCATTCCTTCCAAAGAAATCCCANCATGAATCGCAGCACGCCAGGCCTCTCTGTCCATCACCAACTCCCGGAGTTCACTCAAACTCATGTCCATCGAGTCGGTGATGCCATCCAACCATCTCATCCTGCCCCCAATCTCTTTTCCTCCTGCCCCCAATCCCTATCAGCATCAGAGTCTTTTCCAATGAGTCAACTCTTCGCAAGAAGTGGCCAAAGTATTGGAGTTTCATTCAGACACCAACAAAAAGGTTTGTGGTTCCTCAAACAGGCCAGTCTCCAGTCTTTGAAAGGCTGTAGTTTCTGTCTGGAGGACCCTTTGCCATGACCGTCCACTGTTATCCTTTAAACCTCAAAGGATCACCTTCTCCAAGAAGTTCTCCGTGATGCACCCCAGGCAGAGCCAGTGTCCCTCCTCCTACAATGTCATGTGCCTCTCTACCACAGAATTTTCCACTTCTGTGTCTAAGTTATTGGTCTAAGTTTCTGTCTCCCTAACTGAATTGCCTGATGGCCAAGACTATCTTATAAATTTTTGTTCTGCCAGCTCCTGGCTGCTTTCGGAGAGATTAGAGGACATGGGCCCCAGCCTTGCTCAGGTGAATTAACATACAGCTGTAAAACAAGCTTGTAGAATAGTACAGAGAGTACATTCATTTTTAAAAAATATAACATGGTTATTTTTTTTTACCTGTGTGTGCGTGCATGCTCAGTCACTCAGGGGTGGGTGACTCTTTATGACCCTGTGGACTGTAGCCCGCCAGGCTCCTCTGTCCATGGAATTCTCCAGGCAAGAATACTGGAGTGCGTTGCCTTTTCCTCCTCCAGGGAATATTTCCCATTCAGGGATCGAATCCACATCACCTGCAGCTTCGGCATAGGCAGGCGGATTCTTTACCACTGTGCCACCTACCTATATTTGTATGTAAATATGTAAAGAAAAGCCTGGAAGCTACACATAGTAAGCACTTAATAAATATTAACAGAATTAATCAATGAGTGGGTTTGGATCCTAGGCACTGTCATTCATTTCATCATTCTATTTGTTTCATTCATTCAGTTTCTCCATCTATAAAACAGTGTACATGAATAGTATCTGCATGGAACATGCCAAAAAATGTAGAAAAGGCAGACAACAAACAGGTTAACATAGATATGTATTAGAGTGCCTGGTGGTGACAAGCTCCCTGGAGAAAAATAAGCCAGGGCAGGGGCGGAGGTGGGCTTGGTGGAGGCAGCTAGAGAAAATGGAGACTGGAGGAGTTTTTTAAGAAGAGAAGTCAAGGACCTGCTAGGGGCTATTGTGAAGTTCTCATGGGCTAACCTTCTCAGATTTTCATTTGCCTCTCTTGGAAAATGAGGGTAACAGTGACCTCCTGCCTGGGAGGGTGTAGCTGTGAAACGAACACTGGCTACTTGGCAACTAAAAGGGGAAATATCTGGGCCCTGAAATAATCATTGTGGCTCTCTTCCCCATCCCCTATCCTGCTTTGAATGTAGAAACCCCATAGATGGCAGCCCACCAGGCTCCCCCGTCCCTGGGATTCTCCAGGCAAGAACACTGGAGTGGGTAGGCATTGCCTTTTCTGCAAATTGAAAATAAAGAGGGAAAAGCTGTATTCCTGCTGGGTACCTGGCAACAGACTGTATTACTGTAGTTTCAAATTCAGTGATCTGAAGATATTTTAATAAAGGAAACATTGATGATTGTGGATGTGGTTAATGCATTACAGTTTGATTTATTATATGAATGGAAGATGACTTTATGTTTAAAAATGAAAATGATAACATTTACATAATAAAGGAGGCATTTTATATTATTGTTTTAATCAATGTAGAAAAGTTTTGATACAATTCCATAGCTGTTTATGATAAAGTTAGAAACTAGGTAAAGAACAAAGATTTCTCTTTTAAAGAGAAGATATGTATAACAATTTTATAGCAACCATCATCATTACTGATGAAAAGAATATTGGGGAGGAGATGTGGCTGCCTTCTACTACTTGGGGCTTCCCTGGTGGCTCAGAGGTTAAAGCGTCTGCCTCCAATGCGGGAGACCCGGGTTCGATCCCTGGGTCGGGAAGATCCCCTGGAGAAGGAAATGGCAATCCACTCCAGTATTCTTGCCTGGAGAATCCCATGGATGGAGAAGCCTAGTAGGTTACAGTCCACGGGGTCGCAAAGAGTCGGACACGACTGAGCGACTTCACCTTCACCTTCTACTACTTGAACTGCTCAACATTTTCCTAGGTATCAAGCCACTGTAATAAGGCAAGTAAAAGAAATAGGTGCATGGATTGAGAAGGGAGAAACAAAGCAATCTTCATTCTGAGATGACATGATTACAGATACAGAATATCTAAAAGAATCTTCAGGTAAATTATGAAAAGAATATATATATATGTATGTATGTATGTGAAGTCGCTCAGTTGTGTCCGACTCTTTGTGATCCCATGGACTGTGGCCTACCAGGCTCCTTAGTGTGTATATATATAGATATATATCTGACTCATTTTGTGGTACACCTGAAACTAACACAACATTGTAAATCAACTATATTTCAATAAAAGAGAATTACATTTAAACTTCAGTGCTTAACAATAAATATAATGAAAGTCAGGAAGAAAAAAAAAAAAAAGGCTACCCTGATGGCTCAGAGGTTAAAGCGTCTGCCTCCAATGCGGGAGACCCGGGTTCAATCCTTGGATCGGGAAGATCCCCTGGAGAAGGAAATGGTAACCCACTCCAGTACTCTTGCCTGGACAATCCCGTGGACGGAGAAGCCTGGGAAGCTACAGTCCACGGGGTCGCAAATAGTCGGACACGACTGAGCGACTTCACTTCACTTCACTTCATTCCTGAAAGTGGGAGGAAGCAGACACTGGAGTGAGACAGACCTATGTTGACCCTGACGTTTACTTGGCATTTTTAACTTGGAGCCCTAGAGGCAGCAGCACTTAACTGAGGGATGCTGGCAGAGGAAAGAGCGTGGGCAGAGGGGCAGGCAGCCCCTGGGGGTGTGGTGGGCTCTCAGGGCTCAGCGGCTGCGTTTTCTCCGCTAGTTTTGACTGAGTGGGAAAGGCAAGGGGGAGCTCGACGTTCCCTGCATTTCCTCCTGGGTCTGGGCCTCCGCTGTGGCAGGGCAGGGCCAGTGGCTTCCTCCCGTTTCTCTCTGTCCTTCCGCCTGGGGTGCCCTGCACTGGGGTATCCACAGGGTGGCGTAGCGGGGAAGCCGTCCCGGGGGGATAGAGCTGGACACTGAGTGAGCCTTGGGTGGCAGGACCCATTTTCTCTCTGCAGTGGTGGCCCAGGAATATCGTGGGCCCACCAGGCCCACTCCCTGCTTCCTTTCTCTGGAGGTTAGCTGGCAGCAGGAAACGCTCACTCCAGTCCCTCCCTGGCTTCAAAGGCAGGAAGGCAGTCACCTCTTCCCGTTGCCCAGTCACTGGTTGCCCAGTACCACCCAGGGGTACTCGGAAATCAAGGGACCTTGAGAGACACAGTACAATGAACCGTAGCACGAGCCAGCAGCCTTTCCTGAAAAAGCAAAATTATTTTTCATAGGATCTTGGTTATATATAAGGCTGAAGCTTATGTCAAATAACTACGTGACTACAGTTGCAGTTTTTAGAATCATCACTTAAAATAATTTTGTATTTTGTTCTTGTTTTCACTTGATAAGCAACTTATTGGCCCTTTAGATTGCTTGTAGTTTTCCCTTCATTAACCATAATATTAGGCATAAAATCTTTGTATGCATATATATGCTTTTCCCACATTTCACGCACACCTATGGATAGAGTTCCAGGAACTGCAATGCCTGCTAAAATGGTGTCATCCTTAATATTTATTATGTCACTTTGTTCTGTGTCCACTCAGCAGTTTATGAAATGCCTCTTCTACCAAACTTGTCAGCAGTGGGTATTCCATTTTTAGAATGTTTTGTTAATTTGGTCAGTGATCTAAGTATAATTAAAAAGTAACTTGCATGAAAGAATAGTTTTAAAATTCAGTTATTGGCCACTTATCAAAGGGACTCAAT
The DNA here is from genome assembly GCA_006410635.1 of Cephalophus harveyi. Classification (NCBI taxonomy): domain Eukaryota; kingdom Metazoa; phylum Chordata; class Mammalia; order Artiodactyla; family Bovidae; genus Cephalophus; species Cephalophus harveyi. The sequence goes on from SJYT01031163.1 coordinate 307,216, forward strand.
ATGTACCTCCATAAATAATCTAGAGATGTTATTTTTATGTCATGTCTTTAATTATTACATCAAATTATACTGTGGCTGTCAACATATTTTACACAAAACCTGTTTTTAAAAAATTGTGATTTGCTTGTGAGGTTTTAGGGGAAAAAACATTAGCCTAAAATATAAATGGAAACATGGAACATAGAAGCGAGAGGAACAATGAATTTCCCCCAAACAGCTTGAAGTAATATCAAAAACTTGATCTCATTTTAAGCACAACTGTATGGGGTTTCTGGAACTGATTTAAGAGGTCTTTGAAATGGTTAGTTCTTACATCCAGCACATACATAAATACCCACATCAGAAATGCTACAGCTACAACAAAAGAAGCAAGGTGCAAAAATAGCGTTCTGGGAGAAGTTCTCCAAACATTACCGCATTTGCTTCAAACTTTATTTTTTCTTGAAGAACTTCTTTTGAGAGAAATCTGGACTACTCAGACCCAATTGCATTTGACAGTGGTTTGCTATACTTAACATGGCTGTGTTTTAGAAACAATGCCTCATTATACCTACTGCTGGGAATGAGCAGTGCATTTTAAAAACGGAGCAGTCCTTTCTCATCGAAGGGTTTTCTTTTCATATAGTTTACCTTCCTGAACACAGCTGGTCTTCTTGGATGAGCGTGAGGATTTGGGATAGCCTTCACTGTGACTCTGGCCGAGTTGCTTTCCTGCATGCCCCATGATTTCCAGCTGTGTGGATGGCAAGCACGCTGCTCCATGTCTTCAGCTTGACTGCCGAGTGGTACATGTCTCCCTGGGAATGGGAGGAAAGCTGGAAGAGCTGGAGGGGGCTGTGTGTGGCTCAGAAGTTGGTGCTTTCAATCTGGCTGTTTGCTGATTTTAAGTCACTATTAAGTGACTTACTGTTCCTTTCAGACCTTTACTTTCTGTGTTTCTATATTTGAAAATTGTTAGGATTATATCATATGACATTTAATGCCCTTTCACTTCTATCTTTCCATAATTACTGAGGTCTTGGTATTTCTTGACAATTTTTTTTTTTGTAGCTTAGCATGGAAATGTGTAGAAATAGTCTGTTTAATTCATTCATGTTTTTCACAAGCAATTACTGAGCTTCTGCCTTGTAGAAGGAATTCTGATAGTGTGGGACATAATTTAGTAAATTTACTTGGTTTCTGTCTCCCAAATCTCATGGTTCCTATAAGGTGAAAAGCCAAACATTATTTTGGCAGAACTCAGTAAGTTCAATAGGAAATGCATAAATATGGTCTGGGAGTGTTGGAGAAAAACATTCAATTCTGCCTCAAGTGTTTTAGATTCCCCATCCCTGAAGCATTTGCACCTGAGCTGAACTGTGAATAGCAGATAGAATTGCCAACAAGATGCAAATAACTACAACTGGCTGACTTTCTTCTTGATTTAGTTTCTGTGTACTTTTTTGGTTACTCTAAACAGTGTCATAAATAAAATTGTGTATATCTATTGAAATAGATATTGAAATCTGTTTCTACATCTCCATCTACTTACCTCCCTCTAGGTTTATCTCCACATCTGTATCCCTATCTATGTCTATATTGAGTAGGGCATAATAGGGGCAAAATAGAGGCCTGGAAAAGAGAGAATATTCTGATTGCTCTGAGGCTAGTGGTCTGGAATGAGAAATTGAGCAGCAAATAGATTATGGAGCTCTTGGAGTAATGGAGCCCAAGGTTCTTCACACCTTGCTGCACACTAGAATGTCCTTGGGTGGCTTTTAGACCACTGATTCTCAGACCACAGTTTGTATTAATGCAGTCAGAGTCTCCAGGGGTGGAAGTATTTGTTGTTGTTTAGTCGCTAAGTCGTGTCTGACTCTTTGTGACCCCATGGACTGCAGCACGCAAGCCTCTCTGTCCCTCACTATCCCCTGGAGTTTGCCCAAGTTCATGTCCATTGCCCAAGTTCATGCCTTTCAACCATCTCATCCTCTGCTGCCCTCTTGTCCTTTTGCCCAGCATCAGGTAGAGGAATTAGTATTTAAAAAATTCTCCCAAGTGATTCTAACCTGGAGCCAAGCTGGAGGATCATTACCTTACCATAGCAAACCATTAGAGATTTGGAACCTGTGGGCAGTATTTATTTCTGGTGTATGTTTTAGGAGGATCCTTCTGACAATCAGCCTGCAGAGGAAGGAAATCAAAGAGAGGCAAGAAGCAGGAGTAGTACCAGCAGGAATCAGTGAGTGAGGCTGGTGGGGAGGGTTGCAAGTGATAGAAGCTCAGAAGGTCCACTGGGAGGTATGGCAAGGAATTTCATAAAGAGGGAAGGAAGCAGAGGGTTGGGGAATGGAGGCTGGAGCCCCTGGATAAAGAATAGTGTTGTTAAGTGAGACAGACAGAGGGGTGCCTAAGAGAGCCTGAGGAGGAAATATTTGCTAAGTCAGAGGTAGAGGAGACAAGTTCTGGGGGAAATCTTTGGACTGGAGGGAAGTGTTTGGGAGTCATGGATTCAGGGGTTGTCAGGCTTCGGGGATAAGTGTGCACCACCTCAGCTCAGGATCTGGTGGGGGGCACGCCCTATGTCTTTCCTGGACCCACACCTCAACAGGGTGTGTGAGGCACTTGACCTTAACTAGAAGACTGATTGTGCACGAACAATCCTATTCCACAGATTCCATAGCTCTCCCTTCCATTCTTTCTGAAGTAGAAGATTAACAGATGAATGACTCAGCATTTAAGGGAAGAGACACACACGGAGGCCACTTTGTTGGCTGCTTCCTGGACATGGAAGATGCCCTTACCACTCAGGTGCCTGTGTGCAGCCTCTTGAAGCCCAAGAAACTAGAGTTGCTCTTGACCTGTGAGAACATGGATGGGTCACACCATCCCTGTTTTCTGGGATTATTCTGTTTTCTTATCTCACTCTCTTTGTTGAAGTTTTTTGGTTTTTGTAACCACAGAGAAAGGGAAAATGGTATTCATTTTAAAGGGAGACAAGTGGATAGCAGACATCCAGGAAGAAAAAAACCCAAATTGCAAATGTTTTAAACTTAACGTGTTTTAACAATTTAGGGATATTCCTATCCTAAAGTGTCTGAACCAATGGCAGAATTGGATATGCTTGAAATATATATATATATATGTATATATCTACCTGAATCACTTATTATACACCTGAAATATTATAGATCAACTATATAGTCCAATAAAAAATAAAGATTAAAAAAAGAATTGGACGTGTTTCTGACTCACTGTGACTTGTTCTCAGCCCATTCATCCCCTACTTAGGAGCTCGGATTGTTTGAAAGTTGCACTAAGGGAACAGAGATCACTTTCCTAGGTGTTTTAGATGCTGACTGGGACTATTTGGTGACCTGGGTGCAAACTGTAAATCTTGGACTCTAAGGTAATATATCAGCTTTGTGCCTGTGTGTCAACTCATCATAAGAGCTCTTGGGTGAGGAAGAATGAAACCTTGTTGGTCTTAAGCAAAAGAAAAATTAATCAAATTATCTATCCTGAAATGCTTCTGTAACAAGAGGTAAATTTAGACATACTGTGAAATTTCCCCTTTTGAGTCCTGGAAGAGGTGGATGCGTGTGTATGTGTACATGTACGTGTGTGTGTGTGTGTGTGTAATATGGGAATCCAATGGTGAGGATCTCGCCAATTTTAAACAATTGGCATCTTTGTTTAGTTGTTAAATTCCATAATCTTGCCAAGATCCAGCTCTGCAATCACTAAACCCTCCAGCATCTGCTTTCTTAAAGTCCTGGGGTGCTTATGCACTTTCTGGTGAAAGTCAGCATTTTGCCAGAGTGCCAAAAGTGATTCTCAAACTCCAAAGACTCTTCCAGAAGTCTGCTTCTTTAGTTTAGGGGCCTCAGAGCCGCTCACTGCATAGGGCTCCCTTTGTCCTGTGCCCCTAGAAACTGAATGTTTGAGCTTCATCTTTGTCATCTTGCCAGGTGGCCTCCATTACCCTGCAGGGCTCTGGGCTCCCCTTCATAATTTTTTAAAAATTGATTAATTTTATCTTTGGCTACACTAGGTCTTTGTTGCTGTGTGTGCACTTTCTCTAGTTGCAGCAAGTGGGGGCTACTCTCTAGTTGCTGTGTATGGGCTTCTCATCGCAGTGGCTTCTCTTGTTGTTGAGCACAGGCTCTAGGTGTGCAGGCTTCAGTAGTTGCACCTCTCAGATTTAGTTGCTCCACAGCATGTGGGATCTTCCCAGACCAGGGATCGAACCTGTGTCTCCTGCATTAGCAGGAGGATTCTTAACTGCTAGACCACCAGGGAAGTCCTTCCCTTCATAAGTACTTAGCTGTCTTTTTATTTCTTTTCTCTGACCAATGATATAAATGCAAAGCATTGTGAAAATTTCAACTTCTGTTCATAGTTATATTAATTCTCGTTTATAGAATGTTTCCTCTTTCTAAAAGGAGTACATCAAGGCTGTATATTGTCACCCTGCTTATTTAACTTCTATGCAGAGTACATCATGAGAAACGCTGGACTTTGGCCACCTCATGCAAAGAGTTGACTCATTGGAAAAGACTTTGATACTGGGAGGGATTGGGGGCAGGAGGAGAAGGGGACGACCGAGGATGAGATGGCTGGATGGCATCACCGACTCGATGGACATGAGTCTGAGTGAACTCTGGGAGTTGGTGATGGGCAGGGAGGCCTGGTGTGCTGTGATTCATGGGGTTGCAAAGAGTCGGACACGACCGAGTGACTGAACTGAACTGAACTGAACTTAGTATACCCTCAAACTAATAGTTGAGTCCACATTTACTTGAGTAATCCCAAATATTATAGGTCCACATAACCTCAGGTATTATTGATCCTTTTATCTCAAAGATGAAGAGATCAGGGCTTGGAGAAGCTGTGACTTTCCCAGGCTAGGCCACCACGTTTTTAGTAGGTGAGGGTGCCTGCACCTCCAGATTTCCTGACCCTGGTCCACTGCTTTCCTCAGTACCATTCAGCCCTGGACTGGATTTGAGGGCATAGAAATGAGATGCCACCCATGTTCTGATATTCATAAGGCAGTGTGCTCCACTTAAACCCAACGTTTGGTCCTGAATTCTTTCTAGAGGATAATCAATAATTTCCCATTTTTCCTGCCAGTGAGGATGTGGGTGAGGGCTGGGTGACCCCATGCAGGTGAGGGAGCAGTGGACTCCCTTGTCAATGCTTGTGCCTTACAAGCCCACTCACCACTGTCCCAGACCTCATCAGGCTTCTGGGAACCCATGGTTATCCTCTGGGGTCTCTTGAGTCAAAACAGCAAATCTGTGACTGTTTAAAAAGGAGAAATGGTTTTCTGTTTGAGAAATGGAGTTCACTATGTTACCAAAGAGCGAACAGGAGACAGGCACTAGAGGATAGGGGAGTTGAGATTGTTCAAATTAGGGAGCGCCTATTGATGCTTAGGGTACAGGATCTGGTGAGCAACCTTAGCAATCTGATGTGCATGTGTTGAAAAACTCTGAAGTTTGTGAATAAGTGAAATGAATGAAAAACTCTGGAGCTCCTGAGGCTAATCAACTCTTGCTAACTGGGTTTGTTAGCTAATCAGTGATACTTTGAGATGGAACTGTCCAGGTACTTTTCACATAGAACTGAGTATATTTTAGTCTTTCTTTGGGGTTTGATACAGTTCGATGCCTCAGGGTGACCAGGCAGTGGATCCTCAGGAGAAAGGATAACAAAGATGCAAAATGAAGCAAAGGGAAGATATCCTGCGTGTCACTGAATGACGGCCAGATAGAAAGTCTTATCACAGGACCGGTTCCGGGGGAATAACTGGGAACAAGTTCCTCAGCTGTACCAATCTCAGTTAATCCTTTGTAATAATGGTTTCCTGGGGCCCACCATAGTCATTTTTAGGAATATTGTGGGAGTTGAAGGTACTATGCATGTTCTGATATGCATAGCATATCGTGCATAGCAAAATGCTACAGTGCCATGAGGAGGGAGAAGATATTAAGCAGGATAATTATTCAAGATTGAATCTCAGAGTTTCCCATTACAAATGTCTCACCATTCAACTTATCATCAAATATTTAATGGATTTGTTTCTAAAAGTTTTCAAATAAAACAAATCACTGACTTCCTTCTGAGCCTCGCTTAAGCCCCCTCATTGGAAAGCTTAAATGACCCAGAATTTCCTGGCAAGGGTCCCCTCATATTGTGGACTTACTCTCTTTATTTTACTATCTCATTCCACACCAGCCCTACAAATTCATGAGATCTGGATGAAATGCATTCTTTCCAGAAAGTTCCTGCTCTCGACTTTCAGCTGATAGACTGTGAGGAGGCACTTTTTTCTACCAGAGACAACACACGGCTTGAATAACATCGTGCTGAGACAGAGCGCAGGTACCAGGTAAATCATGGTAGGCCCAGGTGGCCAGGCTCACCCTTGAAGGACTAATGGAAGAGACAGGAATCAGAATCTGAAAGACAGAGGTGTCCTTCATGAGCTGAAGGGCAGTTACAGAGCAGGAAACCCTCAGTGGTGATTCCACACAGTGATGCCTTAGCGGCCCTCGTACTGAGGGCATCTGATGAGCGCCCTAGGTGTGAACGGATATCTGGCACTTCACTGACCTGCCGATGCCCTGAGATGGTATCACTGTGATGGGTCCCCATTCACAGATGGGGAGACACACCCCAGGTTTGAGCACGGGTGCGTTGGGGGGGGGGTGCTCATGACCACCCAGCTGCTGCCGCAGCTGCCAGAGAGCCTCCTAACGTGCTCACAGATGCAGACCTGCCTGCGCTTGGAGCTGTGATGAAATTCAGGGGGCCCGGCACACCGGTCACCTGAGCAGATGGGCTCCTGGAGAAACTGCCAGGACTCCGGCTCCGCTCCTCAGTGGCCTCTAAGAGCGGAGGGGTGATGGGGAGCTTTGGCAAACATCCCTCTCTCCCAACAGCACAGAAGGACATAGGGAGATGTTGGGTGCCCCTGGAGAGGGTCGTGGCTGCCATCCCAGATGGGGGAGTGGGGACCCTTTTGCATGCTTATGACTCTGTTCCCCGTAAGCATGAGTAGCAACACTTGAGCTGAGAAAGGCTGGTGTCTCCCCTCGGGGGCATCAAAAGTGATGTAAGGGGCTAAAGCTGCCCTTCAGCCAGGCCTGGAAGGAGCACACCGGCTGGGGGTGGAGTGGGGTGGGGGTGTGGGGCCAGCTCTCCGGTCCGCGGCTTCCCCGCAAGGGTCCTGTACAGAAGAGATGTGTATAAGAGACAGTTTTAGGAGGACCTCGGGGGCATCAAAAGTGATGTAAGGGGCTAAAGCTGCCCTTCAGCCAGGCCTGGAAGGAGCACACAGGCTGGGGGTGGAGTGGGGTGGGGGTGTGGGGCCAGCTCTCCGGTCCGCGGCTTCCCCGCAAGGGTCCTGTACAGAAGTCATGCACCACGCCCAGCAGCGGGAGTGCCATGGGAAGCAGCCGTGCCAGGAACAGAAACAGAGGCAAGCAGGACAGAGCAGCGGCTGGTGGCTGGCTGTGGGAACCCGGACGGAGGGTTGGGTTGGCGGGCACTGGAGAGAAGAGGTCAGGGAAGGCGATGGAGCATGGCATTGGGGGGTGGGAAGAGAGGTCTGTGGGGCAGGAAGAGAGGTCCACCCAGGCAAGGGACGTGGTGGTGGGGGGTCATCAGGGGAACAGAGAGGGTCCTCTTAGATATGGTCCTGGGGTGGTCAGCCAGAGCTCAGGCCCGAAGGGCTGCCAGGAGAGACCAGAGAAGCGGTTCCAGTGACCCTGCGGCAGTTCCGGTGACCCTGTCCTGCTGCAGACTGTGTGTACTTTGCTAGGAAGATTCTAGTAGAGTTGTACCTTTTCCTGGGACCCAGCAATTCCTCATTCTCATGTGAAAGCTAGCACTTGGCTTGTGTTACCCTGGAGGGTGTCTCCCTGGGTCTGTTCCTCTGCCCCTGAGTGCGGCTCAGCTTTATACTCCTCTGTCTCCGGCACCCAGCCTGAAGTGGGGCGGCTCTCAGGAGGTGGCCGGGAGGAAGCAGAGATGCTTGTTATGATCCACGGGAAGTAGATCCATAGCCAGAGGGGCAGCCTGGCCACTGAAAGATCTGCTTTAGAAGAGGGCTTGGGAGGTGTCTGCACACAGAGGAGAGAGAAGAGAGACTCTCAGGAGCAGGAAGTGAGTCTACGAGCAGAATCACTGTGGGATCCTGAAGAGGTGGTCGTAGGTGTAAAGGCTCATTACTGAGAAAGCAGTCATGGAGCCAGGACGATAATACAGTGAGTCTTCATCAGCTCCTTGGAACCACAGAACCCGAGCTCCCAGAATGAAGACTAGAAGTGTGTTCTAGACACTTGAGCACATGGAAAGTGGATGGGTTTTCCTACCATTTTTTGTATTTGTTTGGAACGCTTTAGACACTGCACAGAACGCGAGCTGCATGCTCCTGGGGTTGGCTGGTCAGTGCTCTCCTGGGTGGAGTCCGTTGGCCTAGTCCCACTTTCTTGTCATTCAATCCTGTGAAACGAGTGATGCTTTTCCCATTTTGCAATTAAGAGTATGAGCCTCAGAGAATTTGTGTCCTCTCCCTGGAAAATGACCGAGAAGGAATCTGCACACTAATGCGAAGTTTAAATTTCACTGCTTTATCTCTTGTCTTGTGCTTAATTAAAGAAGAATTATGCCATTTTTGGGGGGAAAAGTATCTGAAACAAAGCACTGAGCTAACTCCTTGACTTCTGGTTGGTTAAATCCTTGACATGGTTTTTCTCTCATTATCCGCTTTTATTTAGGAGGCTAGAAGGCCAAAGCAAAGTTCCGTTTTCATTATGTTTTGTTTCAAAGGATGAAAAATATTTTAAAATTTGCGTTATTAAAAAATTCTTTATTTCTTACAAGAATTCTCATGTTTTATGCACAGGGGAGTGGGTGCTGTTTGCACATCCTCACCACTAGATGGCGATGTCTGAGCGTCGAGCAGAGCCCTGGGCGGTGGGCTCCAGTTCCAGCAAGGTTCCTGGGATGGTGGCTGGAGGCTCTGGTTCATTGGTCAGCAAAGCTCCCTGAACGTAAAGTAAAGCAAGGAAGATGAAAGTTCCTGGTAATTTTTATCCATGTCTGAAGCGCAGATTAGCTGCAGTCTCTATACCCGTGCTTGGGAAACCAGCAGTGTCTCCTTCTAGTCATACCTTACAGCGTGTGTGTCGTGTGCATGGTCTATCTGAGCAGCCGACATGGATGTGATGATGCGGCTGCTACGTTGTGCCTGGTGGGGACCCAGCCCTCCTTCCCGACCATGACTGGGGACCCTCCTTCGCTGCCCTGCTCCATTTTTTTTGCTGGGGCTTTCAATGTTTGTTGCTGCGTCACCTGCCCACCACAGACACATCCAGTCTACGCTCGTCTGTCTGCCCTTCCTCCCAGTTAGGCTGCACACAGGGCCCTGTTGTTGGATTCTTCTGGCCTTTTTGCTCTATGGCCAGATGTACAGGGCCTTGGAGTCTGGGATCAGGCTCCGTGACCCAGGAGCCCTGCTGAGTGAGCTGGTGCTTTTGGATCCAAGGAGGTTCCTGACTCTGACTCAGGGAATCCTGGAAAGGGAGCATTTCAGGACACCTAGGTCTGCAGAGGCCATTGTGCTACTTATCTAGCAGTGAGTCCTCCTAGTTCCCACCATTGCCCCACGTCCTTGTGGTGCCCGTGTGAGTAAGGGCTGATTCATGCCTCCCAGAAGCCAACCGTCTGGTCACAGGAAAAGGCAGAGAGATTCTCACAGGAACGTGCGTTGGAGGAGAAGCACCTACAGCTTGAGGGAGCCGTGCTGAGGGAGGGATGACCCTCTGTCTGGAGGATTTGGGCGAAGGGCAAGACCCCTGCAAGGTCTTTGAAGGGAGGGCATCCAGGCAATCCCCTGCTTGGGGGACTGCTCCCCTCCCTCTTCTTCCTCAGAGTCTCCCCTGCCTCCCAGGCTGACTTCCCTGCACGGTGGTTAGCTGAGGATGGAGGGGGTCCTTCTGAGCGAGGAGACCCAGCAACCCCACCCTCTGGCTAACCTCATGCTCCCCTTCTTGGGTAGGAGGGTCCGAGTTGCTTCTCCTTGGGGTGGGGAGGTTGCACTCTCTGGTCTGGGGCAGGAGCTTCCGCTGGCTGTGCCCTCAGAATGTGGACACTCACTGTTCAGAGTGACCTTCCCAGACTGGTCTTGGTCCCCACAAGGTTAAGTTCCAGGATCTGGCTGCAGGTTTGGAAGGTGCTGAGCCACGAAGCTGCTTTGGCTCTAAGTGTCAGGTGGTTAGGTTAGAGGAGAGTTCTGTCCACTGGCTGGCCAGTCCCTTCAGTGCCCACTAGGGCTGGGAGGCTTAGATCTGATAGTAAAGAGTGTCCTTTATTTCTCTTTCCTCTGTGGATATCTTCTGATAAAGAGTCTTATACTCTACCTGGCAAATAATCTTTTCTTTTGTATGTCATTTCAAAGAGAAAATGTATTCATTTGTACTTGAAATTCAAATTTTGTAAATCATTCATTGACCAGAAAATTGACTAGATAGGTGCTGATTTGGGTGCTTTGCTGGCAGTTGGCAGCTGTGAAGCTGTATAAGGTGCATTTATATTCTGATCTGACCTTATATCAATTATCTGAATAGTAATGAGATGAAAACTGCAGAACCCGATGGCTGAGACCACTCAGATGTGTGCTCTTTCTCTGCTTTGTTTTAGTTTGCCCTGGATTACAGCCCTACCCGATCCGATGTGAAGTAGCACCCACATTTTGGCCAACTTGGGCTTGACAGTGGAGTTCGCCTAGTAATGGAAGGCCGTGCTCTCTGAGTGGGGGCCACAGAAGGTCTTGCCCGTAGATGATTGGGGGGTTCTGGCAGGGCTGTAGTGACTGTCCCAGCACAGCCTTTGGTTCCTTTCTCAAGAGCAGGAATTGGGGAATCCTGGGGATACCCAAGTGTGCATTTCTCGTGTGGTAATTGACCTATGGAGGGATTCATTTCTCACTAGTCTATCTATGGAGGCACCTGTATGCAAAAGGACAGACACACGAGATCTTTAAAATTAAAGAAATATCTCAGGCTCTATTTGACATGCAGTTCTATTTTTTAGCGGACCTAGTAAAAAGAACTGTAACCTGTGCTGAATGAGTGACAACCTGAGCAGTGCCTCACAGGGCAGGCGTATTCCCAGGGAGGCGTGGGCATCAGGGACCCCTGCTGGACTGGCACTGGTCAGCAGGGAGTGGCAGGATCTGGTAATGAGGTCTTGAAGTTCAGTGCCATCCTCACTGTGTGAGTAATCTTGGAAAATGTACTGTGTGTTTGTTATCTGACAAAGCAGGTAATTATAATGAAAACGTCATTTAAAACAACTATTGCTTTTGCACACCCACTTTCCCCAGGGCCAAGGACTTTCTGTTCATCAACTTATTTACTATAAACCCAAGAGGTAGGTGGGGCTGCAGGGCACAAGGTGAGGTTTGAAATCAGGATGCCTCTGTCTCAAAGGGTGATTGGGGCATTATTCACGTTTATGAAAGTAGCTCAGGCATATGTATGAATTCGCCTACCATTGTGCACAAAAACTCCTCCCAGAGAAGGGGATCAAGGTGAGAATAAAGGGACTTGTGGTATACCTGACACTGAATGAAGACTATGCTGCATTCAATGAGAATGAGTCATACAACCAGTGATCCCTCACATAGAAATACATTTAAAGTGAAACCATGTTGTGTGATGAGTAACAAGTCATTGATCGTACTAAATGCCAGAATAGGGAGGACTTGCAGGAGACTGGAAGAGTAGGAATCATATTAGCAAATGGGGCCATAAGCAAAGGAAATGATAAGAAATATAAAAATGAGTTCAAGGAGCTAACTTTGAGTAAGAGCTCACGAGAAACTGAAATTCCACTGCAGGTGTTCCTGGGGGAGAGAATGACTTAGCCTTCGTTGATGACAATTTTTAGTCTTGTAATTTTGTCTGGCTCAATGCTTCTCCCAGAAGACACCAATACAGAACATACTAGTCTTTTTTAACTTCTGAGTTTCACATGTAAAATGTTTCTTTGTGGGGCTTATTTTTCTTAACAGGGAGTATGTATCTTCCCATTCCTTCTAAGGCAGGCTATGTGGACATCTGACTCTGCTGCTGGGCTTTTAGGTTTCTTCTAGTGTGACTTTTGCACTATTGCCGTAGACATTTCCACATGGAATGTGTGAGTCCATCAGACAGACTCCTAGAAACGGAATCTGAAAATTAAAGGTCACACATGCTTTGATAGGTCTTCCAATTTGCTCTTCTAAAAGACCTGGATATTTTCTACTTTAACCAGCACGTGTCGGATTCTATGCATCCTCACCATGGATGAACATTATCAGTCATCTAAATTTTTGCATATCTGAAGAGAAATATTCTCATTTTTGTTTTAATCTGCATATTTCTAATTACAAGTGCTTTGGAGCACATGTTTTATGGTTATTTGCTCCTTGCATTTCTTCTTCTAAGAATTATTTGTTCATATCCTTTGCCCCTTTTTCTACTGTAATGCTTCTGTTTTTCTTATTGGTTTATAGGATATTTTTGTTCTGGAAATCTAAGATGGATTTAGGTTTTGTGGTTCCTAAAGCTGATCAAGTTTAGAGGACCATAGGTAAGGAAAATAATACAAAATTAGAGAAGAATGTAGCTACTTACTTCCAGCTCCTTGCCCGACCTTGGGATGAACCCACACGAGTAAGTGGTGCTGAAGCTTCTGCTGTGTTAGCTTCATGATGAATCCCACTTTTCTAGAAGCTACTTGTTATGTTTTCAGCAAATATCTTCACTGTAAGGACCCTGTAATTTTTGTGTTTGAAAATCGGCCAATAGCTTTCATGTTAATGGCTGAGCTGATGGCTTTTCTTCTGGGATTGTGGCTTCTGTCCCTTTCGGGTCTTACAGGTTTCCTGGGACACCGCGTTGCCTGGCTGGCTTCTGTGCCCACTGCTCTGGCTTAGCAAGCAAACAATTACGGTGAGCTTAAGTGACTGGGGAAGAAATGGTATTGTATTAACTTAAGAATGTCAGTGTCTAGTCCAAAGTCATGGAAACTGCCCCATGCCCCTCCTGCCCCCGGTTCTTGTTGATTCTGAGTCTAGAACGGTTGGTTGTCTAGAATACTCAGTACCCTCTCCTCTGCCAACATAAGGTTGTTGGCTGGTTGTCTGTCAGGAGTGCTGTAAAGGTTTTGTTTGGCTAAAGACCTTAACTTTTATTTTCCTGTGCTCTTACAAAGTTTTAAAGATTTTTCTGGCAAAACAAGATTTCTGTCATGATGAGAAAGGTGGCTGTGCATTTAAGACCATCTTAGAGCTGTTCTTCTCTGAATTTGACTTCCTCAGAGAGAGTGAAGACAGGTGTGGTTCAGAAGAACAGTCAGTTGGTTGAGTGGACTAAACCGGTCACTTTGAACACAGTTTATATTTTTATAAGAAATCTATTTTACAACACAAGTTGGTACTTCTATTGTCACACACAGAATTGAAACACAAACATCACAGAAAGTGGCTTACCTCCTGGGGGCCAGGTAGGCTGATAGTTGCTCTTCACCTTCCCTTACTCTCTCTTCCGTCTTCTAATCTTTCTCTTTTGTTTATTTCATTTCATCTCAGAACACTGGCTGCTGCCCATTAAAGTGAGCTGACAATCACTGACAAGCCAGGTCCTGCAGGCTGGCACGTGCAGCTCTGTGAGTGTAGAGTCCTCTCTGGAGAAGGAGGGATTTCTCCTGATTCAGGACTGGCCTCCGTGACTGACCAGGGAGCCCCTGTCCATCCCCGTCTTCCCTGCTCCCTCCTCCTGCAGCCTCCATTCTCCACTTCCTCAAACACACATCCCTCTGCCAAGTAGCTCCACAGGCCTGGCTCCCTCCCTGCATCAGGTAAGGGCCTCTAGGCTCCTTTGTGAGCCAATAAGAACTTTTGAGAAGAGTCGGGATTTTTTTTCTCTTTTTTCATTTAACGCAAGTTTTTAAAAAAACAAGGAGCTTAATCTTCTAAGGTAAGATTTCCTTACATACTGCAGGGCCCAGGAATCTCAGCCTTAAGCCCTGAGACTAACTGACACGAATTGATGTGGAGCTGGAGGAATTACTGGGAACAATGGTGATGGGAAATGTGAACACAGGTCAGAAGCTTGTGATGTCTGGGAGGGTCCCAGGTGCTTCACTTACATCATTCATCTTTATAACAATTATAAAAGTAACAAAACCACTTGGAGTAGAGAGCCCAGGACACCAAGGGACTGCTGAAGGCTGAGAACTGGTAGTCAGTGTAAACCCCTTAAAAACAAATCAGCCAACTTGGGCTTAGCTTTCCTTTTTTTTTTTTTTAAACTTAAGATACAAACAGTACATAGCATTTTCATATTTTATGATATCTGCCTTCCTCAAAGGGAACCCAGAACTGATAACTGCCATTTGCAAATGCTCTGGCTGTTTCCTGGCTCTTTATCACTGGCTGACCAGCTTCACCCTTGCCCCCTAACCCCTGAACCTTCCAACCATTGTCTCCCATCTCCACCCTGTCCATTGTCTCCAGTCTTAGCCTGGATTGTGTGTATGTGGGTAGAGAAGGGTTAGGGTGAAGAGTGGTTACATTTTGCTGAGAATCTGAGCAAGAAATTCCAACGTTTGTACATCCAGGGCCAAAGTTTTGCCTGTAGGATGAGGTGGACTTATGATTGGATGGCCAAGGTGAGTAAAAGGAAGACAGCGGGTCCCCGCCACCTTCTTGCCTCCTGCAGGGAGGCAGTGATGCTGAATGAGTTACTCCCACATCCTGAACCTTCCGCGGTGTCTTCCTGTATAAAATGTGGGCCATAATCAGAGATCCAAGTAAATTAGGAAGGTGGGAGCACCTAGTTGGGGGTCTGGTTCCGATGTAGTTTTGTAATTGTTCTGTAGCCCAAGTCCTTTACAGGCTCCGTGGCACTGGGCTGCTTGGCTGTTAATCTGTACCTGAGAGAACATCCAGGAGAGTTGCCCTCACCCAATGGGGCCAGTCCATTTCCCCACTGGGGCTGGGGGAGCCCATCCCAGAGATGAGAATACACAAGGGTCTTCACCCTCCAGTCCAACATACCAGCCTATTAGTGCTGATTTTTGCGTGGGAATCTTCTTCTTTTCAGGCCCTGTAGCAATGAGCATTTGGGGTTTTGGTCTCCAAAGTCAAGTAAGAAAGCTGTGCCTCCTACACCCATGATGAAGACAGCCAGAATGTCTGCATGGGGGGATGGCTCCAGGCTGAGCCACATGAGAGCCGTCCCGGCCCTGCCTGAAGAGTCTTCTAGAGTCAGGAGCCGTCCAGCTCCAGCTCCAGACCAAACAGATTAGGAAGAATATAAGCAAAATTGTAGGATGCAGCACTGAAGTTCAGGAAAGGTCAAGCCTCAGTAGACAGATGTCCAGCTCCTCCAGTGTTTATTTAGTTTTACAACATTGGCGGCACCAGCAGGGGATCAGCGAGACAGACAGGGATGGGAACGACTCTCGTCCTCTCCTCTGTCCTTATCAGGATGTCCAGCTCTTCTTAATTCATTATGAGTGGGAACATCATTTTCGGACCAAAAAAAGTTTTTTTGGAATCAAATAGAATTGTCTCCTTAAACCAAAGGGAAAACCACATTACAGCTAAGACTAAATACATTCTTAAGATTTTTTTATTTGGATAAGCAACGTAAACTCATATGATAATGTCATTTTTGTATATATTCAATGTTTAGATTTAAGAAAGTCCTTTCGTTTGGGTAATTGGTTCAGTCATTTATGTACATTTCCTGTGTGCCAGACCCCGGCCTATGAACTAGAGACTCAGCTATTGTTGTTTCTGTTGTTCAGTCACTAAGAGATCCAGTGCCTCTCTCTTCAGTAGCTCTTACCACCCTGGGGAAGACAGACATGGCAAACAATGTTTGGCATACCTTATAGACAGATGCGTATAGAAAAGATGGGGACAAAAAAGAAAACTACTGACCATCTAGAGTTTGGACAGCCTTCCAGTTTGATAAATGGGTTAATATCCAAAATATGGGAGAAGACAATGGCAACCCACTCCAGTACTCTTGCCTGGAAAATTCCATGGATGGAGGAGCCTGGTAGGCTGCAGTCCATGGGGTCTCGAAGAGTTGGACACAACTGAGTGACTTCACATTCACTTTTCACTTTCATGCATTGGAGAAGGAAATGGCAACCCACTCCAGCGTTCTTGACTGGAGAATCCCAGGGTTGGGGGAGCCTGGTGGACTGCTGTCTATGGATTGCACAGAATCAGACGTGACTGAAGTGACTTAGCAACAGCAGCTGTGAATCAAGCAATGCACTAGATGCTGGAGGTACACAAATATGACATCATTATCTCCCCAAGTAGCTCATAATATAGAAAGATAAGTGATACATATAAATTAGGCATAATGTGGCAAGTGCTACTTAGGAAGGAGGGAACCTAGACTGGACAGCCAGGGCAAGGCTTTGCATAGGAGGTGACCTTAAAAGTGAGTTCACAGGGACAGGTAGGAGTTGAATGGACGAGTGAAAGTGGATAATGTTGCCAGGGAACATAGCATGTGCAACAGAACAAAGGTGTGGAAAAGCTGGCAATTTGGGAAAACAGCAATACTTCTGTAGGCATGGCACACAGGATGGAAATTAGGGAGTCAAAATAGATGTGACCTTTAATTAATGGTTAAAAACAAATGACAAAAAGCCTTTTAATCAACTAGAGCTAAGCTTGTGCATCAAAACTACTGAAGCTTGTACATTCTAGAACAAGATAAATCACGGCAATGGGAAGCCCAAGCACCGCAATTATAGTGTAGTCCCCACTTGCCATAACTAGAGAAAGCTCTCATGCAGCAATGAAGACCCAGCATAGCCAAAAAATGTAATAATAAAATGAATAAATAAAAATTTAGAAAAGAACAGATATGAGAATCCCAATATCACTGCAGCATTGTTTACAATAGCCAAGATATGGAAATATTCTGCTACCGCTACTGCTAAGTCATTTCAGTCATGTCCGACTCTGTGCAACCCCATAGATCGCAGCCCACCAGGCTCCCCCGTCCCTGGGGTTCTCCAGGCAAGAACACTGGAGTGGGTTGCCATTTCCTTCTCCAATGCATGAAAGTGAAAAGAGAAAGTGAAGTTGCTCAGTCGTGTCCGACCCTCAGTGACCTCAGGGACTGCAGCCTTCCAGGCTCCTCCGTCCATGGGATTTTCCAGGCAAGAGTACTGCAGTGGGGTGCCATTGCCTTCTCTTGGAAATATCCTAAGTGTCCGTAAATGGATGAATAGATAAAGAAGACGTATAATAAAGGAATACTATTTAGCCGTTACAAAGAATGGGATTTGGATGGAGTTTAAGGCTATTAACACTAAGTAAAATAAATCAGATGGAGAAAGACAATTAATGTATTATTTCATTCAAATATGGAATCTAAAAAGGTACCCAAACAAAAAACACCAATGAACAAACGAAATAAAGCAAAGCATGCTCACAGATACAGAGAAAAGATTGGTGGTTACCAGTAGGGAAGGGGCTTCAGGTGTTGGCAAAATAGGTGAAGATGGTCAACTGTATGGTGATGAGTGGTAACAAGACCTGGGATGGTGCTCACATTGTAGTGTTTACAGATGTCAAACTATAATGCTGAACACCTGAAACTTACATATATGTGTGAGTGTATATCTATGACTCGTAGACTGAATTTCAAAGAACGATACGAGTTCAACAGGTAAGAAAAGAAGAGGAAGTAAGTATAGGCAGAGGAAAGTGCAGGTACAAAGGCACAAGGGTTGAGACCAAAAGAGCAAGGCATATTCTTGGAAATTCCATCACTTGATATGCATGTAGTCTGGGTGCTTTTAAAGATGATTTTGGTGTGAGGCGTGAACATGATGGTGACCTCAATGCTGGGAAGGACCATAAAGAACTGGCAGTCATGCCAGAGAACTCTACACTTATCCTAAGGGCAATGTGAAGGGGTTGAGCTGTAGAAAATGTAGAATTTAATATATGCCAAAGCATTTTAGGATATGTATTTTATTAAGGAGGATCATTCTGGTTACAAGGTGGATAAGAAAATGAGGCATACTTGAGCGAGGGTGATGGTAGAAAGAAAATGGGGAGACGGCAATGTGAGGAACACTGATGGTGTTAAGTTGATCAGACTCAGCAGAAGGCTGATTGGAGTAGGCAGGAGTTGTGCTTTGGTCTCTGGTTGAGGATCTGTTGCACAGCAGAGCTCTTGGAGAACAAGGCGTTTTTCCCATTCTTGAGGACCTATTCCATCACAATATTCTACTCACCATTGGAATTCAAGATTTGTTACGAGGATCAAGGATATCTCAGGATCAGGGAATGTGAGAAGGTCAAGTGTGTGGGGAAAGAATAATGTGTATAGACATGTGAGGGTTGAAAGTTCATCTGGCATTAGGATGTGTCAACCTCTGACTGTGGAATTGCCTGAGGATCTCGAGTAGGGAATTTTCCATGTGAGGTGGTGGCTGGAGGCTGGCCTGGGAAGGGCATGAAAGAGACTCAGGCCAAGAGGTGGCAGGGGTTGCAGACTTAGCTGAAGAGCTCCGGAAGCAGGAGAAAAATGCAGGAGATGGTTTCAAAAGCTGAGGAAGTAACAGGTTGGTTTTTTTTTTTTTTTAATTCCAAGTAAAACAAATGGTCCCTGGGTTACAGGCACAAGTGAAATTTGATGCAGCAATCCTGAGTAGCTCCAAGGTGGAAGAAACCATCTTGGTTAGGAACCAGATTCAGAAAGGGCAGAGATCATATTTAACTCAGCAAGGACAGTTTAATCAGCCAAGT
Source organism: Cephalophus harveyi (assembly GCA_006410635.1). Lineage (NCBI taxonomy): Eukaryota > Metazoa > Chordata > Mammalia > Artiodactyla > Bovidae > Cephalophus > Cephalophus harveyi. The sequence goes on from SJYT01031163.1 coordinate 326,051, forward strand.
AGGGAAAAGAGATTGCAGAAGGCAGAGGACTGGTGAGAAGTGAGGTAGTGAAGGACTCATGCATAGCTTGCTATGAAGGAAAAGATGGTGAATACCTAGAATATGACTAGGTTAACAGAGGTTGAACTTTTTTTTTTTCTTTTCTTTTTTTACAGTGGCTATTTTGAACATGTTTCTATTTTAAGGGGAAGCACCAGAAACAAAGAAGTAACTTTAGACCAAGCAGAACTGAGGGTGGTGGTTGAGTGGAGTCGAGGTCACAGAACCGAAGACAGTACCAGCTTGGGGAGAAGGACAACACCCAGTCCCTGGGCCTGGACATCCAGGAAGAAGAGCACTGTGAAGGGGAAGTGAGCAGAGAGGCAAGTTGTTACTTTGGGGTCTCCATTTTTCATTATCTATATTTCTTTCACAAGTTCTTAGCCCTTATCTTCATTTTGTGAAGTCCCTCAGTCATGTCCACCTCTTTGCGACCCCATGGACTGCAACCTACCAGGCTCCTCCGTTCATGGGATTCTCCAGGCAAGAATACTGGAGTGGGTTGTCTTTTCCTTCTCCAGGGGATCTTCCTGACCCAGGGATCGAACCCAGGTCTCCCACATTGCAGGCAGACGCTTTAACCTCTGAACCACCAGGGAAGCCATCTTCATTTTACAGTAAGATTAAGAAACATCCCCAAGTTTGTTCAGCTACTAATAATAGAAGTAGGGTTTTCAATCAAATGTCTTTTGGCTTCAAATCCAATGAGTTTTCAGAAACTAAGCAAAATGTTAGAGTAGTAAGCCTGTATGAATGTGCACATATTAGATGTACTATTGACAATACATGAAAATTGATTTCCGCAGGACTTATTTTAAAAATTTTTCTTTGAAATCATCTTCCATAGTTATGCCCAAATAAGCTTTCTAAACCACAGCTCTGACAAGACTCCTTATGACAGAAAGTGAAGAAGAACTAAAGAGCCTCTTGATGAAAGTGAAAGGGGAGAGTGAAAAAGTTGGCTTAAAGCTCAACATTCAGAAAACTAAGATCATGGTGTCTGGTCCCATCACTTCATGGCAAATAGATGGGGAAACAGTGGAAATAGTGGCTGGCTTTATTTTTCTGGGCTCCCAGATCACTGCAGATGGTGATTGTAGCCATGAAATTAAAAGACACTTACTCCTTGGAAGGAAAGTTATGACCAACCTAGACAGCATATTAAAAAGCAGAGACATTACTTTGTCAATAAAGGTCCGTCTAGTCAAAGCTATGGTTTTTCCAGTAAGTCATGTATGGATGTGAGAGTTGGACTATAAAGAAAGCCAAGCACCGATGAATTGATGCTTTTGAACTGTCATGCTGGAGAAGACTCTTGGGAGTCCCTTGGACCGCAAGGAGATCCAACCAGTCCATCCTAACGGAGATCGGTCCTGGGTGTTCATTGGTAGGATTGATTTTGAAGCTGAAACTCCAGTACTTTGGCCACCTGATGTGAAGAGCTGACTCATTTGAAAAGACCTTGATGCTGGGAAAGATTGGGGGCAGGAGGAGAAGGGGACGACAGAGGATGAGATGGTTGGATGGCATCACCAATTCAATGGACATGGGTTTGGGTCGACTCTAGGAGTTGGTGATGGACAGGGAGGCCGGCATGCTGTGGTTCATGGGGTCACAAAGAGTTGGACATGACTGAGCGACTGAACTGAACTGATAGCCTCAAAACTGTGGACAATCTCCCATTGCCTCAAGAATCAAGCCTTAATCATGCAGTATGGCCCCAAGGCCCTTTGCAATCTGGTCTATAACCTACCCTTCCAAATGAACTCAGGATTCATCTTGCCCTTCTGAGGATTAAAAAGGTACCCTCTCCTCAAAATGCGTCATGCCTTTATTAGAAAACTGTCATAGTGATTTTTTAAAAATAAAAATAATTTTATTGAGATATATTTTATATGGTAAAATTTCACTGATTTTAAGTGTAAAATTGATGACTTCAATAAAATTATAGAATTGTGCAGCCATTAGCACTATCTAAACAGAAGTGTTTTAGAGTACTTCTAATACCTGGAAAATATTCTTATTCCTATTTGCAGTATATCTCTAGTCTTGTCATTTCATGTAAATGAATCATACAATATGTAGTCTTGTATCTGACACTGACCAAAATATTTTTGAGGTTCATTCATGTAATATGCATCAGTGGTCCATTTATATTTTATTATTGAATAGTATTCCATTATATTTTAATTCATATGAATATACCATAATTTATATGTGCAGGGAAATGGCAACCCACTCCAGTGTTCTTGCCTGGAAAATCCTATGGACAGAAGAGCCTGGTGGACTTTAGTCCATGAGGCCACAAAGAGTTGGACATGACTCATGAGAGACTTAGCACATCACGTTAATGGACGTTTAGATTGCTTACACATTTTAGCCACTATGACTTCTACTGCTATGATCATTTGTATACAAGTTTTTGTTTGTACAAATGTTTTTTTTTTTTAGACTGGCGACTCATTTCTTATATGATATTATACATGTTTCAATGCCATCCTCCCAAATCATCCCACCCTCTCCCTCTCCCACAGAGTCCAAAAGTCTGTTCTATACATCTGTGTCTCTTTTGCTGTCTTGCATACAGGGTTATTGTTACCATCTTTCTAAATTCCATATATATGCATTAGTATACTGTATTGGTGTTTTTCTTTCTGACTTACTTCACTCTGTATAATCGGCTCCAGTTTCATCCACCTCATTAGAACTGATTCAAATGTATTCTTTTTAATGGCTGAGTAATACTCCATTGTGTATATGTACCACAGCTTTCTTATCCATTCATCTGCTGATGGACATCTAGGTTGCTTCCATGTCCTGGCTATTATAAACAGTGCTGCGATGAACATTGGGGTACACGTGTCTCTTTCAATTCTGGTTTCCTCAGTGTGTATGCCCAGCAGTGGGATTGCTGGGTCATAAAGCAGTTCTATTTCCAGTTTGCACAAATGATTTTATTCCTCATTTCATTTCAGATTCTCTTGGAGTGGACTCTCTGTCATGTGGTATATTTACGTTTAATGTTGTAAGAAAATATCAAACTGGTTTCCAAAGTGGCTGCACCATTTACATTTCCACTGCAATGTTTAAAATTTCATTTCTCCACATCCTCACCAACACTTGTTATTATCTGTTTTTAATTATTATCATAATTATCCTAATGGGTACATAGTGTTACATCATCTTGATTTGCATTTCCCTAAATACTAATGATGTTGTCCATCAAGCTTTGATGATCTATGCGTCTACTCCTCCAACAATACTACACTGTCCTGATTACTGTAACTATGTATGATAATAAGCCTTAATACCCAGAAGCATGATTCTTCCACTTTATGATTCTTTATCAAGATTGCTACTTCCGTAGTGTCTGTGCTTTTTCATATTTGTTTTAGAATAAACTTGTCCATATTTAGAAAAACCTTGCTCAGATTTTGTAGGAATTAGCATGAAAATTGAGTTCAGTTTAACAAGTGTCATCTTTTACTATGTTGACTGTTCCAATCCTTGAACACAGTATGTATCTCCATTTATTTAGGTTTTCTTTGAGCTGTTTCGCCAGCATTGTGTAGGTTTTGTTGTACAAGTCCTTGACATGTTTGTTAGATATACACCTAGGTGTTTTATTTTTCTTGGTTGTTGTAATTGTATTTTGATTATGGTTTCCATGTGTTGGGTGGATTTATGCCATGATTCATGGGTGTGGCATTCTGGTGGGGAGGAGGAACTATGAGGAGGATGTGGGGAGGATGTGCTCTCAGGTCCTGGCTTCATCTCTTCCCCTCTGTGATCCTGGATAAGGCATTGACACTTGTGATGAATGATACCTACCTCACAGAAGTCAAGACAACCAAAATTCTATTTAAAGTGCAACCAATTATTGACTGTGACTTATGTTAAAATTAGGTTTAAGTCCCAGGACATAGATTACTGAGCATCTTTCAGTTTCTGGAGGAATGCCTGGCACACACCAAGCAGTAAGAATGTGTGCAGAGAATGGACTGAATAAATAAACCATATGGTAATTTCTACCATACCAGTCCTTACCAGACTGGTATAATTTCCACTTTTAATAGCTATCTTCTTTATTAATAAAAAGCTTTTATATGCCACTTTGTAAATGAAGGGCAAGGATCATAAAATCTGGCTTAGGAAGAAAAAGCAAACAAAATGAACTATATCATGACATGCATAAAAAATAAAAGCTTGGAGGTAGGCAGCAATGGAATGATGGACAGAAGAGGACTGAGCAACAGAATAGAGATGAGAGGCTTGCAGAGGTTTAGCAGCCAGTGAGAAATTCAGGTTTGGGGGCAGGGAAAGAACCTCAGAATGAAAACATATCTAGCATTCAAGTTTAGTTTTTTTAAATCTCCTTTTTTTCCTGTTTAAAATCTTCTGTTTATTGCTGAGTTACTGTCCACCATTGTCACTGAAAGCATTCGTGAGAATTTGGAATCTACATATGCTCCTTGTGGATGAGCAGTAAAGAGGGGTCAAGAACAGGCGAGAGGTGAGAAGAGCCACCCCTGGGAGATGAAAAGAAATGTGCAATCTAAAATAAGGAGAGTTGGAGCTGCATAGAGTCAGATACCAGGAAGTGATAAAAATTTCGGAGAAAGCAGGGATTTATGGCAGTTTAATGTGGACCTAGTAGGACAGACAGCATGATATTAATTGGCACCTGTGTTTTCAAAGACACGCGGGAGAAGTGTAGGTAGATGTGCGCCTCTCAACACTTCCTACCACGGTTGAAGAATCAGGAAGCCCCAGAGCACGTGCCTGAGTTGGGTGGTGGTGGCCAGTTTTCTCATCTGTAATATGGGACAACATATATACTGACTGTATAAGACTGTGCTGAGACATAGGTTCATACATTGTTTCTTAAAACCTCTTGACTGTGGCCTATATTAGAATTATGTTTAAGTCCCAGGGTCCTATATTGCTGAGCATCTTCCAGCTCCTGGAGGAATGCCTGGCACACAGCAAGCAGTAAGAATGTATGCAGAGAATGAACTGAATGAATAAATGTGGGTAATCTCTGCCATATATCAAATCCTCAAGACCCTCTTTGAAAGACTCAGTTCTATCATTTTAACCTGGCAATAAGCTCAATACTATAAACATGCTTTTCAAATTCCCAAATCTGTTACATAAGCTAGTCAAAACCCTCTGAAAATGCAGTTATGAGAGGTAGGGGAGGAAAGAATGCTCAGGGTCACCTTAAAGTACCTGCAGAATGTTGTCTTTATCTTGATCCCTTTCTACATTAACCCTTCCTAGCTGCTCTGCACATGAGTTCCGTGAGAAGACATGGTGAAAATATCTAAAAGGCTAGAAATCACCTCCATGCAAGGGAAATGCTTGAGTGCATTTAGCATTGCCATCTTTGCAGACACATATCTTGTTGTCCGAGGTCCCAGAGAGACAATCACTGGAAAACAGATTGAGCAAAGTGTCCTGTGAGCCAGGAGATAAGTGAAGTTGCCTAATACAAGCCAGGCCTTTGACATTTGTTATTTAGATTTAGAAGTTCTTTTAATGGTCAAAATATTTGCTTTTCCTTCAGATGCCTTCTAAGAGAGTTTATCTTAATGCTGAAGCTAGCTGGGGGTTCAAGTAGAGCAAAGACTAGGGTCACACAGAGCGGCCTTTTCTCAAACAGCTTTTGTGAAGGAGCAGCTGTGGTATCATTGCAAGAGGCCTGACCAGGGAGGAGGAGCTGGGGGTGAGGGCCGAATGTGGCCGTTAGCAAGCCTCTTAGTACCTCTGGGTCTCGCTTTCAGCAGGACAGCCTGGGCTCTCTGATTTCCATATCCGAACATCAAGACTGGTGGGAGAAGGGATAACTAGTGAGAGAGCTGTAATTGGTGACTGCTTGCAGGGTGCATGCCAAGGTGTGGGTAAATTCTCATCACGAACTTTTCTAATTTAATTCTAGAGCAACCTTGTGAAGTAGATCACAACAGAGCACTGGTTTTACAGGTGAGAGTTCAAAGGTCCATCAGAGGCAGATGGCTCCAAATCAGTCAGGTTCACATCAGCCCAGTGATTTGGAAGGCTATGCTCAATGAGAAAAATCATGGACAAATAAATCATCATTGCAACCTCTTAGAGTCGGTTTTTAATTAAAGTGAAATGACCTAAATACATGAACTTCAATATGCATCTAAGTGGTTAAGGGTTACGCCATTGACAAATTAACTGTTTGTTTTTTTTTTTTAAATGTTTGAAAATTGACTTGTGTTGGGTCTTTTAACTTTCCTACAATATGGGGCAATTATTACTTAGCCCATGTAATAGAATTTATTAGTTTCCATTAAAATGCATTCATTTAGAATGTTTTTTAAAAACAAATAATAAAGAATTATTCTCCTAAATAAAGAATTGGCTCACCCCAAAGTCCTAGCATTCTCTTCTCTAGAAGGCTAGTCAAGGAAACTGTCTTTGAGTGGATCCATCTTATCTGCCTCTTTCCTTCAGGCAAGAGAAAGCACACCACAACAATAATGTACTCTTTAGAGCCTGAGTTTTTCTCATAGTTTCACAAAAGCTACCCAAGTTGCCCTCCTGGACTGTGAAGCATGGAACAAGGAAGTTAAGGACCTGGCACAATCTGGAGTCAAGGTTCTATGGTCCTGTCAAGGCTGGAGGCCACTTCTCCAACCCATACTCTTGCTAACATGCAACACTGGCATCAAATGACTTCAGCCTCTGTGAGGTTGGAGCTGACTCTTTCGTCTGCTGCAAGCCCTCGGCAGCTGGTTCTCTGACAGGTGAAGGGAAATAACTCTCTCAGGGCATGAGGGCACCTTTGGTCTATGGCAGCCATACATTTGAATATAAAGTTTAAAATTTTAATTTGCCAGTTTAAGAGTAGAGAAAATTATGAATATTTGCCCATTCCTTATACTGTTTTAAAGCTTATGACCTCTCAAATAAAAAGAAACTTCATGACTTTGACATCCAACTACAAATCCATGTATATTATACATCAAAGACCTTTCACATAGCTGAATGCCAAGAATGGCTGATATGCCAAGTTGGAAAATGTTTCCCATGGGGCTAAAAAGTGAAGAGAATTGTTCAGTCAATAAGTCATATCATCTGACTCTTTGCGACCTTATGAACTGTAGCACACCAGGCTTCCCTGTCCATCATTAACTCCTGGAGTTTGCTTAAACTCATATCCATTGAGTTGGTGATGCCATCTAACCATCTCATCCTCTGTCATCCCTTTCTCCTCTTGCCCTCAATCTTTCCCTGCATCAGGGTCTTTTCCAATGAGTCAGATTTTCGCATCAGGTGGCCAGAGTATTGGAGCTTCAGCTTCAGCATCAGTCCTTCCAGTGAATATTCAGGACTGATCTCCTTTAGGATGGACTGGTTGGATCTCCTTGTAGTCCAAGGGACTTTCAAGAGTCTTCTCCAAAACCACAGTTCAAAAGCATCAGTTCTTTGGCACTCGGTTTTCTTTATGGTCCAGCTTTCACATCCCCACATGACTACTGGAACCATAGCGTTGACTGTCTGAACCTTTGCTGGTGAAGTGATGTCCCTGCCCATTAATACACTGTCTAGGTTTGTCATAGCTCTCCTTCCAAAGAGCAAGCACCTTTTCATTTCATGGCTACAGACACCATCCACAGTGATTTTGGAGCCCAAGGAAATAAAATCTGTCACTGTTTCTACTTTTTCCCCATTTATTTACCATGAAGTGATGGGACTGGATGCCATGATCTTAGTTTTTAGAATATTAAGTTTTAAGCCAGCTTTAGTGAGTATAAAATTATAAGGCTAGAATTTGATTATAGAATTATAAAACAATTTGAATATCATTACTTAATTGAATTTTAAGTAAAACAGATTCAAATTTAGAAAAGTTAATAAAATTTTACAAGTCTTTCAACAAAGACAAGTGTACATTTAATGTACTTTCTGATAGTTGTCCTCAGAAAGAAACTAAAAATATACTATAGAAAATGTCCTGCTGATAAGAGAGAGTCAAATCTATTTTGTCTTTTGAGAGAACCCAGATTAGTTTACCACTTTTGAAAATTAACCAGTATACAGACCAAGAGCTATCTGGTTTAGAGTGCAAACCAGTGGTCCCAGGTAATTGCTGTGTTGCTGGTTTCAGGAGCCTCTTTTGGCTTTTCTGAACCCTGCTCCCAGGGGCCCATCTGTCTCCTCATAGCCATAAAAAGAAGATATTTTAATTTAAGACTTTATGAAGAAAAAAAGAAAAAAGAAAGTAGTGACTGAACTCAACTGAAGCCTCCGGTTTTGAACATATCTTGAATGTTTGTACAGTACAATTGGCTTAGCTCAGTTCCTGGCCCTCCTGCTTCAGAACTGTGGGAGCGCTTTGCCTGCCCGGGTAGTTGATCAGCTTCTGTTGAGGCTCAGAGATGAGCCTGACAGTGATGGCTATCTTGTGCCATCCTGTGCTGAGATACCTACTTTCCTACATTGGGGCTCCTATTTATCTTTGGGAAAAGTCCATGGCAGCTACAGCAACTCTAAATCCAACTTTGAACTGATTATCTATAATGTTATGGGGGTGACTCATCCTCTTGGCCATGCTTTATGTAATGCCTGAAAGTGAAAGTGAAAGTCACTCAGTCATGTCCAACTCTTTGCGACCCCATGGACTGTAACCTGCCAGGCTCCTCTGTCCATGGAATTCTCCAGGTCAGAATACTGGAGTGAGTTGCCATTCCTTTCTCCAGGGGATCTTCCCAACCCAGGGATCAAACCCAGGTCTCCCACATTTTAGATGGATTCTTTACTGTCTGAGCCATCATGGAAGCCCTATTTAATGCCTGCCATACATTTATTCTAAGAGGGAAAGCTTTCCACTGGTGGGGAGATTCTTGCCTGGCTCTGTTCTCAGAGACACAGTTGGGCCCCTGTTTCTCCTCTTGGAAATGTCCTGATGCATTGCAGTGACCAGTCTCTCCTTCTGCCTTGTTAGCTGAGAGAGTCTCAGCCTGAAAGGCTGTGAGCTCAGCAACCATTATGATTAATGGTTTCCTCCCTTCTGATGTTCCCTTATTGCTGTGGAAGCATATAGAAAATACCTACATGTGTTATAAACCCAACACTGTTATGTTCTAATTATTTTATGCAATCTAATGTCTTATGAAGTATGTATGTTTTCTGGTATACTCCATCTGTTTCTGTGGATTTGGATTACCATCTTGCCAGTATCACTTCCTGTCCACCTGAAGGACATCCTTTAATATTTATTCCTTGTAAGGCAGTGTCTTGATCAGTTCTGGATGCTACAGCAAAGAACCGTAGGTTAACTGGCTTATAAACATGAGGCAGTTTTTCCTCACAGTCCTGGAGGCTGGAAGTCTGAGGTCAAGGTGCCATCGTGGTCAGGTGCTGGGGAGGGCACCTCTTCTGGGCTGGAGACTGCCTAGTTCTTTCATCTTTACATTGTAGAAGGAGGGCAAGAGATTTCTTTGGGGCCCCTTCTCTAAGGTCATTGATTTCATTTGTGAGGGCTTGATCCTACCTAATCATTTCTAAATAATCCAGCCTCCTAATACCATCACTTTGGGGGTTAGAATTTCAACAAATAAATTATGGGATCACACACATAACAATTCAGCTAGCATGGAGCTCTCTCAGTCTTTGGCTTCTACTCCGAAGCCGCCTCCTTTCTTTCCTCCCCACCCTTTCATTGTCGGTTAGTCTCATGAGAGCACCTGCTGGGCACCCTGCCTTTCAAGCAGGTTTCAGTCAGCTAGAGCAGAGATACACCGTGCAAGCTCTGCTCTCCATTTTCACCACCATTCAGTCCATTTATAAATCTAGACACTTTCTTGTCACTGTTTTCCCTTGTGGTTTCTACTTGGGTCCTCTGCCCAGGGGTTCTCATCAGTACCCCCTCATTGTCCTGAAGAGGGAATTTGATTGATGTGTTTGCAAGATGTACAGGCCTGGACCACAGCAGTCCCATCTAGACTGATGTGAACTTTCCACCATCACACCCACAAACTTGAGTGTGAAACCCTCATCCCTTCAAACCTTGTGCCTCCCCAGGGGTCTGGCCTTTTGGGGACAGGGCTTTCTTTTCTTCAGGCTCATAGAGCTGCCTGCTACTGCCTTTATCTTCTCTGATTCTTATCTGCCCCAAATCTGCTTTTTGTTCTTATCTTTGGATTTTTATTACATAATCACAGGTTCAGATAAATACAGTTTTATTTTTTTCCAGTCTGCTATATATATTTAATGTCATATTGTATTAACAATAACTTTCTCAACAATGTTGACTCATCATGGTGTTATTGGACCCTTTTCTCTTTTAATCTCTCTCTGTCTCGTATCACACTGCTACCCCTGAAAATCATCTAATGACTCCAAGTTAAGAGCAGTGCTTTGAAATAAGTACTTTACTTTACTTTTTGTTATGCCATCTTATTAATATTTTTGAACTTTGAAATATATTTATTAGCTAATACTTAAGGATCTCAAATACTGTCTTGTGAGATGAGTTCTGCAGTTTTTCTTTACTGATCTATTTTAATTATACTTTCATGTTGCAGTTAGGCATCTTTGGTAAAACAAATATGGTGCTTTTTTCATCTTTTTATATATTCTGGAGGGTTTTAATGTTTCTTGAAAATATGATAAATTTAATGAATTAAACTCTTTGTGACTATAATCACTTTGAAAGTCAGAGATTTCTTCCAAGAGTCTCATTTTAACTTTGCTTGTTATTTCTTCTAATTTACTGAGGACCACCTACTTTGCGGATTATAGAACTAATAAGAATAGTAAGGAAGCCCATGGTGTGATTTCTATGCTTGTGGGGCGCCTGAGTCTATTACTAGCCCTAAAAAGCAGGTATCTGCTAATGTTGCAGAAGGGAAAACTGAGGCTCAGAGAGTTTTGCTGACTTAGCTCCATCCCCACAGGACAGTAGAGAAAGAACTCTGCCTTGAACCTGAATCTTTGCAAATCATGTTCTCTTATTTCTCCTGCAGCAAGTCCAAGTCTGGTGACTACTGTTTATGTTAATTATTATTTCTTCCAAGTTGTTAAAGGAAATAGCTCAAAGAACAGTACATTCCTGACCATCGCGAAGTTTCCTCTGAGTCCTCGCTCAGCTGTGCAGAATATTTCCCTGCCGTTGCCACAAGCCAGTGCAGCTCGCAGGAGCGGCAGCCAGGCTGGTTCCCGTGTGAACGGTCTGGTTCTGGTTTAGGTCGGCCAGTCTAAGTCCTCCCAAGCATTTGTTGTGTCTGAGGCGTCAAAACCAGGTGGCCCATTTCCCAGATATGTTGTTGGCAATTCCCAACATTCCTCTCTGAAGTCAAAAGTTCTGTCTGTAGCTTTTTCTGGATTTCTTCTCATTGGCATTTTTCACATTATTCTAGTTTTTGTTCACCATAGAAAACCACTGTGGTCAAATAGCCAACAGCCTTTCCTACTGGGGCTGACTCATACTCAACCAGGTAAAACAATGTCTTCTCATTGCCCATTGCTGTCAACCCACAGATTGGGTTGCCTGGAAAGGAAAAAAGAACTTATCAAATTTTGATGGGGTGCCACGTGTGTTCATGTCAACCATCAGAGGCCCTGGAGGGGGGTCCTTACAAGGGGGTCTTCTTCTCCCCTGTTTCTCATGCTATCCCGTTCCACACATCAGAGACCTCTGTGTATTGAAACCAGAAATTTTCTTAGGGAAACTAGAATCTCTCTCAGTTTCCTCTGCAATCTGTCCATATACCATGAGAATAAATTCTAACACATATCTCCTTACTTAAAACAGATATCTTTGACATTTCTTTGTTCAGCTTCATTGACATATATGTAATCTACCAACTGTTGCATATATTTACTGTATACTTTTTGATGTGTTTGTTTGGACATTGCCTGTGCCCCGGGTACTATCACCATAAAGGGAGAAACACATCCATCTCCTCCATGAGATTTCTTGTGTCCCCTTGCCTTTATTTTTATTGTTAAGAACACTTAGCATGAGATCTACCCTCTTCACCAGTTTTTAAGTGTACAATACTAAATGGCTAAGTACAGGCACTGTGGTGCATAGCAGGTCTCTAGAATCTATTCATCTCCTACAATGATAACTTTATACTCACTGAACACCTCCCCATGTTCCCCTCCCCCCCGCCCCTGACAGCCACCAATCTACTCTCTACTTCTATCGGTGTGACAATTTCAGATTCCTCATGTAAGTGGAATCAAGCAATATTTGTCTTTATTTCACTCGGTGCTATGTCCTTCAGACTCATCCATGATGTTGCAGATGATAGGTTTTCCCTCTTGTTGAAGGCTGAATGATATTCCAGTGTGTGTATCTATATATATCTGTATCATGCCTATCTCCCACTTTATCCTTTCGTCTGTCAGTGGACATTTGGCTTGTTTTTACATCTTGGCTAGTGTGAATAGTGCCACAGTGAACCTAGGAGTGCAGATTTCTCTTCAAGATCCTGCTTTCAATTCTTTGGGATAAATACCCAGGAGTGGAAAGGGCAGAGGACTTGAAACCACGTGATCTGGGATCTAGTTTCTGATCAGCTATACTTGGCACATGACCGTGGGAGGGCCCTATGAGGTCCTGGAGCATTGGCTTATTCACAAGGGCACTGTGTCTGCCACTCAGCAGGCTTTCACCAGATACCAGGTGATGGATGAAACAGCCTGTTGCATGCAGCGCTTTGTAAAACCACAAGAAACAAAACCTGCAGTAGCCTTTGGGAGGAGCCTCTGGGGTGCCAAGGCTCACCTGAAGAAGTAGGAGGAGCAGGACAGGATGCTGGGGGTGGAACACGGGCTGCTCCTCAAGCTCCTATCCTGTTCCTCCTTTATATCAGTGTGAACACCAGAGCATGACCACTGGCATGTTCCTTTAAAAAAATTAAAAAAATTTTATATAAATGTGTTTTTAATTGAAGGATACAATATTGCATTGGTTTCTGCCATATATCAGCATGAATCAACCATAGGTATATGTATGTACCCTCCCTCTGGAACCTCCCTCCCACCTCTCACCCCATCCCACCCCTCTAGGTTATCACAGAGGACAGGATTTGAACTCCCTGCAGCATACAGGAAACTCTCACTGGCTACCAGTTTTACATATAGTAATATATATTTTTCAATGTTTCCCACCCTCTCCTTCCCCCTCGGTGCCCACAAGTCTGTTCTCTATGTCTGTCTCTCCATTGCTGCCCTGCAAATAGCTTCATTAGTACTATCTTTCTAGATTCCATATATATGTGTTAATACATGGTATTTGTTTTTCTCTTTCTGACTTACTTCATTCTATATAATACATTCTAGCTTCTGCCTCACTCATGAGAGGTCCCTTTCGGGTGGCTCCATGTGGCAACCCTGCACAGAGGCGCTGAGTATGCTTCCTCTTTCCATGGTCCTTATCTTCAGATTGTTGGAGGGTTGGCTACATTACACAGCATGGTTTCATGAAAAATTTTCAGCTCAGTCACACTTGGGGTTTGAGTCAACATCTTCAGGAGGCGAAAAATGACCACATTTACTCACCAAACAAAACAACTCAAGTGCAACTTCTACTGATGTTTTATAAAGCATAGTATTTTTGTTTCTTTCTTAGGAAGTTCCTGTAATTCTTAAAACATTTTGGAAACTTTACGGTTCACTTCTTGTTATTTTGTTGTGTCCTGGATACAGTTTATGTGTGGAGTGTAAACTCAATTGTACACTTCAGTTTATTGCTGTGTGAACAAAGACTCTATTGCTGATATGAGAGCTGGTTGGCAATCCATTTAGACAAAATTACATGGACTGGGTGCTATGAGGTGCCTGTGCCCAGGGGTTCTCTCTTCCCATCTGGCTCATGACACGGGCTTTCACTAATTTCGGTTATGTCTACAAAAAAGGATAATGTCTAACTGAGTTTTCTTATTTCCCAGACAACCTGAAAAAAAAATAAAACATGTATGTATTTAAAGAATTTAAAAGTGCAGCTTTTTCTCATATTAGTTTTTTTCTAGGTTAATTTATTCTATATTGAAAGTTAATGAAAGTCAAGATATTTTGCTTCTAGGTGAGCATCAGAATATTTTAAGAATATTTCATTTGATTATCTGCTTGCTATTTATTGATCCTACTGCAGTGATCTCCTCTGGACAAAATTGTGTGCAGTGAGGAGCACAAAATGGGAAACAGCCTCTGGTCTGCCCTTGTTTGGCAGCTAGTGATCACGAAATCACCCGACTTCTTAGCCTGTTTTGAAATGTAAGTAACAGAAGAGTTACTTCTGTTACTCGCAACCTAGATAGCATATTAAAAAGCAGAGACTTTACTTTGCCAACAAAGGTCCGTCTAGTCTAAACTATGGTTTTAGTCATGTATAAATGTGCGAGTTGGACTGTAAAGAAAGCTGAGGCCAAATAATTGATGCTTTGAATTGTGGTGTTGGAGAAGACTCTTGAGAGTCCCTTGGACTGCAAGGAGGATCCAACCAGTCCATCCTAAAGGAAATCAGTCCTGAATATTCATTGGAAGAACTGATGCTGAAGCTGAAACTCCAATACTCTGGCCACCTGATGCAAAGAACTGACTCATTTGAAAAGACCTTGAGGTTGGGAAAGATTGAAGGCAGGAGGAGAAGGGGATGACAGAGGATGAGATGATTAAATAGCATCACTGACCCAATGGACATGAGTTTGAGCAAGCTCCAGGAGTTGGTGATGGACAGGGAAGCCCAGCATGTTGCAGTTCATGGGGTCGCAGAGTCAGACACAACTGAGTGACTGAACTGAGCTGAACTGAAGAGTTGGTTGTGGGCTGAGTGTTTTGGGACCTCTGTTTTTCTCAGAAGTACCAGGACAGTAGACTTGGGGTGGGGATGTGCAGCAGCTCCTCTCTCTGGAGCTGAGACCCTGCTGGAATAGTGGTTACCAACGTAGTTGTTGAAGCCTGTTGGATGACAGGGCTGAATCTTGGATCAACCCCTTACTAGATGTGGGTTGTATGCCTGCTAACCTCTCTTTCTCTCAGGTTCCCTATCTGTGCAGAGCCCTGTGCAGTTTCCATGAGGTGGGAGACAACTTCACACCACAAGCACTCCATGTATTAGATATCCCAGCCCTGGGCCCCTTCTTGCTGCCTGAGACACAGAGAGGGGTGTTCTCCACACGTGGGGCTCAGCTCCTGTCAGGTAACAAATGCTGTGTATGGCAGAGTGAGTGTCCAGAAGACTTCTTCTGGGATCTAGCATTGCTTTTTGGAATTCTCCCTGAAATTTTTCTGAATTTTTCAGAAAACCCTCAAGTTTGCTAAAGCATCATTTTCAAATTAACAAAGTTATTAAGCATCTACTATGATGCTTGACCCAAAGTCCTATGATCAATGCTAAACCCCAAGAATACCTGGACAAAACACTGACACATTTCTAACCCTCTCTTACCTCCTAGTGCATTAAAAAATTTAGCATGAGTAAACACATTGCTTTCATGTAGGAATGTTCTAGAAAAGGGAGAGTAAGCTGGAGAGAAAACATAGAAGAGATAGAGGAGGAAAAGGATGACAGCCACGGAAAAGCCAGATATTCTATCTTTACTTGTGAGACACATGTAAGTAGTGAGCTACCTAATAGGATGCACGTGTTGGATTTCAAAGACACCTAGGACTCAAATTCCTAGACAAGAATGTCTCAATGGTGACAGTCACCTGTTGCTTCTGGAAATACTAAAGTTCACACATCATCCAGGTGGATGGATGAACATCATCAGGCCAGGATTTGGGTGTAAAAGGGAAATGGATTTCATAAGAAAACTCCATTATTGAAAAGGAAAAAGGAGAAGATGTAGACAATGGCCAGTTTCAAGAAGGAAGAGAGATAAGAAGTCATGATATTTGGACTTTGGAGCTGGACATGATGTCAGAATGGGGAATCTGGATCAACCTTCCCTCCAAGGACTAGTGAAAAGCTACACAAAATATTTAGCAAGAATTCTCTGGCTATTGGGTGGAGAATGGATGCAGGAAGCTAATCATGTATATACTTTATCAGGCCAACCAAGAAATAATAATCATCTAAACCATAAAGTTAGCAATGAAAATAAGTATTTCCTTGGAATAGTTGGAAGGATTTGATGATATTGAACAGAATCACTCCTAGTTTTTAATGCTGATCAAATAGTTGGATGGTGGGTACCTTTAATGGGGAGGAGAAGATTTGAGAAGGTCAAGTTTGGACAAATGTATGCTGAGATGCCTATGACATCTCCAAGGTGGATAGCAGACAGTTGGACATCATGTTTGTTTGCTAGGGTTGTCATAACCAATACTGCAGCCTGAGGGCTTTAAACAATATCAATTCATTTTTTCACAGTTCTGGAGGCTGGAAGTCTGAGATCAAGGTGTCAGCAGGTTTGATTTCTTCCAAGGCTTTGGCTTGCAGATAGCAGCCTCTTGCTGTGTCCTTGGATGGTTTTTCTTCTGCTTGCACCCATACCTGGCACCCTCTGTGTACCAATCTTCTCTTCTTAATAAGGACACCAGTCAGATTGGATTAGGCCCGTTCAAACCACCTCATTTTAACTTAATCTCCTCTAAAAGGCCCTATATTCAAAATTTAACTTACTAGGGATAAGGATTTCAACATACAAATTTTAGGGATAGTGCATAATTTAGTCAGTAATAGACACTGAGGTAGGAAATGAAGTTTTGGTTGGAGATATAAATCTGGCATGGAATTTAAAGTCATGAGAAAGAGTACAATGAATGGGAAAGAGGGAGAGGGAGAGAGAAAGAGGGGAAGAAGAAAAGGAGGAGGGAAAGGAGACTGAGAAGGAAAAAAAGAAGAGAAGTAAAAGCTCCAAGAGCTCATTTATTTCTTGAAGCATAATTGTGATCTTTATGAACGTTATTTATGATCTTTATCACTGACAGCTAAACAGGAAGGAGGACCTCAACTCAGAGCCAGCAGAAGAGCAACCAGGGCTATGCACTGAAGACCAGTGAATGCTGTGCCATCAAAATTCAAGAGAATGTTATGCTCAGAGAAAGTGACATTGGACGTCTGTGCTAAATTCTGCCAAGAGGTTTAGTGAATTTGTCTGAAAGGTCACCAGGAAAGAGACCTTCTCATCTAAAAAGGCAGAAGAGATTAGAAAAGAACACGTTGTGGGATGCTTCTAGACGTTCTCATCTAGAGAGGCAAAAGAGACTAGAAAGAACCAAACTGTTGATAGGGAATGCATTTTTCAGAGACTAGTTCTTGGAGGGGCTATTTTCTGAGTAGGGAGGGGACCTAAAGCACCCACTAAACTGAGAAGGAAATTTGAGATGGAAAAAACAAGCAGGCAGCTTCACAAAGTGCAATTATGAAGTGTGTCCATGGGTATCTCCCGTGCAGGCAGGTTTGGTGGGTGATGACCCAGAGGCACTCACAACTGCACGTGGCCCCTGAAGAGGGTGCAGGGGGACTTGGGGGGCTGCCGCCAAGGGTAGGATCTGACCACTGGGGCAGCACTGCCTGGAACCAGCTTTCTCTCCCCTGACAACTTATTTCTCGTGGTGACCATCTTATTTGTCTTATGACCATTATTTCTCGTGGACCATTGATCATCTGTGACAGCAAGAGGCACTATTCCAACCTCTCTGGCTCAGGTGCCTTCACTGTGAGGGGCTAAAACTCAGTCACGTTGGGGCAGGGAGCAATAGAAGCCTTTGATGGATCTGACAAAATTGGGTCATGAAGGAGGGGGAGTTCCTTGTTCAAGCGCTCAATGGCAGGCCAAGTTCAGGGCCTGCGAGAGGAGAGAAGCCTCACTGAAAACTGGTAAAGTTGGTGGGCAATTGTCCAGATTGGTCAGCGGGAGTTTGGGCTCTCTGGTCTGGTCCTAGGGGAACACGAAGCATTGTGAGCCTGATCAAAGTCGTATTAGGCTTTCACAGCACGCCGCTTCCCAGGATACAAATGTAGGGGCATTTCGGGGGCTCCTTTTACTTCCCAGGAGCACAGACTCAGGTGAAGTTCCACACTGTCACTTTCTCCTTGCATCAACCATCTATTGTATCTCAGATTATTGTTACTGATATTGACTGTTGTTCCATTGGTTTTTTTCTCGTCTACTGCAGTGTTCTAAGGAGAAAGAATGTAGCTCTCCAATTCGGGTAAATGTATGTTTGCATTTCAAACCTGTCTGTTAGCCACCTCTGGTCCAGGGGAAGATGCTTCACCCTGCCTGTGTGTCCTGGCTTGGAAAGTCTCCTTGTCCCATAGTATAAATCACCATCCCTTAAGATATAGGACAGCAGGGGTGATGCTGACAAGCGTCTAGCCAGGAAGCCTCCCTTCCACCACTGATTTTCCCAGTGACCCTGCCTGGAAACCCCTCTACCCCTCAGGCAGCAACATTGGGAACCAGCAGAAACGTGGAAATGTCAGATAAATTATGCAGACCAAAATAACATGGAAAGACTTTGATTGAATTGTCAGTGGGACCACAGTCTGCAGCAAACCAAGGCCACCACATCAAATGTAAACAGGGTGACTGGCTGCTGAAATAGAGACTGACATAGGACCCAGGGTCTCTTATATTATAGACCAATGTCCAGAATACAACTGAAAATCTCCTATTATGCTGAGAGCCAAAAAAGCATAACTGAATGAGAAAAAAACCCAATCACCTAATGCCAAGACCAAGATGAATCAGGTGTTGAAATTATCTGAAAATTTTAAAGCAGACAACATAAAAATGTTTCAATGATCAATTAAACATCCTCTTGAAAAAAAGGTAGAAAGTATCAGCAAAGAAATAGAAATTAAGAAAAAAGAACCAAATGGAAATTATGTAAACAAAAAATACTACATCAAAACAAAAATAAGCTTGTAGAATGGGCTCAATAGTAGAGTGGAGAGTGGAGATGACAGAGAATGAAACCAATGAACAGGAAGATGGATGAATAAACAGAGTTTACCAAACTGAAAAAAACACAAGAAAGATGGAAAAAGAACAGTTTCAGAGACCTTTGTATAATAACCAGAGATCTAATGTTTGTACAGAGTCCCAGAAAAAGAAGAGAAAGAGAATGAAGCTGAAAGCATATTTTAAAAATAACTGAAAACTAAAATTTGTTAAAATGCACAAGTGTGCAGATTCAAGTGGCTGAGAAAAAAGCAAATGGGAGGAGCCCAAACATGTCCATGCCAAAAAAATATCACCATGAAGTTCTGTAAACTGAAGACAAAGGAAACATCTTATAGGCAGCCAGAAAAATTTTGCTTTACCCATAGGAGGACACCAATCTGAATAACAGTTGATTTCTGAGTTGAAATCAGGGAGCCAGAATAAAGTAGCACAACACTTTTGAAATACTAAAGGAAAATAATTATCATCTGTGAATTCTTTTTATTTAAATTTTAATTATTTATTTTTAGCTGTGCTGGATCATCGTTGCTGTATGTGGGTTTTATCTAGTTGAGGGAAGCAGGTTAGTGATATTGAGCATCTTTTGCTGTGCTTTTTGGCCATCTGTATATCTTCTGTGGAGAAATGTCTGTTTAGATCTTCTGCCATTTTTGATTGGGTTATTAGGTTTTTTTTTTTTTTTTTTAATATATTGAGCTACATGAGTGTATATTTTAGAGGTTAATTCCTTGTTGGTTGCTTCATTTGCAAATATTTTCTCCCATTCTGAGGGTTGTCTTTTCGTTTTGCTTATGGTTTCCTTTGCTGTGCGAAAGCTTTTAGGTTTAATTAGATCCCATTTGTTTATTTTTGTTTTTATTTTCATTACTCCAGGAGGTGAGTCAAAAAAGATATTTATATAAAAGAGTGTCTGCATACATTTTCCTCTAAGAATTTTATAGTGTTTAGGCTTACATTTAGAACGTTAATCCTATTTGGGTTTATTTTTGTATTTGGTGTTAGGGAGTGTTCTAATTTCATTCCTTTACACGTGGCTGTCTAGGTTTCCCAGCACCATTATTGAAGAGACTCTTTTTTCTCCACTGTGTATTCTTGCCATGCTTGTCATAGATAAGTGACCATAGGTACATGGTTTATCTCTGGGCTTTCTATTCTGTTCCATTGATCTATATTTCTGTTTTTGTGCCAGGACTATGCTGTTTTGATTACTGGAACTTTGGTAGTATAGTTTGAAGTTAGAGTGCCTGATTCCTCCAGTTCTATTTTTCTTTCTTAAGATTGTTTTGGCTATTCAGGGTCTTTTATCTTTCTATACAGATCGTAAAATTTTTTGTTCTATTTCAGTGAAAAATGCCATTCATAATTTGAAGGGGATCACATTGAATCTGTACATTGCTTTGGGTGGCATAGTTATTTTCACAATGTTGATCTTCCATTCTAAGAATATGATATCTCTTTCCATATGTGTGTGTCCATTTCTTTCATCAGGATCTTACAGTTTTCTGAGTACAGTTCTTTTGCTTCCTTGGTAGGTTTATTCCTAGGTTTTTTATTCTTTTTGATGTGATGGTAAATGAGATTGTTTCCTTAATTTCTCCTTCTGATCTTTCATTGTTAGTGTATAAGAATGCAAGAGATTTCCATGTATTAATTTTGTATCCTACTAATTTACCAAATTCATTGATGAACTCTAGTAGTTTTCTGGTAGCATCTTTTTTTAGAATTTTCTATGTATAGTATCATGTCATCTATAATAGTTTTATTCCTTTCCCAATTTGTATTACTTTTATTTCTTTTTCCTCTCTGATTGCCATGGCTAGGATTTCCAAGCCTATCTTGAATAATAGTGGCAAGAATGAACATCTTTGTTTTATTCCTGATCTTAGAGGAAAAATGTTCAGTTTTTCACCATTGAGAATGATGTTTGCTATGGGTCTTATATATGGCCTTTATTATGTTGAGGTAGGTTCCCTCTACGTGCACTTTTTGGAGCATTTTCATCATAAATGGGTGTTGAATTTTGTCAAAGCTTTTTCTGCATCTATTGAGATGATTATATGGTTTTTATTCTTCAATTTGCTCATGAAAGAAATCAAGGAAGGCCTAACTAAATGGACAGACATACCATGTTCGTGAACCAAAAGATCCAACCTAGTAAATATGTCATCAACTTCCCCCAAAGTGATCTATAGGTAGAATGCAATTCCTATCAGTATTCCAGCAAGAATTTTGTAGATATAGACAATATTATTTTAAAATTTATATTGAAAGACACAGGTCTTAGAATAAACCATTCTTGACAAATCACAATAAAGAGGTTGATTCACTTTATCCAATGCTTGAAAGTGAAAGTCGCTCAGTCGTGTTCTAACTCTTTTCAACCCAGGCTGGAATACTGGAGTGGGTAGACGTTCTCTTCTCCAGGGGATCTTCCCAACTCAGGGATTGAACCCATGTCTCCTGCATTTCAGGTGGATTCTTTACCAGCTGAGCCACCAGAGAAGCCCAAGAATACTGGAGTGGGTAGCTTATCCCTTTTCCAGTGGATCTTCCCAACCCAGAAATTGAACTGGGGTCTTCTGCGTTGCAGGTGGATTCTTTAGGCAGCGGAAGTCCAACATGTGAAGGTAGAGATATTGGAGATTGAATCCAGGGCCTCATGCATACTAAGCATGTGCTCTACTACTGAGCAATACCTCCAATCAGTGCTTAGTCTCACTATATAGCTATAGCAGTCAAGACAGTTTGGTATTGCTGGAGGGAGGGACACTTAGATCACTGGGTCAGAATGTAGGATCCCAAAATAGATCAACACAAATATAATTAACTGATTTCTGACAAAGATGCAAAAACCAGTTCAATGAAAGAAGGATAGATGTTTCCAGAAACTATTTTGGTATATTTGAACATCGGTAGGCAAAAAGAATGAACTTCAGTGTAAACTTTGCACCTTATACAAACAGAACAAAAACTGAAAATGGATCATGGGGTTAACAACAAACATTAAGTTATAATATTTCTATAAAAGTAGAGAAAAGGTCTTCAGGATTCAAGTCTATGCAGAATTCTTAGGCACTAAAATCATGATCCATAGAAGTGAAAAATGACATATATGACCTAATCAAAATTTAAAACTTTTGCTCCATGGAAACTCTAATGAACAAGATGAAGAGGTAAACTAAAGAGGGAAGAAAACATTTGAAAATCACATATTCAATGAAGGATTGGTTTCTAAAATATGTAAAGAGCTTTCTAAACTTAATAATAAAAGTCAAATAATTCAATTAGAAAATTAGCAAAAGACATGAAGAAACATTTCACTGAAGAGAATACACAAATGGCAAATGAAAAGTATCCAGCATCATTAGCTGTCAAGAACATGAAAAGTAAAACCACAATAGGATATCAGTACATATCTATTATAATGGTTGAAATTAAAAAAAAATAGTGATATACCAAATACTGGTGAGGAGAATAGATCACTCCTCTATTGCTGATAGTAAATGTTTAAAGATACAGCCATCCTGGAAAATAGCTAGGCACTTTCTTAGAAAACAAAACATGCAAATACTAAATGACCCAGCAGCTACTCATTTGGGCATTTATCCCAGAGCAGTAGACACTCAGGTTCACACAAAAACCCTATGTATAAATGCTTATAGCTCTGTGCTTAAGAGTCTAAACCCATAGCTATTGCTATGAGCCACCTGACAGAACAGGTAATACTCATGAGCTCAAAGGTAGAAATGAGACTGAGACCTAGGCATGAGTCAAGCATTATGCTGAGAGGGAATGAAAAATGAAGCTAACTAGAAGACCAAGAAAGAAGGTGCTGTGTATCAGGAATAGGAACAGCAGGAACAGGAGCAAGGCAACCAGGCAGCAAAAGCAAGGTTGAGCAGATTTCCACGAATGCATAGTCGCCAGGACTCCAGGCTGGTACTGCTCCAGCAACGGGATCAGCTGGACACCTGAGAGGTCCTTCAGCCTCTCCCTCGGGGAGCCCACACAGTCCCTGTGCTGAGGACAGCCGCAGCTTGCTTTCTGTAGTCACACTGCAGTGGTGAGCTCACCTCTTTGGGGGCTCCAGAGGGCAGCATCGCATTCTTGCCTCCCGTGACCTGGCAGTTGGTGGGCTGCTCTTATCTCTGGGTCTTTGCTGTTTCTTTTTCCTAGCACAACTTTATCCTGGATCTTTTATTATTCATCCTGCTGTGTTTTTCAATCTGCAAAAGACGGAAACTGTTACAAGGGTTTTATAGAAAGAAATGTGTCCTTGAAAATCCGGGCTGGGTTAACCTTGAAAAAGCCAGGTATTAATGAAATGGAGCATATGGAAGTTTCCTACACACAGAAGGAAACCAATCATTTGAGCGTTGCTGCCCCTAGAACGGAACACAGCAACAGAGGCTCGAGGTGGGGCTTGGTGCATTGTAAGGAAGGGTTTCCTTTACCAGAACCTCATGATTACAGAGCACCAAGGGGGTCTTGCCAACTCATTTCTCTGAATCTCTTTTATAAGGCAGACTTATCTACTGCCTCTGAGGCTCTGCCAAAGTAGGGTGACCACCACAAGGATTTCTCAAGGATTCCTTGTGTTCTCTTAACATGTAATTAGTATTTTTATGTACTTTCCTGGGGTTCAGTCCAGAAAGCCAAACAAATCATTTGCTAACGACCTTGTTGAGGTTCCCCTGTGAAAATGAGTGTAAATATCTTGTTAATCTTTCAGCCAGGAGTTCCTATCAGTTCAGCTTGAGCTCAGCCAAGAAGTTACAGCTTTCTGGATGTGCACAGACTGTGCATGGGGAACTTTTAAATAATCCTTTAGGGGCACAGAGGGACGACCTTACTTGGTCTCTGAGTATATTTTGAAACTCTTATTTCTTTTGCGAATTGCTTTCGTGGAAGATGAGCCCCTTTACATATTTTTTGGTAAAGGACACTGGGCGTTTCCTCAGGACAAGTTGTGGCCGCAAGCACAGAGGACAAAGAAGCCTAACTTCTTCTTAGACCAAGCTTGGGCTCCGGTCTCTCAAAGTCCAGTCCCTTTAGTGTGAGTAGCAAATTGTCTGCCCACAGTTTCTAACCATTTCTCACCTAGTCTCTCCCTCTCTCTCTCTCCTTTTTAAAGTTATTTATTTATTTATTTTGCTTTTGGTTCTCTCTGACTGTGGTGAGCAGGGGCTCCCCTTTGTTGAGGTGCACAGGCTTCTAATTGTGATGCCTTCTCTTGTTTTGGAGCACAGGCTGTGAGTGCACAGGCTTCAGTAAATTGCAGCACGCGGGCTCAGTAATTGCAGCACGCAGGCTTAGCTGCCCTCTGGCGCGTGGAATCTTCCCAGTCCAGGAAATAAACCCATGGCCCCTGGCTTGGCAGGTGAATTCTTATCCACTGTGCCACCAAAGAAGTCCTATTTCTCACCTAATCTCTTAAAGCTAAGTTCGTATTGTTAAAAGAAATGCTCACATATTGAGGAAAGAGGCTGTCATCTTGGCTTACTCTTAGGTTACCTTCAATTTTATACTAACTAGAACAGCCTGTTTGTGGCCTATCAAACATACATTGTATATCTGCTTTAATTATTAGAGAAGAGGAGGGTATTGATCAGAAAGAATGTTCATGTTAAAAGTAAAAACTGAAGACTCCCCTCCTGCCGTGCCAATAATGGTCCTCCTTTGATGATAAGACTTCCTTCTGAGGTGCCAAGGCCATACTGACCCACTGTGTACATAATGATCTGTGTTTCTGAAAACTCGAAAAGATGTACCCTTGACTTATGTGATGTTTTTTTGATCTGACAAGACAGAAAACTGCTGAAAATAATGCTTCTCCACAGCAGTTCCTCAGAGTTGCCTGGGAAGGTGTCTCCTGGGCTGTCATCCTGAGTTTGGGTCAAATAAAACTCTTTTCTATTCCTATTATAGATTGTTTATTGATTAATTTTGTCAACTTTACTGGGTGCTTCTTGAGGATCCTGGATGCTGAGCTCCTTGCCCTGAAAGGGACTGGTTCCTGTGGAAAATGGAAATCCACCCAGCTTTGCTGAGACCCAGCTCCTCCCAGGTTAGTTCATGACGGAAGAACCAACTCTCTTCCAGAGTCACTGTAAGAATTACTTATTAAACATTTACTTTATTACAGTGTAAGCATTGTGAGCATTTGAGCATAAGTAGTAAAAATACAGGCATGCCCCTCCCCTTCTGCAAGCTGAATAGTCCAGCGAGGCTCTGTGTGCTTCTGACTGTGCTGTCTGTCAACTGACTTCCCCAGGCTTGACACTCTGGTCAGTCCAATCTATGATCAGAGCTCATGTGTGTGTATGTTTCCTTCATATTTTTGCTTCTACAGGGGGACCTAATATCTTACCTGTCTGAATATATATTATAAAGTGGATTTCAGTCTGATTTTCCTGATTCTGAGGGGGACTTGAGTGTTTGTCTCATTATTATGCTCAAATCTTGCTTGAACATTTAGTCCTTCCCTCTGATTTGTCTTCCTCTTTGTCATCCAACTGGGCAAGAATTTGTCAGCTATGGAGGCCCTGCACTAAGCACTAGGGAGGCAAGTGAAAAGTTCACCTGCTCCTTCAATGGCTGAAGTCTTTTTCTATTTTATCAGCTAAAGCATTTGGTGTCCCAAACCACTCAACTGTTATACCAGTCTTCCCTGCCCCAAAAGGGCTGAAAATTTGCTAGATAGAAGCATACATTTTGCTGCAAGGGTTGGTGCAGAATTTTCTTTCTGATTATAAGCATTTCAAGCACTCTTTTCTGTTATAGGATTTAATTCAGTTACTAAATATCATTCAACATAGGGTAAGGGTTGGGAGCATTTTCCTCTCTCTGCCTCAGAAACATTAAGTTCGATCATCATCCCAGTGTAGGGTAAATTCATGTTCCATTGTGTTCGAGGTCCTTGCCGTTTCACATGAATTCAAAATCCTTTCTCTCTTTTTCCATGTCTTCCTTAGTCTAAACCTTCATCTCTTTGACTCCTGAATTCCATCTCGTACTGGCCCCTGGATTTAGGATTGCACTGATATCTGGTGTCTTTGAGCCAATTTAGCATCTTTCCTAGAAGGCAGCATGGACTCATAAGGATAGCAGGTCACACACTGAGTGCTGCTAGGCATGTTCTGAATCATCTCATTTATCCCTCAAGGATACCAAGGATACTGGAATTGTCATCTTTCCTTTGCAAGTGAGGAAACAGGCTTGGGAGCCTCCAGTGACGCCTAGGTGGCAAGTGAGAGGTGAAATCTTGGGTCCAAACTCATTAGCGGGATCAGGAGAACACAGCTCCAGGAGCTGGACTTGACTGCATTCTGTTGCCTTGCTCTTGATAAGAGGTGAGGGCTGTGTGAGTGTTTGTGTCTCAGGCCCCTGTATCCTGGTGCAGCTGGACAAACAAGCTGTAGAAGATGATGCTCATTGCATCTCTTAGATGATAGGATGCCCTCCTTGGTCGTCCTATATGAATATATGATTTGGTTCATTTCTCATAGGAATCGGAGGGAAATAGAGCTAAGTGCTCCTTCTCCTTGCCCCTGTTGATGAACTTCTCAGAGCCAGGGACACCCTTGCACTTCTGCCTGCTGCCAGGGCCTGGCGGGGAGCCCATGGACCTGGGAAACTTGCCATGTTTATTTCTCATATGCTCCTAGGCGAACTTCAGTATCTGCCTCTGCCTCCCAGGGGTTTCTGGGAAGCAGAAAGCTGGGCGGTCTGGTCAAGGGAGCACTGGCCCCCAGGTCAGAGGGCCCAGGGCTTTGGGACATGGGCCTCCTCACTAATGATCCACGTAGCACCCTTCCCCGAGCACAGGCTGGCTGCCTCTTATTTTCTCAGGGAAATGAGGGTTTGATATCCTCCATCCTGTCCTACGTTTTGTTCCAAATAGGTCTTTTTTTGTATGGTGGTATTTTATTCCAATGGCTTGCTTTTTGTGATTATTTATAAAAATAATTGATAAAGTGCCTGATACCTAAATGCCCAAAACATGTCGATTCATCAAATA
The DNA here is from genome assembly GCA_006410635.1 of Cephalophus harveyi. Taxonomy (NCBI): domain Eukaryota; kingdom Metazoa; phylum Chordata; class Mammalia; order Artiodactyla; family Bovidae; genus Cephalophus; species Cephalophus harveyi. Next base: position 353,015 of record SJYT01031163.1, read on the forward strand.
TGTACAGCTGAATGATTGCTCAAAATTATTACATTTTTTATTTTATTTTTTTACTTTACAATACTGTATTGGTTTTGCCATACATTGACATGAATCCACCACAGGTCCCTCCCCATATCATCCCTCTGGATCATCCCAGTGCACCAGCCCCAAGCATCCTGTATCCTGCATCAAACCTAGACTAACGATTCATTTCCTACATGAAGGTATACATGTTTCAATGCCATTCTCCCAAATCATCCCACCCTCTCCCTCTCCCACAGAGTCCAAAAGTCTGTTCTTTACATCTGTGTCTCTTTTGCTGTCTCTCATACAGGGTTATCATTACCATCTTTCTAAAATCCATATATATGTGTTAGTATACTGTATTGGTGTTTTTCTTTCTGGCTTACTTTTATAGGGAAATTCTACCAGTTGTCTTGTTGGGTTTTCAAACAGCCGAGTGAAATAAGCGACACTGCCCCTCCTTGACAGGAGAAGGTTTGCTGCACAGGAACATGGGCGCATGACCCAGAGTGACAGACCCGAGACACCCGTAGAGCCGTGGGCCCCAGCCTCTGTGGCAGGTGTCCCCAGCTGCTATTGGTCTGAACTGGAGTTCACTGGAAATGGTGCTGAAAGACTTGAAAGTACAGACATGTTACTGTGATCATGCCCTGAATTATTTCTAAGGAGCATCAGTTATCTTGACCCCAGTAGGAGAGCAGGTGTACAAACATATATATGTTTGTATGTGTGTATGTATGCATGCATGTGCTGATATGTCAGAGCTTTGTATGTATACTTGTATGTGTATAAGTGTTTGTGTGCAGGCTTGTGCTTACTGTGCATTATTTGTGTGTACGCATGCATGTAAATTTGGCTTCCTGGATGGTGCTAGAGGGAAAGAACCTGCTTGCTAATGCAGAAGACATAAGAGACTTGGGTTGATCCCTGGGTCAGGAAGACCCCCTACAGGAGGGCATGGCAATGCACTCCAATATTCTCATCTGGAGAATCTCATGGATAGAGGAGTCTGGCAGGCCACAGTCCATAGGGTCGCAAATAGTTGGACACAACTGAAATGACTTAGCACCTAAACATGTATGTATGTATGAATGTCTGTATGTGTGTGTGTCTATGCATGTATGTTTTTGTGTGTGTATCTGTGTATAGCTTGTGTATGTATTTGTGTGCACATTTTCTTGTGTATGTATGCATCTATGTGTGTGTATGTGTGTGCTTAGTTGCTCAGTTGTGTCTGACTCTTTGCGACCCCATGGACTGTAGCCCACCAGGCTCCTCTGTCCATGGGGATTCTCCAGGCAAGAATGCTGGAATGGGTTGCCATGCCCTCCTCCAGGGGATCTTCCCAACCCAAGGACTAAACCCAGGGCCCCTGCTTTGCAGGCAGATTCTTTGCCGTCTGAGCCACCAGGGAAGCTGGTGTGTGTGTATGTATGAATATAAAATTTTGAAAGAATAGGAGTATCCACTTCATGTTTCTGAGTTCTCTATGTTATTATTTTTTGTACCACTCCAGGTCCTCTTCTATAAGCATTCCAGGCAGGTGCACAATGGTTGGTGCCCCCTGGGCGGATCTTTGTCTTATTCAGAGCACTGTAAATTTTCTAACTCTGGAATATTCTCAATTTTCCCACCTCTACTCATAAAAGAGTCTACTCCTTTAATTCCTTCTTCTCTGGCTAAAGGCTAGTCCTTGTGCCTGCCAGACCTCCACCTCCTCTCTCATGTAAAGTTTGAAACATCCAGTGCATGACCCCCGGCCTTCACCCCTGTATAGCAGAGAAAGGGGCTCAAGACTGACTGCCTGGCTGTGTGTTTTCTCATTCTGTCCACACACACACACACACAAAAGCTCCTGAGCAGCCCTGAAGCAAGGCACTGGGGGCCAGGTACCTACAAACACCAGAGCCTGGGTCACACAAGCCAGAACCCTACACCTATCTTCAGCGAGCTATTTGGGAAGAAAAAGAGCTTCTCATTCTAGTGGCAACAGTGCCACAAATTGGATAATCTCTAAAAACAGCTGCTCACCACAACTATTCTGCATTTGGGGGTCCTGTTAATGACTGTGCAAGCTAGTTTTAGGCTGTATGCCTGTGTGCTAAGTCGCTTCAGTCATATCCACTCTTTGTGACCCTATGGACTGTAGTCTGCCAGAGTCCTCTGTCCTGGGGATTCTCCAGGCAAGAATACTAGGGTGGGTTGCCAAGCCCTCCTTCAGGGGATCTTCCCAACCCAGGGATCAAACCTGCATCTCCTATGTCTCCTGCATTGGCAGGTGGGTTCTTCAGGCTATCAGGATACGATCATCCTACAGCAGAAACATAAGACTTGCTCAGGGAAACAACAATTGCAAGTCATTTCAGTTATCATGCTTGGCCTCTTACTTGGCCACATTTTAAATATCTTGTGAATTTTGGTATTTATTTGGGTTTAGGCCGGGGAACATCACCTTGGGCTATTCCCCACCAGGGCCTGGTCGTCTTTTCCTGGGCTGGATTTGGAACTTCTGTTTCCTGGAGTTGCACTCTTGCTGCCCCAGAGCCTCAGGTGCACTGCTGACCAGCTTTTGGAAGGAACCTCCCTCTTTTCCTTGGAGATACCCCTGTCACCTGTCTCTCTGGAACACAGAGGTGGCCTGCAGAGCTGGTCACAGTGAGGTGACTGAGGTCCCAGTTTGGGCATCGGGACCGCTGTTCTTTTAAAAAAGTTTTGTTAATTTATTTTTGGCTGTGTTGGGTCTTTGTTGTTGCACAAGCTTTTCTCTAGTTGCAGCGAGTAGGGGCTACTGTCTAGTTGCAGTGAGGGGGCTTCTCATGGTGGTGCCTTCTCTTGTTATGGAGCACAGACCCTAGGATGTGTGGGTTTCAGTAGTTGTGGCTCATGGGCTCTAGAGCACAGGTTCAGCAGGGGTCGTGCAGTCTTAGTTGCTCCACGGCATGTGGGATCTTCCTGAACTAGTGACTAAATCCATGTCTCCTGCATTGGCAGGTGGATTCTTTACCACTGAGCCACCAGGGAAGCCTGGGACTGCTGTTTTTTTTTTTTTTTTTTTCCACTTTCTAAGAATTTATTTAATAAATATGAAGGAAATTCGCTTGAGTTTTATTTTTTAAATAAACAAAAACATAAAGACCAGAAGTAAAAGTGGCAGAAACAAGCTGATGTGGTGGTTCCACGGTGCCTTTAGGAAGCAAGTCTCCATCATCCTCAGCCCGTGGCTTCCATTCTAAGGCCACCTCATGATCTAACATGGCTGCTAGAGCTCCAACCATCACATCAGCTGTATTCTGGGCCAATTAAGAAGGAAGGGGAAGGGAAGCACCTTGATATCATCATCATCATAAAGAGAAATCTCTGAAGTTTCCCACAGCATTTCTGCTTAAATATTTTTCTTTTTTGGCTGTTTTTAACGAGCTGGATATGACTCACCAAGCAACCTTTCAACTTCACCTTCGAGAACATATTGTCAGATTAGGGAAGTAAGTCGGCAGGGTTTTCTGGAGCTTTTAGGGGTACCATTTAGCTGAGGCTGTGTGGGAATATTAGGAAGACTCGTGTATGCAGAGTGAAAGAACACTTGGGTCATCTGCCTGTAGGTCACTAACAGAGTCCAGTTCCAGGTGCTGAGACCCGGTGTGGCTCCAACCCCAGCTGACTCAAACCTGCACCTCTTGGCCCTCCCAGGGTGCACTCATTCACCAGTTTCTATTGGTTCTCTCCTCCATATTTTGAATGGGGGGTTTGCTTCTATGGCCACAATGCTCTTTTGATTAAAACTCACCCTGTGGCACTGTTCTTTCAGGTCACCTGCCATTTCCCCCGGGGGTTTCCCCTCGCCCACTCCCAAGGCAAGGTTGTGAGTCCCCCACAACTCACAGGTGCCCTCCCTGTCCATCTCATACTCCTCCCAAGGTTCCGTGTGGCCGACATGACAGTCTCTCACCTCCTCCAGGCATGCTGGTCTCAGCCACCATCTTCACCTTCAGCTATCAAATCACCCCCTGGCCCCCTGCTTGCCAGGCACTGCTCTCCACGAACGCTTCTGCAGGTGACTACCTTTCTTGTCACATTCTTCAGTCCCACTGGAATCTCGACTCTTTTGAGGCATATTCTCTGGTCCTCCTCACTTGCAGAGACCATGACATTTATGGGGACTGAGAACCCCCTTTTTTATGGGGTGCAGTCATGCCAGCATCCTCCTCTCAATACTGTAATCTCCTTGAGGGAAAGAGTAAAAGCCCCCCATACCTTAGTGTGGGGGCTTCCCTGGTGGCTCAGTAGTAAAGAATCTGCCTGCCAGTGCAGAAGACACATGTTCGAACCCCATGTCAGGAAGATTCCCTGGAGAAGGAAATGGCAACCCACTCTAGTATTCTTGTTTGGGAAATCCCATGGACAGATGAGCCTGGTGGGTTGTGGTCCATGGGGTTGTAAAGAGCCAGACGCATCTTAGTGACTAAACAGTGACAGCAAACTTAGTGATCTTTAATGCTTAAAAATGGCTTACATGTAACAGTTTGAAGTTTTTCTTGGTTGTTTATCTTCTCTGTGGTACACTTCAAACCCTATTGAATGTATACTATTATTTTCAATATAAAAACATTCTCATCTGAACATTGTGGTAATTGCATTTGGGAGAATTCAGGGAAATAAAGTATAAATACACTGGTGGGAATATTAATCAAACCAAATTAAAAACAATGAAATAAACAATTAAGTGATGTTTATTATGATATATCTCAAATCCTTCCAAAGTAGCCATACTCTTTGATCCAGAAATATGTCCTAGAGAGAAACAATGAATAAGCATTTGTGCAAAAGATGTTATTCCTGTAATCTTTATACAAACATTGACTGGGAAACAATCTCAAATTCCAGCCACAGGAAAAGTGACATTTGAATTATGATCTGGAAACCTATGAAATATACTTTTTAATTGCATTTATTATTGCAGTTATTAAAATGATAATCATAAAAAGCATTGTAAAATACAAAATATTCTTTTTGCTAGAGTATTAAGGTTGAAAAGCAGATTCACAACAGTATGATCAGTATATCTATTTATCTCCAGGTATCATTTATGTTTGTGTCTCTGCATGTATACACACATCATGTTGACAACAGATATATATATTATATAATATATATGCATACACAACTCCAATTATATATTGTAAGTTAGGTATATATGTGTATATATATCTAGTATATATCTATATCTATGTCTATTCACTCATTTACATGGACATATACATATATATCTAATCTTTTTGTCTATTTGTTGTTTATCTACCTATCTGTCTATATGGCTGGATTTCAAAAACTCAAAAATTTAAAAGTGGTTCTGTTTTAGAAAAAGACTTATAGGAGAATGGTTTTCGCTTTTACAGTTTTTGTCTCCAAAATGTGCCCTTATGAACATGTATTGTTTTCTTTTAATGAAAACAATATATCTTTTTTCAAGAGCACTTTACCCACCATTTCACATTTATGATCATCAAGACTTTCTAAAAGTTGGACTGCCATTTAAATAAAAATAGCAATAGCCAAGACAATGGGCATTTTCCCCCCTCTGGCAGTCACACAATGAGAATGCATTTGACACACAGCCCAGAACATTCCGAGTGAACTAACAGCAGGAAACACACTCAGGCTGAGATCATTGTAACTTACTAGATGACAATTTGTTCTAAATTTCAAAAGTTAACCCAGCAAGTAGGATTTGGCCACAAGGATAGAGTATTAAAAAATCATTTCAACCTAACTCATCCAGCAAAGAATATTTCTCACCATTGTTTGCATCAGGCCCAAATGTCTGTGTTATGTGTTTGCATCTTTACAGAGGCAGTTTTCACAACAAACAAACCCAATAACTCACTGACCTGGTGCTCAGTGTACTCTAGGTGCCCTGCTGAGTATTTTTATGCAGTATTCCTCCTTATAATTACACTCTTACAACATGGGTGGATTTCTTGTTTTTGTTTTCCTTTATGATGCAGAGATGTATAGTAACTTAGCAGAGGGTTGTGGTGACAAATGAGGCTTTCCTGGCGGCTCAGATGGTAGAGAATCTGCCTGCTATGCTGGAGATTTGGTGACAGATGAAGAAATTCTGCAAGTCAAGTGCCCAACTCAATGCCTGGAGTGTATCAGTACACACAACAATGGTAGGCTTCTTGGTGGGTCCCACCTGAGAGGGACTTTTCTAGGGCAACAGGTGAGACAAGCAGACAAAAATGTTTTCTGATCAGGGACCTCTGCAGATATTCATTACTCTTCTGAGACCAGGGGCCACGTGACTAGGGTTTCTACCTGTTTGTTATTGGGGTCTCTTTATGACAAGGCCCAGAGAAAATCTGTAACTGGGGGCAAGACCTTCATGCCAGGGAAGAAAGGCTAGCAGGTAGAAGGGCAGAAGGACTCTTTACTTGGAGATGGAAGAAAATGACTAATAGATACCATGGGCTCCTGATAGGAGGAGGGTTGCAGGTGACCACTGGCTACAACTTCTATCCTTCTAGAAAACTTCACTCCCGTGAGTCAGCTGGGACTACATGCGGGCCAGTGCCTCAACCCCTGCTCCTGGTTTCCTCTTCATCCCTTTCTGTTCTCAGCTGTCAGCACACATCTGCATCTTAGCCACTCTGTGGCCACTCTAGGAAAGGGTTTTATGAGACTCAGTATAGTCAAATCTAATGTCTGTTGCTTATGTTCTTTCCAGAATGTTTCCCACTGTGATCCACACAGTAAGTCATAATAAAAAAGGTGGCATGTGTCCATCCTCTTCAACTCTTGACCTAGATTTTAGGAAAGAAGTACCCCCAGGGATTCATGCGGCCTGTGGGAGGCTCACCACTAATCCACACTACTTCTCTGAGTGAATAATAAAAAGCATCCCCTCTGGGAACACACAACTGCAAATTGCTTTTTCACGGCAGACCCTGCCCTGCTCCAATGTGCAAACCTGAGTTTCAGCTCTCACTCCCCTTGGCCAGACACTCTGCTTAATTACAGTGCACAATCTGCTCAACTGTACATAATGACTCTTAAAGGTGGAGACTTACTTTCTAGAGGAAAGCAGGATGAATGTCTGAGAATAATAACCTTTAGAAAGGGGATTAAGAAAGTACACCAGGGGCTTGGGACAAGTTTGTCCTTTGCTGTTGAACATGTTGTTGACTGAAAACATACCACATGGTCTTAAAAATAAACAGGCCCTCGGTGAGCTATCCTGACTAATTCATTTATTCTTTCAACATTCATTGGCGTGACTCTCTGCCAGACCTGGTGCTAGCCTTAAGGATTCAGGGGTTACGATGGTGACTGTCATCCATCTATCTTAGCCTGGAGTCCACGGGCCTGACATCTAAGGGGCTAAGGTCACACATGTGAAGATGGGTGTGAGTGTGGGCCCATGCTCATTTTCTGAGGAGGGGGACATTTCAAAAAATTTTAAGGGACAAGAGGCACGGGGGAAGATTGGTATTGATGCAGCAGCACACTTAGCACCAGGTTAGCCCCCCACAGAAGGGAAAAAGATAAGGGAAAACCAGGGGCCGTACAATGTATTGCACCACCCCTTTGCCTTCTGGTACTTTCCTTTTTCTTATAGAGTAGAAAAATATGGAAAGAGGCAGCAACTACAGAAATACTGATAGAATAGTCACTAATTAGGAAAAGGAAAGGAGCTCAAAACTCGAAAAGCAGAAGGCTAAGGTGGGAGAAATTTCATAGGCAAAAATATTTGGTACATCCTCTCATTGCTTCACACACACACACACACACACACAGACACACACACACACAGAAAGGAGAACATATGTAGCGCAGCACACATATGCACCCCCACATGCATACACCGAAAGAAGGCCTGTAGTACATTCTTTCCATTCATTGTACAAGCACACACTTGTACACAAAATAGGCATATGGCACATCTTTGTAGGTTTAATAAACACACATACACAGAAAGGAGAGGCATCTAGCACACCACACATATGCATAGACACACATATGAATACATGGAAAGAGGAAGGGCATTTATATAACCTTTCCTACTGCGTCAGTTCAGTTCAGTTCAGTTGCTCAGTTGTGTCCGACTCTTTGTGACCCCATGAATTGCAGCACGCCAGGCCTCTCTGTCCATCACCAACTCCTGGAGTTCACACAAACTCATGTGCACCGAGTGGGTGATGCCATCCAGCCATCTCATCCTCTGTCGTCCCCTTCTCCTCCTGCCCCCAATCCCTCCCAGCATCAGGGTCTTTTCCAATGAGTCCACTCCTCACATGAGGTGGCCAAAGTACTGGAGTTTCAGCCTCAGCATAAGTCCTTTCAAAGAACACCCAGGACTGGTCTCCTTTAGGATAGACTGATTGGATCTCCTTGCAGTCCAAGGGACTCTCAAGAGTCTTCTCCAACACCACAGTTCAAAAGCATCAATTCTTTGGCACTCAGCTTTCTTCACAGTCCAACTCTCACATCCATACATGACCACTGAAAAAATCATAGCCTTGACTAGACAGACCTTTGTTGGCAAAGTAATATCTCTGCTTTTTAATATGCTATCTAGGTTGATCATAACTTTCCTTCTAAGGAGTAAGCGTCTTTTAATTTCATGGCTGCAGTCACCATCTGCAGTGATTTTGGAGCCCAAAAAAATAAAGTCAGCCACTGTTTCCACTGTTTCCCCATCTATTTGCCATGAAGTGATGGGACCAGATGCCATGACCTTAGCTTTCTGAATGTTGACCTTTAGGCCAACTTTTTCACTCTCCACTTTCACTTTCATCAAGAGGCTTTTTAGTTCCTCTTCATTTTCTGCCATAAGGGTGGTGTCATCTGCATATCTGAGGTTATTGATATTTCTCTCAGCAGTCTTTATTCCAGCTTGTGTTTCTTCCAGCCCAGTGTTTCTCATAATGTACTCTGCATATAAGTTAAATAAGCAGGGTGACAATATACAGCCTTGACATGCTCCTTTTCCTATTTGGACCCAGTCTGTTGTTCCATGTCCAGTTCTAACTGTTGCTTCCTGACCTGCATAGAGATTTCTCAAGAGGCAGGTCAGGTGGTCTGGTATTCCCATCTCTTTCAGAATTTTCCACAGTTTATTGTTATCCACACAGTCAAAAGCTTTGGCATAGTCAATAAAGCAGAAATAGATGTTTTTCTGGAACTCACTTGCTTTTTCGATGATCCAGAGGATGTTGGCAATTTGATCTCTTGTCCCTCTGCCTTTTCTAAAACCAGCATGAACATCTGGAAATTCACGGTTCACATATTGCTGAAGCCTGGCTTGGCTATATCCACATGCACACAAACACAGGGAAATTTTCTGTAGTCATAAATTTATGGATTAGCTGATTACTCAAATCAGCAGACTTACATTAGTTTAATATATGAATTAGTTTACTGTGACAATTCTCCAGTTCTTTAATATGCTAAAATGAATTACTATGTATCTAAAGAATTATGTATAATATGATTTTTCTCAAAGTTTTGATCAAGGATAGATTCAAATCTTAAACATTTTCAGAACATTTCATAAGATTTTTTTGGTGTGTGGGTGATTTTGAGAAGAGTGAGCTGGACACAGTGAGCTCAATCAGTTCTCCTATTTGAAGAAATGATATCATGAGTTGTGCTGCAGAGTGATCAGGCTTCTTTCAAACTGTCCTTGTCATGCCTGGAGGGCAGAGGCTGGATTCTAAGGGGCCTGTGAGCACATTACCAAAGTGTCATGACTAAAGCGTTGTAAGGAGGTGAGGAGTGGATATGACTAGACAGGAATGTGCCAAGTAGGAGCCAGCGTGAGTGTGTGAGGACCACTAAGATGATGATGGATGGCGGTGATATATGTGATAACTATGGTGATGATGGCAGAGGGGAGGATGATGGTGATGATGAGGAGGGTGATGACGGCGGTGATGATGATAGCCATGATGATGCTGACCGTGATGAAGATGAGGATGGTCATGCTGGTGATGATGACAGTGATGATAGCAACAACTGGTGCTGTTAAGAGTTAACAATGCTGAGCACAGGCTTTGTGAAGGTGGTGTGATTTAACACATGGAGGACTACTGCACGGTGCATCCTGCAGCTTCTACTCAGCAATATTCTAGTGTAGTGTATCTATATGCATAATCCCAAACTTAGTGCAAGCATCTCACTCTCATTTTAATATATAGAGAAACTGGCTTTAAAAGGGCTGCGCTGGCCAAGTTCACACAGCTGCTAAAAGGTAGGGCTTCCAGTTTGGACAGCTGTGCTCTGCCTCCAGAGCCTAAACTCTTGACCACTCATTTACAGAACAGTTGCTTTATACCAGACAGTGCTGAGTGTTTACAATCACCACAGTCCTTTGAGAAGTGTATCATTATTCCTAGTTTATGGGTGAGAAAATGGAGGTTGATATTGTTATGCAAGTTGCCCAATCTCATCTAGCTGGTTAGAGTGAGACTTCAACCAAGCTGCCTTATTATAAAAGTGGAACATAATTTAATCTGCATGTTTCATCCGAGATCTGTGACATTTCTTTACTTCAGGACTCAGTAAGGACTGGTGAAGCAGCAAGTTGGGGGAACTAGACATCATACACAATGTGTGATCTGCAGAAAGATGTATGGCCAGCCTCTGATAAGTACCTGGAGAAAGCCTGAAGTCAACCCAAGATGGAAATCTCTCTGAGATTCTGTACTCTGAATTATTCTTTCAAACATTTTGTTAATATAAGGGAAAGGACAATCCAGGCAGAGAGAAGAATGCATGTTAAGACTAGATACATGAGGGCTTCCCTGGTGGCTCAGGGGTAAAGAATCTGCCTGCCAATGCAGGAGACTTGGGTTTGATCCCTGGTCCAGGAAGATCCCACATGCCATGGAGCAACTAAGTCTGTGCACCACAACTATTGAGCTTGTGATCTAGAGCCCAGGAGCTTAAACTACTGAGCCCATTGCTGCAACTCCTGAAGCCCAAACACTCTGCAGTCTGTGCTCAGCAACAAGATAAGCAGTCACCATGAGAAGCTGGTGTGCCTCAACTAGAGAGCAGCCCCACTTTGCACAATTACAGAAAAGCTCACACAGCAATGAAGGCCCAGCACAGCCAAATAAATAATTAAAATTATATAAAAAAGACTTAGACATATGCGAGATAAAACAGTGCTTGATGAGAAACAGGAAACTAGAACTAAGGGTTGTACAGTCAGAAGAAAAGTGGTAGGTGGTGGTAAGGAGACAAGATATGGCTTGTATGTCAAGGGTCTGTGTGCCAGGCTGGGAATGACAGTCTTCTCATATGAATGAAGCAGGAGTTGTCAGAAGTTCTGTTTTGTCTTGGTTTGCTTAGGTTTGTTTCAGCCTTAGAAGAGGATTGACCTGGCTTGTTTACTAAGAAGACAATCCTGGGGGTATCTAGGAGAGATGTTTCCCGAGATACAAGCAGATGTGGAGACATTGATTACAGTACTCAAAATTAGAAGTGTGAAAGGACTAAATAGAAGGACGCCTGTGAAACATTAAGGGAAGATGAGATATATCCATGGCTTCTGCCACTTTAGCCTTCTGAAAATCCTCATTGCCAGGGACAGGATTAAGGGTGTGGAAAATATTCCAACAGGAAGTAATCAGTTTCATCTTATCCAGAAAATGGACATTTTGTAATGACTTGGCTATAAAATGCAATTGGAAACATATTCTCTTAAAGCCTACATTTTGACTTTTCATGTTGTCGATGGGATAATGCTGCAAGTCATGACTTTTGCAGCAAAAGAAGACTTGAGAGTTCATTTTCCTTCTTCTTTTCTGAGAGTGCAGAAGTGCAATCACTTTTCCTGAGAGTGCAATCATTCAGTTGCATAAGCCAGAAAAAGTCTCCATAGTTTGATTTTTTGCTTCCCTGTGCACTGGTGCTTGATCAGAGATCAAGGTGCACACATCTATTGGAATCCTTATTAACTGGAAAACTTTTGAATCTTAGGAAATCAAGTCTTTGGAAAAGGAACCCTTCTACACTGTTGATGGGAATGTAAATTGGTGCAGTCTCTATGGAGAACAGTATGGAGGTTCCTTAAAAAACAAAAATAGAGCTAACCTAAAATCCTTCAATCCTACTTCTGTGTATCCAGAGAAAACCAGAGTAAAAGATACTTATTCATTGCAAGGTATTCACAATAGCCAAGATATAGAAATAGCCTAAATGTCCATCAACAGACAAATGGATAAAGAAGATGTGGTGTATATATATATATATATATATATATATATATATAAAAATATACATACACAATGGAATATTACTCAGCCATGAAAAGAATGGAATAATGCCATTTGCTGCAACATGGATGGATCTAGAGATTATCATACTGAGTGAAGTGAGCCACACGAAGACAAATATCATGATATCACTAACATGCAGAATCCAAAAAAAGTGATACAAATGAACTTATATACAAAATAGAAATAGACCCACAGCCACAGAAAAGAAACTTACGAATACCAAAGGGAGAAGTGTGAGGAGCAATAAATTAGCAGTTTGGAGTTAATATAGATACACTCCTATATAAAAAATAGATATCCAATCAGAACCTACTATATAGCACAGGGAACTATACTCAATATTTTGTAATGACATATAAGGAAAAACAATTTGAAAAAGAATATATATATATATATATTCTGTACACTTGAATCAGCTGTACACTTGAAACCAATACAAAATGGTAAATCAATTATACTTCAGTAAAAAGCATTAAATTCTCTAGAGCTGTATAAAAAAAGAACTCAGCTTTCCAAATGGAAAGTCTCCCTTCTTAGAGGCCTTGTGATGTGGCAGAATGAACTTTGAGATTGGGATGATCTGAAATCAAAGTTTGCTCCTCTGACAAATTATCTCTGTGACTCTTCAGTTCTAACACCCAATTCCAGTGTGTGTGTGTTGAGGGGAAGGTTTTCCCACTCCCACAGCAATGTTGCAACACTAGCTGGGTGTCCTACAATTCAACTTAATGTTAATATTATATACCTGGAGGCAGTGTCAGCTCGCACAGGTTAAGGGCAGCCCCATAAGACTGCACTGCACTCCACTCCCCACCCCCAACTTCACACACCAGCCACCAGTCCAGGTTGTCACCTGTGCTTCTAATCAGCTGACTAGAGATCAGAGGGTGCCATGACCCCTTCCTGGGATATGATTAATTTGTTAGATCATAAAACTGAGAGAAAGATTTTAGTTTATTATCAGAGGATATAACCCAGTTATAAAAGGATATAACCCAGAAACAGCTAGATGGAAGAGATGCACAGGCCAAGTTATAGGGAAGGGCATGGAGCTTCCATGCCTTCTCCAGGGGCTCCACCTTCCCTGAACCTCCACTTGTTCACCAACCTGGAAGATCTTTGAACTCACTCTTTTGATTTTTCATGAAGATTTCGATATAGAGGCACAGTTGGTTAAGTTGTTGGCTGGTGGTGACTGAGTCAGCCTCCAGACCCACTCCTCTTCCTGGGAATTAGGAGCAGGTGGAGCTAATTATAACCCTCTCATCACTTGGCCGTTCCCTGGGCATTAAGCCCTCATTGGTTAGGTGCTTTTCAAAATTCACCTTTACCAAGTGTGGTAGAAAGAGCTTGTTATGAATAGTAAGACACCCATTTTATCTTTGCAGCTCTGAACTGATTTCTAGAACTGAGGACAAGAGACCAAATATAACAGAAGCTTTCACTGCTCTTATTGCTCAGGAAATTCCAAGGGTTTTTAGGAGCTCTGAGCCCGAAACTGTGAAGGAAGACCAAATATATACGAGAAATATATTTTGGTCATCTGAATGACCAAATATATTTTTCTTATAGATCACACTATCACAGTGACCATGAAGATTGTCTTAGTTTCTCTAAGGCTCTCATTTCTTATACGTAAAAAGATGGGAAAAATAATAATCTAGTCAATAAATCTGTTGTGAGTTTAAGTGAATTAATCCAGGTCCAGCACATCTCAAGAAAGTAGAAGTTAGTTAATGAATGCTTACAGAATGCACCCATCCATCACTTTTACATCAGGTACTCTCACAGAAGGCATCCTATAAGCTGTTACACAGTTTTGTTTTTTTTTGCATGCTTTGGAGCTGGAAGGTGGTTCTTTATCAGTAAAAAGCATTAAATTCTCTAGAGCTGTATAAAAAAAGAACTCAGCTTTCCAAATGGAAAGTCTCCCTTCTTAGAGGCCTTGTGATGTGGCAGAATGAACTTTGAGATTGGGATGATCTGAAATCAAAGTTTGCTCCTCTGACAAATTATCTCTGTGACTCTTCAGTTCTAACACCCAATTCCAGTGTGTGTGTGTTGGGGGGAAGGTTTTCCCACTCCCACAGCAATGTTGCAACACTAGCTGGGTGTCCTACAATTCAACTTAATGTTAATATTATATACCTGGAGGCAGTGTCAGCTCGCACAGGTTAAGGGCAGCCCCATAAGACTGCACTGCACTCCACTCCCCACCCCCAACTTCACACACCAGCCACCAGTCCAGGTTGTCACCTGTGCTTCTAATCAGCTGACTAGAGATCAGAGGGTGCCATGACCCCTTCCTGGGATATGATTAATTTGTTAGATCATAAAACTGAGAGAAAGATTTTAGTTTATTATCAGAGGATATAACCCAGTTATAAAAGGATATAACCCAGAAACAGCTAGATGGAAGAGATGCACAGGCCAAGTTATAGGGAAGGGCATGGAGCTTCCATGCCTTCTCCAGGGGCTCCACCTTCCCTGAACCTCCACTTGTTCACCAACCTGGAAGATCTTTGAACTCACTCTTTTGATTTTTCATGAAGATTTCGATATAGAGGCACAGTTGGTTAAGTTGTTGGCTGGTGGTGACTGAGTCAGCCTCCAGACCCACTCCTCTTCCTGGGAATTAGGAGCAGGTGGAGCTAATTATAACCCTCTCATCACTTGGCCGTTCCCTGGGCATTAAGCCCTCATTGGTTAGGTGCTTTTCAAAATTCACCTTTACCAAGTGTGGTAGAAAGAGCTTGTTATGAATAGTAAGACACCCATTTTATCTTTGCAGCTCTGAACTGATTTCTAGAACTGAGGACAAGAGACCAAATATAACAGAAGCTTTCACTGCTCTTATTGCTCAGGAAATTCCAAGGGTTTTTAGGAGCTCTGAGCCCGAAACTGTGAAGGAAGACCAAATATATACGAGAAATATATTTTGGTCATCTGAATGACCAAATATATTTTTCTTATAGATCACACTATCACAGTGACCATGAAGATTGTCTTAGTTTCTCTAAGGCTCTCATTTCTTATACGTAAAAAGATGGGAAAAATAATAATCTAGTCAATAAATCTGTTGTGAGTTTAAGTGAATTAATCCAGGTCCAGCACATCTCAAGAAAGTAGAAGTTAGTTAATGAATGCTTACAGAATGCACCCATCCATCACTTTTACATCAGGTACTCTCACAGAAGGCATCCTATAAGCTGTTACACAGTTTTGTTTTTTTTTGCATGCTTTGGAGCTGGAAGGTGGTTCTTTTTTTTTTTTTTTTTGTAATTTGTTTTTTTGTTTTTTTTTTTAATTTTTTTTTTAATTTTATTTTTACTTTATTTTACTTTACAATACCGTATTGGTTTTGCCATACATTGACATGAATCCTCCATGGGTGTATATTAGCTCCCAATCCCGAATCCCCCTCCCAACTCCCACCCCACATCATCTCTCTGGATCATCCCCGTGCACCAGCCCCAAGCATCCTATGTTCGATACAGGAAGGTGGTTCTTATAGACAGGTGTGAGAATTATCTTAGAGGAGCCACACTTGCTGGAAATCCTCATGGAACATTTCAATTCTGCTACTACTGTATTCATGGTAAGGCCAAATCAAGTCAGGGTGGCGCTCCTGTGGGAATCGCCCTGGAGCCAGGTGTGATGAAGTCACAAAGCTCCTTGGCCAAGTGGCTGTGTGCTCCTTCCATCTCTGCACAGGGCTTGTGTACTAGGACCAGGACACAGCAGGTTTCACAGTATGCCTGGAAGCTGGGCATGGTGGTGGTAGCAGGGAAGGGCTAATGCCAGGGTTGGCCTGGGCAGTACCTTTATGCCAGTCATTGAGTTTCCTCAACTGAAAAGTGGATCTGCCTTTTCCCAACATCTCAAGGTTGCTTTGTAACAAGGTCAAGATGCCTGGAAACACTAGCTATTAGAAAAACCATTTCTCTTCATCTGGATGTTTTTCTCCCTTTGGACAATTTTTCTCTCTCAGTGGACAATTTCTTTATATTTTATGAAGAGATGGATCCCTTACAGTGATTTATTTTAGACCTTTTGTAAAATTTAGCTTACATTTTGCTAGTCTTCCAGCTAGTTCTTTCAATTAGCAAAATCTAGAAAATATGAAATGCAGAAAGACATACTGTTCTTGCGATGAACGTGTTACTCTCTCATTTTGCTGAGCTGCAATGTCAACTTCAGAGAAGAGAAAGCTCTCAACATTTTTGGATTGGAGGAAATCTTACCTGACAACCAGGAGATGCTCTCAATGTGATCAACTAAATCCTCCTTGGTTAACCAGTTCCTTGTTTTTAAAGGGAAAAAAGATCTCTTAATTTTGTTTCAAAATTTTGTATCAGAATCCTCTTAAGATCAGTATTTGGTCTAGGGTAGATCAGTATTTGAACTCAGAGCTAGAATTCAATGGGAATAGTTTGTAGGGCATATTTTGGAAATTTTCTAAACTCCACCTTTTAAAAAAGAATTAAATGATTTTCTAATTTTCCACCCATGGCAAAACTCACAAATATCTTCATATTTTTCAACTTTTGCACAATAGGTAAATTATCAAGTTCTCTTTCCAAAACTTTCTGTTCTGATTGAATGTGGCAAAATATCCTTGGGAGCAAGTAAAAAATTCAGTAATTTATGTTGTACAGTTTGCTGAGAAGTCAACGTTTAAATAAGAAGTCTGTTATTTAAAATTTACTTCTGCTTAAGTATTTTTTTTTTATATTAAAAAAAATGCCCAACTGAATTTAAGTAAGTATTGGCTATTACGAAGTACAGGTCAATGGTTGTTATTACTATCTAAAAACTCCCTTTTTGTCAGTTCTCATTTTGAAAAGGACTCCAGGAGGTATGGATACATTCAGAATTTAACTCCTCCACTTCTCTTCTCTGTGTGGGGGGTAAGGGGGAGGAAATCCAAAACTTTCTTAAGACCAAATATCTAAAATACTTTGGGATATTTTTTTGGATTGCTTTTTGTCCATATTTTACAAATTTGTCAAAGTAATGCATAATTACATACAGAGTCTTTCCGGCATACCAGGCTTTGAAGGTCAGGCCTCCAAGGCCTCATACAGGCTGCAGTCTGTGAAACTTTCCCCTTGTCAAGAGGATTCTTTAAGGGAATTGTGAAGTGGGATTATACTACAGTGTTAGCTATTATGTTGTAGTTTGAGCCCAATCTTTGCAGCAGACAACAGAGGGAAAATAAGACCTTGTAATCTTTAAAAAAACAAAACAGGTCTTGGTCTGGAATAAAATAGAGATCAAAGTTACTTTTTAAGCTGGCCCCCTTCTGTTGGGGAGAGGGCAATTGTGTTGGACACTTAGCTCTCATCCTTATTCCTTAATCTTTGTTGTACCTTGACTGGGTGAAAGTTTTGTCTGTCATCTCACCTAACAGAAGTGGAGAAATGGGGTGTGAAGGACAAGGTTCTCCGGTTCTCTGGCCTTCTGATCTACATGATTAGAGTCCTAAATTGGTCAGTGCGAAGGGCATGTTTGTCTCACGCGTCAGCCTGGATCTCAGGGCATTCGGTCACCGTGTCTCATGACTTACCTGGATATCTTCGCTTTCAGTGTGTGGCCAAGCTAAAAAGATTTTATCACCATAACTTTTATCTTCTTAGGTTTTTATGGCTAATATTTTATTGTTTAAAAGTGAAGGGCTCTTCAGAAGTGCTTTAGAAATGATTCCCATGTGTTTTCTTCCAAAAATATCCATATCCCTCTACTGTGTAAACCTCACAGCTGTTTGTTTGGCAGATTCTTTTACAATGCTTCATCCTGAAAAGATTCCAGGAGGAGAACTTTGGCCATAAAACATCTTATAAAAGTTATTCTTCTTACTCCAAACTAAAATCTTTAGAGTAAAAGTCAGTAAATACAATTATTTTATTCTAGTATTCCAATTTATGGATGCCATCCTTCTGTATATATCTGTGTGTGTGTATATATATATATATTCTCTCTCCATTTGGGGAAATAAAAAATAGCTTCATAATTGTGAAAACTATAAACACTGAACGGAGAAGGCAATAGCAAGCCACTCCAGTACTCTTGCCTAGAAAATCCCATGGATGGAGGAGCCTGGTAGGCTGCAGTCCATGGGGTCGCTAGAAGTCGGATGCGACTGAGCGACTTCACTTTCACTTTTCGCTTTCACACAATGGAGAAGGAAATGGCAACCCACTCCAGTGTTCTTGCCTGGAGAATCCCAGGGACAATAAACACTGAAATCTCACTATTGTGCTATTGGTGGGTTCCCAAGTGACATAGGTCATTTGGAAGGACACCAGTTTTCCCATCTGTAAATTTGATGTGGTGCTGAGGAGCTTAACTGCTTTGCTTCTGTGGTTTTCTTCCTCTGTGCACGTATTCATAAGGAGACCTCATTTATAACTAGTGAGTCTAAGATTGTAATAGAATACGGTGTTATGATTAGGTAACACTTATCTACACAGTGTCTAATATTTAGATACTTGGCAATCTCAAAAAATTACTTGAATTTCACTTTATGTCGGTACAGAAGCATTATTTGGCTTGATTACCGTTCATGATGCTTTTCAAAGGCTCTGAAATCAAAGTTGTTTACTAATATTTAGAAACATTTTATATGAGTCAAGTGAATGTAAAAGAATGCCGTGGATGTTTGGTATGGGTTTGGAGGAGTTTTCCAGTGCTGCTGAGACTCACCAGGTCCTCTCCTTTGTGGGAAGTGGAGGTGATAAAGTACGGGGTCAGGGGTGACAATTATCCTTGCTTTTCTTCTGCTGCTGCTACTGCTTAATCACTTCAGTCATGTCTGACTCTGTGTGACCACATGGACTGCAACCTGCCAGGCTCTTCTATCCATGGGATTCTCCAGGCAAGAATACTGGAGTGTGTTGCCATGCCCTCCTCCAGGGGATCTTCCCCACCCAGGGATCAAACCTGGGTCTCCGCATGGCAGGCAGATTCTTTACTACTGAGCCACCAGGAAAGCCCCGCCTTTCTTCTCCGTCTGTGCAATAAGCTCACTAACAATGACTGTTAGTGTCTGTGAACTAGAGATGAAATGTCCCCCTGGGCCGCACAAGGTCTTGTGAACACCCTGGGGAATTGTGGAGAACTGAACTAATGCGTCAGGAGCTGGAGCCCACTGGACTGGGCAGGACCTTCTCCTCCCAAGAACAACCACAACACCCATGCTTTCCTCTAGGGATGCTGTGCCCAGCCAGGTGATGGGTGTGCAGTAGGCAAAGATCCACTACCCTGCCCCGATCACTGGAGGACCAGGGACCAGGCAACCAGGGCCAGTCCCTACGCCCAGAGTGCACTGATCACTCAAGCCAGTTCAGTCCCAGGCCCGCATGTGTAGCCAGTCTCCTCTGTTCCTTCCCAGGAAACCACAACAGAGGCTCTTGCTCACTGCTCCCTCCTCTCTCTGCTCCAGACTGACCCTGGTGGTTCTGAAGGTGGGCCCTCCTCCTCTTGGAACCTAACAGATTATCCTTTAGTGGCAACCATCTCCCGATTGTTGGACTTGAGTCCCTCAAGTCTCTATTAATATACCGCATTAATGCTCCCTCAGCCTGGACACACACAGCAGCACAGCCCACTGTCCCTGGGCCCACGACACCATGATAGTGTTAGTTAGCTTTGATGCCCTGAGCTTTTGGGGTTCCCTCCATCATTCTATTTCATCCTCTGAGGATCATCTCTAGATTCCTCCAAGAATTTGGGGCTCTTTCCTCACATTCCCCTGAGGTCCTTTCATCGTTGGCCGTTATAAACCAGTTGTAGTGCGTTAAAGTTGGCTAAGTCCATGTTTTCCTTGTTTGAAGGGAAAAGTATGTTTTTTTTCATATGTGCAGCCCAAGGAGCTAGCGAATGCCTCTACTGCAGGAATGCCGTGGGAACTGGATACAGTCATTCCTCTCCACTTTTGAGGCACACAGATTGAGAATTAAAGGATGACAAGGGAAGGGATTTTTATATTAACAATTAAATCATTGTGAAGTCAGTCTTGAGTGAAATTTTATTTCCTAGGTGTCTGTTCCCATTGGAATATATCTTGGCATTTTCAAATAAATACAATGAGTCTTAAATAAATAGAAAAGATTAGGTGTGATTTTATTGTCCTTCCTGCCACCACTTCCCCCTGTCCCCCACCTTGTCAGTTAAACACTCTCACCTCATGTTCATTTGGGTTAGTAATCATCTATGCAGGCTATAAATACCATGTCTTATACCCCTAGAAGCTTAAATAGAAATGAAATAAGTGCATATTTGTATTCTCTAACCATTTTTCAACTGAGAAAAGCAATGTTTTAATCCTCTACTACTTGCAATTACTCACTTGAAGTCTGACTTAGGAAATCTTTAAATATTAGAGTGAGAAGGTCTTTGAGGGTCCTGGAGTCTAAGCCTCATTACATGGAGGCAATGGGCAAGGCCTGGAGAGGTCAAATGGCTTCTTAAATCAATGAAAAATGTGACTGTGTGTGTATATAGAGATGCAACTTCTGGATAAATAGCAAAAAATATTAAATCAGTGAATTATGTTGCCTATAAATATGCCAGAGTTTTAGTTTCTTGTAGATACCCAGATGTTTGGGGATTTGTATGATATGTTTTGAATGGATGAAAGCAGAATTTATCTGCATATAATTTAGTTGTCTTACTGTAATCTAATTATTGTAGGTCTGCTTGGTTATGATAATATTTGAGAAACATGGCGTTAATACTATGATTTAGTTAGTAAAAGATATGCATATTTAAATTGAAATGTCCCACCATAAAATTTTACAGATTATCTTTCTACATAAATGTCCTATATAAGAGATTATTATTCATTTTAGTTGTAAGCTAGATTATTTTTGAATAGTCTACAAATATGATATAGTAAAAGTATTGCTGATTTTAATAGGAAATGTTCTGAGGTATCATATTTTTTTCCTTTTTCCCTTTTTCCTTCACTCCTACTCTCCCCTCCTGCTCATCTTCCCTGCTTTCCTCCCTTCTTTCTCCCCTTCTTCTTTTTCCTTTCCTTCTATAAGTCTAAAATAAAATATTAAGCAGCAAATTGCTATAGACCCTGCCAAATATACATTATCTTTTAAAATTGAATTGAAACCTATACCAATCAAGAGAACAAGATAGTCAACATTTAGTTCTTATCAAGAAAAACCTCCCAATGTTAAGGTTATCAAATTTAGCAAATAGAAATATAGAATGCTCAGTTCAATGGAGCCTTTAGATAAACAATGGATTATTTCTTAGTGAATCTTCCTCCATGCTGTGGTTGAGACACACTTATACCAAAGCCTTACCCTGGGTGGTGGGGCTACTAGAAACATCTGGCTTATCTGAAATTCAAATTTAACTGAGCATCCTGTATTTTGTCTGGCAGGAAAACTGATTTAGGAAGTAGGAGAACTTGGTTTGAATTGCACATTGTATGACATTTGCACATTGCTAGGGTTGAGGCCCCGCCTCTCTGAACTCATGGTTACACAGTAACACAAACATGTCTCGTAGAGCAAGGATGCAGAGGCATCGTGTTCATGAGCCCTTGGCATCACGAGGTGCTGATGTGGGGCAGCTCTCCTTCCTCTCAGAGGTCCTTGGAAATCCTCGCGGCTCCTCCCTCACTCTGAGATCTCCTCCTCTCTAATGAGTGGAGCAGAGGCTGGCAATTGCACAGCACTGTGGGAGCTATGATTACTTTGCAGACATTATTTTCTGGATATTTTTCCTTCTATCTCCTGAAGAGAGTAAAATGTATAAATGAGAAACAGGCTGTTGACCTCTTGCAGTTTGCTGGTCAGAGTTTCCTGACAGAATTGAGGCAGTTTAAAGATGTGCTCTGAATTCTACTGGGAATTCATTTTTATTAAACTCTACTTTGGTCTCATTTCATTGCTCAGCTTCAAAAGAAAAAAAAAAAGACAATAAGGGATTTAAAATTAAGTGATTTTCTGCAGTGAAAGTCTTCTGGAACTTTAAAAAGCCCAATTGCATTGGAATTTGCCAAATGTAAATGCATTTTCCACTGACTCAGCCAAGAGGAGTTGGGTCAACAGTCAGATGCTCAAGGAGTTGATGGTGACTCTGCATGCACCAGCTGAGGCATTGTGGGTACTGAATCTGGCCCTTCTGACCATGGTGGCCTCAAAGGCTACCTTCTCCCAGGAGCCCTGTGTAAACACATGTTCTCCCAGCCTGTTGGTGTTATGTATGTCAGAAAAAAAGGAACTCAAAAATAAAGGAAGGAGCAAAAGAGAGTGTAGCTCTTTGTAACAGCAGGAGTGATGACTTTTGTAATCATGTACCTATCAGTCAGTGTCCTTGTGCATTTATCTGGTTAGGGAAGTCACACCTATCTGCATATCAAATGGCCTCAGGACACATCTGCAGAGTTCCAGGCTCCAGGGAAGGTCTGCAAAGGGATAGACTCATGACTTGAAACCCCTGGCCAGCCCAGCTTAGAGTTCAGTTACTTCCAGGTGTCAAAAAATTTTGCACTACAATAATTTTATAATAGTAAAAGAAATAGTAATCATAATAGTATAACAGCCATACTGACTCATGACTTTTCTGTACTCCTTGTGTGTGAGGGCTTGTGCCAAGCCCCTCACATACATTATATCATTTGCTGATGAGGACACTCAGTCCTGGCTGTGAGATATGACTTGTCTAAGGCTACATGGGCCTTGGTACTCTAACCTGATGCAGCAGGGCCTCATTATGATGAACTGAAGAAGATGATGGGCTCCTACACTTTAAATTCAGGCCCACGACATCACCTGTCAACTACAAATTGGCACTTGCCATGGGTGCTTGCCACCTACCTCTACAAAGATTAAATTATGTTCAGTTGCAGTTGCTTACCTTCAACACCCCCTGAGGGAGTTCAGGGTGTAGAGCAGAAATGAGGCCCTCTGTGCTCAGGGAAAAACTGGCAGGACATGTCTTCAGATAGATATTCTTAGGAACTGATTTTATGAGCGAAGTTCTTGTATGTCTCATATCTAGAAAAGCACTACAGTCCTTCACAGGGACGACCGTTTCTCTTGACTAGCAGGAACTTTCTACAATGTGCTTGATTGCATGTACTCTGCCTTTATCGAAATCACACATATTGACCTTCCCCCTGCCTCTTTGGAGCAGCCTTTCAGAGCTATCTGAGGTGTTGTCTCCCAGGCTGCAGTCTTCATTTTGCCCCCAGTAAAACTTAACTCGCAGCTCTCACACTGTGCGTTTTTGTTTGTTTGTTTGTTTAAATTGACAACCTAGGAAGCCCCCTCAAATGCTAAATTGAGGAGTATGTTATTTGACTTGAGAATTGTTTTATAAATGTAGAATTTGAAAGTTCTAGAAGAAACAGGAGCTTTTCGAATCCAAGGTGTTTCTACTCAAAAAAACAAACAAAAAAAAATCCCATGCTCCTAAACTGGATGGCTAACAAGTGAAGTCAGGGTAACTGGCCTGCATTCTCTCCAAAGAGTTAGTTTTCTTTATCCACAAAATTCAGCTTCTACATTTACCTCTCATCCCGGGAGGACAGGCGGACGGCTCTTGAAAGTGATATTATCCTAGTGGTTAGAAAAGCACAACAAACCGAACAACCCAACAAGAGTGATGACTAGAACCTGCTTGGAGCCAGAGGCTGCAAGGGGGGTTACTAAGAGCCTGGCTTCTCAGTAAGTACCCTGATGCTCACCTCCACTGCACTGTAGCAAGCCGGGTTGTGGTGCTTCAGTTTCCATGTGTATAAAAGGAGGTACAGAAGTATGTACTTTAAAGTTTTGTGAAGATTGAGGGTTAATAAACACAAAGCACATTGAACATTAATATTAATTACTATGTAAGCTTTAGTGGTCATTAGACGAAATGGTTCAATATAGATTAAAACTCTTAGGGCAGTGACTAGTGTTTCAGAGAGTGCTATGTATGTGTGTGTTAAGTCACTTCAGTTGTGTTTGATTCTTTGCGACCCTATGGACTGTAGCCCACCAGGCTCTCTGTCCAGGAGAGCCCTACGTAAGTGTTATTATTAGAGAGATGCTAAGTCATGTAGCTTCCCTGTGATGAAAGGAAATCTTCAAAGCATATGACTTGCTCCATTATCTGCCCCCAGTTCTGTCTGGATGACTAATCAAATTCAAATGCACCATTGGCTTGAAAATAAACCATGAATTGTTATATCTGCAAGGGATCTCACACATTTTTTCCTGGCCTTGCCTTTGTCTTCATGAGCAAAAGGAAATGGAAATGGCTTTTCTTTGGTTCTTCTACAAAGCACCATCTGCTTTTACATACTTTTTTGAATTGCATTCTTTGTTTTCAGATAAGTGTGACCTGAAGTTAAGAGACAAAATTCCAGAGAAAAAATGGTGGGCTCTTATCTGGATGGGCTTCCCTCATACCTCAGTTGGTAAAGAATCTGCCTGTAATACAGGAGACCCTGGTTCGATTCCTGGGTTGGAAAGATCTGCTGGAGAAATGATATTGACCTTCTCTTGAATCAAAGAGAAATGTTATTTTGTGCTTTGTTTGCTGGAGAAGGGATAGGCTACCTACTTCAATATTCTTGGATTTCCCTTGTGGCTCAGCTGGTAAAGAATCTGCCTGCAGTGTGAGAGACCTGGGTTTGATCCCTGGGTTGGGAAGATATCCTGGAGAAGGGAAAGGCTACGAACTCCAGTATTCTGGCCTGGGGCATTCCATGGACTGTACAGTCCGTGGGGTCGCACAGAGTCGGACACAACTGAGTGACTTTCACTTTCACTTTCACTTTCCTGTCTGTATAGGAACACTGGGACACTGGAAGCAGATTTTAAAAGCAAGTTTTCTTCAAAATACCCTTTTCGAGACCACTTGATAGACACCCTGACACACCACAGTAGTGTCAGCCGCACAGTAGTGATTATCTGAGACGTGAATTTCCATTCTAAAGATTGTAACAATGCAAAAGTGAGAAAACCTAAATGTCCATCAGGAAGAGAAAGGATACACAATGGCGGACATTATGCTGCATTTTTCATAGGTCTGTATTCTTCTCTTCTAGAAGGCTATAATCGCAAAGCAGTTTTTGATTTGGCATCTGATGGTAAGACAAGAGTATGTCATCACCCTTCTGTGGATGTCCCATATAAACACGCAAAACTTAGCCCTGGATCAGATCTTGTACTCAATAGTGAGGAAACATGATCCAAGTGTAAGAAAAAAAACAACAACAACAACAACAAAAAACAGATACAGATGAGAAGGAAAAGGTGAATGCCAGGTGTAAGAACCATGATAGAACAATTCTGCAAAATATTCTTTCCTACTAAGCTTCACTGGGACGCTGGTGGACAGTCCCACAGCTGTCACAAAAACTGGGTTCTCTCAAAGAGAAATGATATTGACCTTCTCTTGAATCAAAGAGAAATGTTATTTTGTGCTTTGTTTGCTAATTGAGAAAATGCAACCTGGTTTAGTCACTAATGCATTATATAGTGAAATATTAATAAAATGTCTTTTGAGATGTTAAAAAGAGATAAAAAATTTTGCCTAGGAAGTGGCAAACTGAGATCTGAAGCCCATATTGGTGATTCCAAACAGCTTATTTTTTAAAACGATGAGGTGTTGATTCTGCTTCCTCCTCTTCACAACCTGAGACCCAGAGAAATTGGCCCAGGTCTGCTGATGTGAACTCAGTGTAGGTTTTATGGGGATATGAAGACTTTCATAGCATGAACACAGGCTGGACACATGTACAAATGATAGTAACATAGATCCCCATTGTGGTTAAAAAACCCTCATCTTTCCTTTTAGTTATCTCCTCAGGATAAATGAAAATTTAAGCCATTTGGAGTTCTAAAGTTGATATATTTGGATTGTCTTCATTACTCTTATTAGAGCCAATTTCTTAAATTGTAGTCTATGTAAATTTAATTTCTGTTGAACATTAACAACGATAACAGCCCTCCTCCTCCTCAGCCCTCCTCCAATGGAGTGCAGTCTGGGTAGGCAATGAAATATAGATTGGGAATGAAATATGGATCCAGTCAAGCACAGACTTGAGTTATCTTGTTAGGCTTCTGTTCTTGAAGACTTATAGGCATTAGAAACTGATTAGTCATGTAGTTCTAATTATTAAGAAAGTTTGAGACTGAAGCCAACTGCCCTCTGCTAGTGAAAAAAAGTCTGTGAACCGTTTGCTTCAGCCCCCTGCATAGATTCAATTTGTATATAAACTCAGATTCTTAGAGATACACATTGGGATGTCTGGTAGTGTTTGCCTATAAAGTGAAATAGGAAAATGCTTTTAAATTGGACCTGGTAGAGTGTTGTCAGTTGAAAATTAATATTCTTACCATTTCATGCTTCATCATAATTTCATAGCCCAGTACTGGGTTGGTTCTCCCCTATCAAGGATTGATGGCAGGGAGTGGTGCCTGATTTCAATGCCAGGAGCAGGCCATGTGCAATCCATTTTTCTGTTTTAAGTGCTTCCATAATCAGACACAGCTTCAGTTAGGAAAGTTAGTATAGGTTTTTCATTTTCATGTGGTGTTTAGTCAAGTGCTAAGGGATAAAAATGGAAAAATGCAACCCTTAGGGGAAGCACACATTTTCATTCATGCTGGAGGCACTAAAGACCAATTGGATCACTGAGCTGTTTCTAAATGTGGAAGATAGTTCCCGAATCAATTATCAGGAGATTCTATGTGAATATATTGGAGATTATTGATCAACTGAACTATATACATTTCTTCCATGAATAGAACACAGAGAAGTAGCCTTTATGTAATGGAGCATACCTAACTAGTAAACAAAAAAGTATATAGACATGTGTTAAAGTAAATTTTTAAAAAATTGGAACCTCCATCCCCAGTCTTAGAGAAGTTCTTTTTATGGCTTCTTTGCAGCTTCCATTTTTGGTGCTTGGATAAACCTGAATCTATCCACTTGAAAGTCAATGCCAGTCAACCAGAAGGTCATGATGCATCTTAAATTCTATTCTGATGTCAAGGGGATGGGCTCTGGCTTCACATTCAACTGAGGGAAAGAGCTGTATAATATGATAAAAGATACACACAGTTAGTGCCTATAGCAAAGACATTGTGCTAATACTACAAGAGGATCACATGAGGGATTTGTGAACTCTACTGTGGAGACTTTCACTGAAGAGCAGGTATTTGAGGCGGACCTTGCAGGATAAGCTTGTCTGGCTACAGTCCACAGGATTGCAAAGAGTCGGACACGACTGAGCAAGTAACTCTCCTTTTTCTTTGCAGGATAAGGGGCTTCCCTGGTAGCTCAACAGTAAAAGAATCCACTTGCAATGCAGGAGATGTGAGTTCAATCCCTGGGACAGGAAGATCCTCTGGAGTAGGAAATGGCAACCTGCTCCAGGATTCTTGCCTGAAAAAGCCCATGGACAGAGGAGCCTGGCGGGCTACAGTCCATGGGGTCGCAACTTGGTGGGCAAAAGAAACCACAGTTGTGGTAGCACGACTGAACATACACACAGGCAGGCATTGCAGGATAAGAGGGGTTTTCCTGAAAGATACAATTAAGGGAAGGGCATTTTCCACAGGAAAAATAAGCAAACAGTTAAGCTCTTTGTTCAGAGGTGATTGGATAGTTCTCTAGATAGAACATAGGTGGTATTGAGGGAAATGGCAGGAAATGATGTGGGTTGGCAGGCTGGGCCAGGGCCCTGGGGGATTCTAGCTGGTATGTCAGACCCCTACCTTGGGCAGCATCCCTGAGGCATGAGCTGGCAATGCTTCTGAAGGTCATGTATGGAGGGTAGATGAGGATGGGAGTGCTTTTGGACTATTTTGTTTTGTAAAGTTAGCTTTTATCTTTGCCAGGACAAGTTTCCAGAGGAAAAACTCAAAGACATCACAGAATATCTTCATTTCATCCTATGATTCCAACAGAGCTAATTTATCATAGATTTTCTATTTTAAAATAAAAATATCATAAGCTCTCATTTTACTGATGTGTTGTCTATGGCTTAAGAACTATAAGAGACATTTATTCTTTCGTTCTTTTCAGTGGTGCAATGCATATGTGTTCTATTTTTTTCAATAAATGAGATTCATTTGGTACATAAATAAATGTCATTTAATTTTATACAATGTAACAAATAAAATTTGTATTCTATGGTATGCTATTATACTATGTATCTTTAAGTATAATAACAAGAGATCTTGTTTTATATTGCATATAATTTAAGACAGTTTTTAAAATGTCTTGGTGTTTAGGAATACTTTAAGCAGCAAATATGCTACACACTGGTTTAATAAGAAAGGATTAATTTTTCATCTGAGACAAGAATTCCAGAGAATGGCAGTTGCTGTACTGATACAGCTGTTTAACAGGGCATCTTGGACTGGTCACCTTCTTATCCTATTGGCCAATTGTGCTCACACTGTTGTCTCCTGTTTAGAATGTGATTGCTTCAGATGCAGTTCTCATCTGTGGGCAAGACAGGTAAAAGAAAGAAAAAACCAGGGTGAAAGCCTAACAGAAGCTCTCCCTCTTCTTGAACATCTCATTGGATATTCTTGACTGGAGGTAGTCTGGGAAAGTGAAAGTTTATTTTGGCCCTCTCTAGAGTTGACATTTGGAGAAGGCAATGACACCCCACTCCAGTACTCTTGCCTGGAAAATCCCGTGGACGGAGAAGCCTGGTGGGCTGCAGTCCATGGAGTCGCTAAGAGTCGGACACGACTGAGCGACTTCACTTTCACTTTTCACTTTCATGCATTGGAGAAGGAAATGGCAACCCACTCCAGTGTTCTTGCCTGGAGAATCTCAGGGATGGGGGAGCCTGGTGGGCTGCCGTCTATGGGTTCACACATAGTTGGACATGACTGAAGCGACTTAGCAGCAGCAGCGAAGTTGACAGTGATGAAAGGAAGGTGGTAAGAAATGATTAATTGGAGAGTCAGCCAATAAGTGAGGGATCATTATGGTTTTTCTGGTTGTACAGATGGGGAAACTAAGGTTTGCATGAACTGAAAGAATTGCACAAATTCCCATACATTGTCAGTGATAGAGACAGGAAGCAAACTCTAAACTATGGTTTCTAAACTGTATTTCTGATACCATGACTTTTTCTGAAATCCTGGCTCCTAAAAAGTATTTTTTTCATTGAGACTATTCTTGATCTTCTCTTCTTTTTTTTTAAACTTAGAAAGGCACACACTAAGATCCTCAGAAGAGCACTCCTGAATGCTTAAGGGGGCAAGACTGGCTACCGCAAGGTCATCTGCTGGTTTGAAAAGACTTTCTCCTGTGACACTTGCTCTCCAGTACAGATACTTCTGCATTCCGGTATCCACCTATAGCCAGTCTTCACTTGGGCTTTCTGTATTCCCTTTTACCTTAGAAAATGCTATGTATTTTTTCTCACAGGTTTTGTCATATTTGCCATGTAGCATTTGTTAAATTCTGTATTTCCCTTTGTAAATTGATGATAAGCATTGCGGATGGTCTTTCATACAGGGAGGGTTATTACTGGCGAGAAATTCAACTCACCTATATTCTAGGATGGTTTCCAAATGCTGACTGACAAGGTGATATCCACAACTTATCTAGAGCCTGGACATTCAAAATGGGGACAATGGTCCTCAATATCTAATATTGAAGATGATTTTCTATGATATTCTGCTACTATAACTGAAATAACTTTCATTGATTATTAATTATCAAGAATTATGATACACAAACATAGGCTTTCCAGTTGGGCAAAAGGTAAAAAGATATCTTTAATTTTGTGTGATTAACCTTAATTGGTATCTAGAGTTCCAAACAATCTATTCTTCAATTACCTGATCTTTCCAATTCAGGTTAATATCAGAGACACCAGCAATTTAAAATTGCTCCCTCTTCTCTTCTCTGAAAGGTGGCATCAGGGCTACTTGTATGTTTAGACATCAGGGATGCCAATGTGTGTGACTTCTGTCTTCTACCACCATCAGCTAAGATATACCTCATCCACTCTAGCATATCTCTTGCTATTAATCACTTTGCTTATCTTCATATTACTTACTAAATCCTCAAAGGGTCCTGCTGTCCTTTCCAGCATCAGACCTTCTCAAGTCTGCTGTTCTTCTCTCAGTGACATCTGTTAGAGAGACAGTATCTCTCTCAAAGAGGAAATGTTTTTCAGATGCTTTTGTATAATACTCTGAGACAGTGGAAACCCAGAAAATGGTTTAACTCCCTCTGTCCAGACACATGTTGCTACCACAACTGTGGTTTCTTTTGCCCACCAAGTTGTTGCAAAGGTCTTTATCACATTTGAAATCTCCTAGATTTAAGAGTCCCCTCTTCTCCTAGGTCTCCAACATTTTCACTAACCCATACACTTATGACTCTCCACCATCTCAGCAGTTTTCTCTTCTTTCTCCAAATTCTTCTCTCTCAGGGTTGCTTTTTCTGTGTCATCTGGGTTTTGTTTGGTGCAGAGGAACTGTTTGTAGATAAGACTATTTACAGTTACTTTTTTGGGTTTAAAATGACATCTAATTGCTTTGCTTTTAAATTAAAAATATAGCTTTTCTTAAATTCTAACAGCAAATCTTTTATGCATAAATTTAGTAGACTTTATGTTGACTTAAAAATGCTCATTTTTGCTTGCTATTTAGCACTCAATTGTGGATTGAATTTTCTTATAATTTTAGCTCTATTTCCAAGCACATTTAAACACCTTTAACTTTTCAAACTGATACTAGGAACTTTCTGTTTCTAACTCCACATCCCAAATAGGAAAGCCTTAGTAATCTAACAAATGCTTTCTAGGTTGCATTGCTAATTACCTCTCTGATATACCTGAGTTTACAATTACAACAAACAATATTGGACTAAACTTTAAACATTGTTTACAAACAATTGCATTCAATCTCAATTTTTAATTAAAGCACAGTTCTGTAATGTCAGTTTCTGTTTAATGTTTCAAATAATAACCTGGAATTAAGTGACAGATTTCTTAATGTGTCAGTCTTATAGCCACTGTCATGGGCTGACAGACCTCATGCAGCTTGGCTCAAATGTTGAAACTATTGATGCCAAGCATACTCCAAGAGGGAGTAAGTGGTAAACCTTTTCATCTAACTGAGGTCTGGAAAAAGGAGCACAGTTCTCTACACGGGTACAAAATGGCTTGAGAGAGTCAGAAATGGAGATTGGCCTGGGTTTTTATAGTGATCAGGGTGAGGTCAAGGTCAAGGTTTTTGCACATCTTGTGATTTCAATCTCCCATGGGGAGGAGCACCCTGTATCCTTATCCTTGGCACAGAGGGAAGGGGAGGGGAGAGGAGGTGGTGAGGCTTACAAGCTGTCAGCAGCTGTCTAACATCAAAAGATGGGAGTGCAAGCCATCACTGCAGCCAGATGATTACAAGCCTTCCACTCAAGTGATTAGGAAAACATATACAGATGACAGTGTTGGTTGTAATTTATATACGAATCAACTCAACTCTAAAGTGTTAATTCTATGGGGTGTAATTTATATTTGACTTCCCCAATGGCTCAGTGGGTAAAGAATCTGCCTGCTATATAGGAGACACAGGAGACACGGGCTTGATCCCTGGGTTGGGACAGTTCCCTGGAGAAGGAAATGACAACCTACTCCAGCATTCTTGCCTGAAAAATCCCACAGACAGAGGAGCTTGGCAGGCTACAGTCCAAAGGGTTGCAAAGAATCCGACATGACTGTGAGACTAAGCACATAGCGCAATTTATATTAGGATCCATTTCTGCCTTGTTTCCGCACTTTCCCGGGGTGATGCGCTGACACACTAATATCAAACATATTTAATCCTCTTAGGCTGGCCAAATGTAAGAGTCTAGGGAGATGTGCCTCAATTAACTGTTTATCCCTTTTGTAAAGTCATCAGCTTTGACAAATCTGATCTTATATTATTTCATCACTATTTAAGAAACATTAAAAACATGTTTGCTTCTTGGAAACTACCAGATGTTATAAGATCATCTTAAGTTTCTCAATTCTCAGTACAGGGACATAATAATGTTACAAGGAAACCTTACTACTTTGGTGAAGAATAGTGTTAGAGGTCAACTTTGACATAGTTGGGTTCATATCCCCTTTTTTCCACATAATCCTGATGAGGGGATTTGTGGTTTCACTGGGGTGGCAAGGTGAAACTCCAGCCAGATTTTAGAAACAGACAAGGAAAGCATGTATTTTTCAAATATCATGAGCTTTTATTGATGTGTTCAGTTTAATTTTACTAAATGCTGTCTTTGTTAAAAATGTTTTACATAAAATTTACCTTTTGAAAATGTTAATGGTTACCTAAGCACTAATTATACCTGATTCTCTTCTACCTGTGAAATATATGTGCTCACATTACAGTTATATATTCTTCAATTTCTATTCAAGTATCAGAGTTTTTGAGCACTTAAAACAAAATGAAAATTAAAAACAATTCCAAAAGCTTAGACCACAAAAAAATTTTTCATATTTAAGCTTTTGTGCAAAAGTACAAACTTTTGTATTGGTTAAAATAAAGTCAACTTGATTTTGAGAACAAAGTGCCCTTTTAAAAGAAATTGAATAAGGTAAATAAGAAAGATACCAAAATGTTAAAGAAAATATTAAAGTAAATATACACAAAAATAAAAATCATAACCAAACTGAGGTCATTCTAAGAATTAAAAGTTGATGTAGCACCCAAATTAATCAATACAATGTAAACATTACTAGAATAAGTGAGAAAAAATATGATCATTGCAAAAAAGGAAGAAAAAGCTTTTGGTAGAAAGAAAAATAAATTCTTAGCAAACTAAGAATTAAAATGCAAAACAAGAAAAAAAAACCTTTTTTAATCTGAAAGAGTTATCCACAAAAATCCTACAGCAAGAATCACACTTACAAAAGATGAAAATTACAAAAGCATTTCTGCAGAATTTTCGTCTCCAAGAGACCAAAAATGACACATGAAATGATCTCTACTAGCCAGTATTGAATAGGGGGCCCAGGGAGCACAATAAATCACATCTTCCATGGCAGCAGATAACACCAAAGGCTTTTCAAGATGGTACCACCAAGCTACACTACATCAAACCTTAAGAAAACACTCTTTTTGTCACATATTTCAAACATTTGGACTTGGCTGTATTTTTAGATCTGCCCATTCTTGTGGTTGTGCACTAGTATAGAATTAAGATTTGAATTTGCATTTCCTAATGCAGTTGAGTACCTGTTAGTAAGTTTATTGTTGATCCAGTTACATTCTTCATTTGACATGGTGCTTCTAGTCTCTTGTCCATTTTTCCTTTGCACTCTTTTCTTACTGGTTTGTGTTGGTTTCATATTTTAGACAGTGTTGTCTTTGTTAGTCATATGCTTTAAAGAGACAGTCTCCCAGTCTGGCTTGAGTTTTCATTCTCGTTTTTGTGTCTCTGATGAACAGAAGTTCTTAATTTAATGTGGTCAGATTTATTGCTCTTTTCCTATTATTCCTGTTTGTGCCTTGCTTAAATTTTTTTCACTTCACCAATCTTATGAAGACAGTCTTCACTGGTTTTATCTTCAAGTTTTTTTTATTCTGTCTTTTGTATTTATGTCTATAAGCATTCTGGAATTTCTTTTAATGAATATCATACATTAGAAATATAAATATATATATATTTATATATGCCACATATATTCATTTAATCAACCATCATATCCCACATTATCTCTGGATCTTTGCACCAAAAGCAGAAGCAACAAAAGCAAAATTCAACAAGTGGGACTATTTAAACTATAAAGCTTCTATATGACAAAGGATACCATCAATAAAATGAAAACGCAACCTGTGGATTGGGAGAAAATATTATTTGCAAACTATTTGTCTGGTAAGGGGTTAATATCCAAAATATTAGGTTTGAGCAAATATAATCATGGTTTCGGACTGTGCATTTTACATCATTATAACCAGGCTCAAGCGTATCTTTATTAACCAAAATGGGAACCATTACAATCAACACAATTTTGCCAATGAGAAATACATTTGTATATCCCTGTAGCATAAAAATCAGGGCTTCAGGGTTTGATGATCTCTTGGAAAACATTTTCTGCATTCTGCTGGTTGTGGAAGTGTCTTCCTGGCAAAAAGTTGTTGAGATGCTTGAATAAGTGGTTGTTGGTTAGTGAAAGGTCAGATGAATATGGTGGACGAGGCAAAACTTCATAGACCAATTCATTTAACTTTTGCAGCATTGATGGTGTGATGAGCAGCTCAGGTATTGTTGTGGAGAAGAATTGGGCCCCTTCCCTGGTGGCTCAGAGGTTCAAGCATCTGCCTGCAATGCAGGAGACCCAGGTTCGATCCCTGAGTCCAGAAGATCCCCTGGAGAAGGAAATGGCAACCCACTCCAGTATTCTTGCTTGGAGAACCCCATGGACGGAGGAGCCTGGTAAGCTACAGTCCACGGGGTCGCAAAGAGTTAGACACATCTGAGTGACTTCACTTTCACTTTGTTGGCCAATGCCAACTGTAGGCACTGCAGTTTTGGTGCATCTCATTGATTTGCTGAGGATGTTTCTCAGATGTAATGGTCGATTCAGAAAGCTGTAGTGGATCAGATGGGCAACAGACCACCAAACAGTGACCAGGAGCTTTTTTGGTTTGGCTTTGGGAAGTGCTTTCAAGCTTCTTGGTCCAATCACTGAGCCAGTCATTGCCAGCTGTAATATAAAATCCACTTTTCATTGCGGGTCACAATCTGATCGAGAAATGGTTCCTTATTTTTGCATAGAATAAGAGAAGATGACATTTCAACAAGATGACTTTAAAAAAAAATTTCTTGTCAGCTCATGAGGCACCCACTTATCAAGTTTTTCCACCTTTCCAGTTTGCTTCAAATACTGAATGGCAGTAGAATGGTCAACGCTGTTGAAAGTTCTTCAACAACTTTGGCAACTTCTCGAGTAGTTGTTAAGAGGATCAGCTTCGATGATGGCTCTCAATTGATCGTTGTCACTTTCTGATGGTTGGCCACTACACTCTTCAAGACTCTTGTCTCCTTTGCAAAACTCTTTGAATCACTGCTGCGCTGTACGTTCATCAGCAAACCTGAGCCAAATGTGTTGTTGATGTTTCAAGTTGTCTTCACTGCTTTATGACCTGTTTTGAACTCAAATAAGAAAATCACTCAAATTTGCTTTTTGTCTAACATCATTTCTATAGTCTA
Organism: Cephalophus harveyi; assembly: GCA_006410635.1. Taxonomy (NCBI): domain Eukaryota; kingdom Metazoa; phylum Chordata; class Mammalia; order Artiodactyla; family Bovidae; genus Cephalophus; species Cephalophus harveyi. The sequence goes on from SJYT01031163.1 coordinate 388,510, forward strand.
AAATAAATATAAAATAAACAGCAAATAAGTCATTAGCAAAAATTCATAAAGTGAGAAACGCACATTAAAACAGTGTGTAACATAGCCACATTTACTTAAGAATGAATTCCAATATCAAACAGCAAATTTCAACAATGCAAAAACCACAATTACTTTTGTACCGACCTAATATATCAGAAAGTGAAGAGGAACTAAAAAGCCTCTTGATGAAAGTGAAAGTGGAGAGTGGAAAGTTGGCTTAAAGCTCACCATTCAGAAAACGAAGATTGTGGCATCTAGTCCCATCACTTCATGGGAAATAGATGGGGAAACAGTGGAAACAGTGTCAGACTTTATTTTTTGGGGCTCCAAAATCACTGCAGATGGTGACTGCAGCCGTGAAATTAAGAGATGCTTACTCCTTGGAAGAAAGGTTATGACCAACCTAGATAGCATATTGAAAATCAGAGACATTACTTTGCCAACAAAGGTCCATCTAGTCAAGGCTATGGTTTTTCCAGTGGTCATGTATGGATATGAGAGTTGGACTGTGAAGAAAGCTGAGCACCGAAGAATTGATGCTTTTGAACTGTGGTGTTGGAGAAGACTCTTGAGAGTCCCTTGGACTGCAAGGAGATCCAACCAGTCCATTCTGAAGGAGATCAGCCCTGGGATTTCTTTGGAAGGAATGATGCTGAAGCTGAAACTCCAGTACTTTGGCCACCTCATGCGAAGACTTGACTCATTGAAAAAGACTCTGATGCTGGGAGGGATTGGGGGCAGGAGGAGAAGGGGACAACAGAGGATGAGATGGCTGGATGGCATCACGGACTCAGTGGATGAGAGTCTGAGTGAACTCCAGGAGTTGGTGATGGACAGGGAGGCCTGGTGTGCTGCGATTCATGGGGTCGCAAAGAGTCGGACATGACTGAGTGACTGAACTAAATTGAACTGAATATATAAGAACATATACAACTAAATAGCAAAAGATCTTATTAATAAATGGGTAGAGGAGTTGGATAAGTATTTCTACAAAGAAGAAAAATGACCAACAAATACATAAATGACCAACAAGTACATGAGAAAGTGTTCAATGTCACTAATCATCAAGGAAATAGAAGTCAAAACCATAATGAGATATCACCTCACACCTGTTAGAAAGTCTATTATCAAAAAGACAAGCAATAGCATGGTTATCATTGTGAAGGACATGGAGAAAAGTGAACACTTGTGCACTGTTGGTGGGGAAGTAAATTGGAAACAATGTGGAGCTTTCTCAAAAAATTAAAAATAGTACTGCCTTATGACCCATTTTTACTTCTGGGTGTTTAATTGGAGGAAATGAAATAACTACCTTGTAGAGATATCTATGTGCCCATTTTTATTACAGGATTATTCACAGTAGACAAGATATGAAAACAATCTTAGGGTCAATAGATGGATGAATAAATAAAGAAAATGTTCTATAAAGGTCCAGGGAAATCTTATTCAGCCTTGGAAAAGAAATTAATCCTGCCATTTGCAACATGAATTAACCTAGATAGTGTTATACTAAGTGAAATGAGTCAGACACATAACAACTAATACTGTATGATTTCACTTATATATGAAATCTAAAATCTCAAACTCATAGAAAAAGACAGTAGATTAATGATTGCCAGTGTTTGGGGAGTGAAGGAGGTGAGAAAATGTTGGTTAATATCAGACACTTTCAGTTATAAGACAGATAAATTCTAGAGATCTAAAGTAGAGCATGATGACTCTACTTAACAGTATGGTGTTACATACTTGAAATTTGCTAAGAGAATAAATCTTAGTATTATTCACTGTAAAAAATGGTAATTATGTGAGATGATGGGTCTATTAATTAATTATTGTGGTAAGCATCTCACAATATATATATTTACCAAATCATCACATTGTACACCTTAAACACACACAATGTTATAAGCCAATTATATCTCAATAAAGCTGTAAAATATAAAAACAAATTTTAAAAAATGTACTTGGACATTTTCTGGTCTGAAAGAAGGCAGCTTTGAGTAGGATTGATAGGTTTTATTTGGCTTTGTCACCTAATTGATTATTTGTCTTTCAAGACAATTCTAACACCTTTATACTGATACCTGCTTTTAGGCATAAGTCAATTAACTGAGTCTTCAAGTCATTCTCCTAGGTGTACAAAAGTTGTGGAAAGGTTTGTTTGCAGTGGACGAAACTTAGCCTATGCCTTGTTGTCTTGTACAGTGTCAAACCCATGTGTATAGTTAATGAGGATGGAAAAAGGAAGACAACATGAGTTTGGTTATGTAACCAGAGGTTGTTCTGTAAAACTGAGCTTTATCTATTTTGTCTATCTTTATAAAACCTCTTTAACACTCTGTCAGGAGAAGTAGAATGTATCTTATAGTTCATAAGACAAATAATTGATTTTATGTATTATAATGTTTCATTTTCTGTCATACTTCCAAAAATATATTACAATCATTCTCTAGCATATTGCCTGGTTATTGTTATACTGGGAAATGCCTGTGCTTATGTGGGAGGAACTTGCGCTCTCATGCTCTCTCCATGTTGCTTCCATGTTTTGCTCTGGGAAGGGAAGATCGGGTTCACTGGGAATAAGAACATGTAAAATGGCAATCCACTCCAGTACTATTGCCTGGAAAATCCCATGGACAGAGAAGCCTGGTAGGCTACAGTCCATGGGGTCGCAAAGAGTCGGACACGACTGAGAGACTTCACTCACTCACCCATGATTTAAAGACCTTTCAATTGATAAGATCATATGATTTTTCTTCATCTAGTTTATATGGTATGTTATTTGACTGATTTTCAAATGGCAAATTATCCTTGCATACCTGCAATAGATTTCACCTGGTCATGGTGTATAATTCAGTGAATACACTGTTGGATTCAGTTCTCTATTTTGTATAGCACTTTTGTGCCTAAGTCCACAAGAAATACTGGTCTACAGTTTTCTTATTTTGTATCATCTCTGAAGGAATTGTGTAAAATTTCTGTTTATTCTCTTGATATGTTTTGAATGGTTCCTCATGCAAACTTTCAGGCTAGATATTTCTTTGAGGGGAGGTTTCTATTTATAAATTTAACTTCTATGATGGTTGTGGGACCATTTATATTTTCATTTCATCTTGGATAATTTGAATAGCACATGATTTTGAGGAGTTGGTCCACGTTTTCTAAGTCAAAGAATTTATGTTTATGAACTTGTCTACAGTATTCCTTATCTGTATCTGTATCTGTGGAATCTGTAGTGGTATTCCCTATTTCAGTGATGTTCTTTATTTTGAATTTTTCTCTATTATTTTCTTATACTCAATTTCATTGATCTCTGCTCTTATATTTATTACATTCTTCTGCTTGCTCTGGATTTATTTTGCTCCTTTCCAAGTTTCCTGAGGTAGGAATCTGGGTCACTGATTTGAGACCTTTATTAATTTCTAATGTAAACTGTTAGTGCCATAAATGTCTATGTAAGCATCGTCAGCAAAGCTTTAGCTGCATTTTATAAATTTTTATATTTCTGTTTCTATTTTCATTCGTCTTTATATATTTTAAATTTCCTTTGAAACTATTTTTTATATGGATTATTTAGAAGAGTGTGGATTGATTTTTCACATTAGAGATTTTCCTGTTACATTTCTGTTATTTATTTCAAATTTGATTCATTATTGTAGAACGTAATCTGTAGTATTTAAATTTTTTTATTAACATTTCTGAGATTTGTTTTATTGCTCAGGATATAGTCCATCTACATTAATCCACTGTCTATATGAATGTTCCTTGATTCTTTGAAACGTGTGAATTCATCCATTATTGAGTGGACTATTCAATATTTGTCAATTTTACTTTGTTGATTGATTGTGTTATTTAGATATTCCATATCCTTGCTGGTGTTCTGCTCAGTAGTTCTATTGGTTGTAGAGAATTGTGTGTTTAAGTGATAAAGTACAACTGTGGGCTTGTGCATTTCTTTTTTCAACTCTGTTTTTGTTTCATGTATTTTGTCTCTGGTGCATACAAATTTAGGATTATTATGTCTTCCTGCTAGACTGATCCTTTTGTCCTTATATAGTGTACCTACTGATCCTTTTGTCATTATATAGTATACCTCTTTTTGTCTAGAAAGTCTCTTTGTTTTTTAGTGTACTGCATCACGAATCAATAAAATCATTTCTCTCTCTCTCTCTATTTGGTTAATATTTGGTTGATATATCTTTTTCCATTTTTTTACTTTCAATCTACCTTTGTTGTTGAATTTGAAGCAAATTTCTTGTAAGCTGCATAAAGGTGGGTTTTTTTTTTTAAATGCATTTTGCCAATCTCTGTTTTTTTGATGGGCATGTTTAGATTATATGCTTTTAAAGTAATTATCAATATACTGGCATATAAGTCTTCCATCTTATTACTTGTTTTCTAGTTGTTTCTTCCAGTTCTTATGTTTCTATTTCTTTCTCTCTCTTTCCCCTTTCTTTGGGTTACTAAAACAGTTTTTGTAGTAGTTGTTTTGGGCATGACAATATACATGCGTGACTTTTTCACAATCTACCATTACCATTTCCTACATGTAGTGACGTGTGAAAATCTCACTTTCATTTAGGTCCCTTTTAAATATCATTTTAGAATAGTTGTTTACTTTTGGCTGCTGTGTGTCTTCCCTGTGGTGTGCGGGCTCTCTCTAGCTATGGTGATGGCAGCTGCCCTGAGTTGCGGTGGCTTCCCTTGTTGCTCCAGGGCGTGCAGGCTGCAGCAGTTGTGGTGGTGGGCTCAGTACTTGCTGCTCATAGTCTTCGTTGCCCTGTGGCATGTGGAATCGTCTCAGACCAAGAATTAAACATACCTTGGTGCTTTCTGTTGCTAGATTGGCCTTCTCAACTTTTGTTGGATGAGGGAAATATGACACCTTGTCATTGTGTTGTGCCTTTTGCTCTGGAGACCTAAACCAATTTGCCTTCTTTTAGCAAACGTCTCTTTTGAATCTTATGTGCTATTTCCAGTGTTTGTAGTTTTGCTAAGTTGAGGGGAAGAGGGGATTACAGACATGGCTATCTTATCTTGAATAGAAACTCCAAACTAAAACATAATTTTAACAATAAAAAAATTGAAGCGTGCAGAGTGATCTTTATTTTTCAATCAAACTAACTAGGATCTTCATCTTAAAAAAATTTTACTTTCTGATATATGTATTGATTTATATACAATTTTTACAAAATGTATTATTATATATTCAGTGTATTACATTGACCTTAAAAATAAAACAACCTTAAAGTAAAAATGTTTTAGCAATGTTGGTCACAAATCTGTATTTCACATATACTAAGTGCATAATGGAAAATTTTGAAAATGTCTTTTAGAAGTTTAATTTATATTAGCACTCTAGAACTACTGAGGTTAAAAGAATTAAACTTGGCAAGAGATGATAAATGTGCTGAATGCCAGATGGTTGTTGTTCCTTTAAATGTACAGATTTTCCATAGCTTGGGCACAGAATTTTTCCTTTGCATGTCATGAAATTTTGAATAATAGTACAGTGAAGTGAAAGTTTTGTGTGTTCTATAAGATTTTGTATTTTTAGGGAAAGAGTGTTTCTTTTCTTTATGTCAATTTTCATGATTTATCCAAGCATTTTGCCAAAAAAAAAAAAAATCAACATTATAACAGGTGCTCAGAAATTGGCTAGAAATGCACTTTTCATTATTCTGTTCTCCTTGGGCTCTTGGTTTGTCTAATGTTATAACTGGCTCCAAAAGTATGGTTTGTGTTTGAAGTTCATAGTCATTTACTGCAATGAGCCTCAGAACCATTTGGATGGTAGAGGAACTTTTGGAAAATGAGCTGAGAAGTATAATTGAACTTTTCGAAGATGTATAAACGTTTTTAAAACATTGGCTTAGAATCAGTTAGACCTGGTTTTTGAATTTCATAAACGTGAGAATATGCCTTTACTTTCCCAATATCTTTCTGTTGCCCTTAGTACTTATATTCAGCATGTACAGGAATAATTAGCAGGAAAGGAATGAGACAAGGCTGTATATTGTCACCCTACTTATTTAATATATATGCAGAGTACATCATGCAAAATGTTGGGCTTGATGAATCACAAGCTGGACTCAAGATTGCTGAAGGGAATATCAACAACCTCAGATATGCAGATGATGCAATTTTAATGGCAGAAAGTGAAGAGGAACTAAAGAGCCTCTTGATGAGGGAGAGAGAAGAAAGTGAAAAGGCTGGCTTGAAACTCAACGTTGAAAAAACAAAAATCATGGCATCAGGTCTTAATACTTCAGGTAAAATACAAGGGGAAAAAGTGGAAACAGAAATAGATTTTATTTTCTTGGACTCCAAATTCACTGTGGATGGTGCAGCCATGACATTAAAAGATGCTTGCTCCTTGGAAGGAAAGCTATGACAAACCTAGATAGCATACTAAAAAGCAGAGATACCATTTTGCTGACAAAGGTCTGTGTAGCTAAAGCTATGGTTTCTCCAGTCATCATGTATCTGTGTGAGAATTGGACCATAAAGAAGGCTGAGCACTGAAGAAGTGATGCTTTTGAATTGTGATGCTGGAGAAGACTCTTGAGAGTCCCTTGGACTGTAAGGAGATCAAACCAATTGATCCAAAAGGAAATCAACCCTGAATACTCATTGAAAAGACTGTTGGAGAAACTGAAGCTCCAATACTTTGGCCACCTAATGTGAAGAGCTGACTCAAAGAAAAAGACTCTGATATAGGAAAGATTGAAGGTAAAAGGAGAAGAGGTTGGCAAAGGATGAGATGATTAGATAGCACCATTGACTCAGTGAACATGAACTTGAGCAAACTCTGGGAGAGTGGAGGACAGAGGAGCCTGGTGTGCTTCAGTCCATGGGGTTGCAAGGAGTTGTATACAACGTGGACTGAACAACAACACTGGAATTTAATTTTATGGGAACCACTGCAATTAAGCAAGAACAAGAAGTAAAATTAAAAGATTGAAAAAGAAAAAGTAAAACTATAACTGTTCTAGCCAACATAAATATAATCATAGAAAATCTCCCCCAAATTACATAAACTATTTGATAAGTGAATTTAACAAAATCACTAAATTGACAACATGATTATCACAACATATGAAAATCAACTGTATTTGATATGTCAGCAACAAACAAAAGGAAAATTAAATTTAAGAATAGTTAATTTAGCATCAAAATACCTAGTAAAGCTATCAAAATGTGTAAAATATTTACACTGAAAAGTATAAAAAAATATTGTTGAGAAAAATATTTTTAAAATACCAATATAAATGAAGGCATGGAGAAGGGAATGGCAACCCACTCCAGTATTCTTGCCCGGAGAATTCCATGGACAGAGGAGCCTGGTGGACTACAGTCCATGGAGTGGCAAAGAGTTGTACATGACTAGCAACTAACACTTGCACTTTATTCATAGAACAGGAGACACAGCATTGTGAAGTCAATTTTCTTAAAATTATGATGAGGTGAGGTGAAGTCGCTCAGTCGTGTCCGACTCTTTGCGACCCCGTGGACTGTAACCTCCTAGGCTTCTCCGCCCATGGGATTCTCCAGGCAAGAATACTGGAGTGGATTGCCATTTCCTTCTCCAGGGGATCTTCCCGACCCAGGGATCAAACCCAGGTCTCCCGCATCAGAGGCAGATGCTTTAACCTCTGAGCCACCAGGTCTTGGAGAAGGGAATGGCAACCCACTCCAGTATTCTTGCCTGGAAAATCCCATGGACAGAGGAGCCTAGCAGGCTACAGTCCATGGGGGTTGCAAAGAGTCGAATGTGACTGAGCAACTAACAAGCATGCACACAAATAAGCAATTCTTTATTTCAATTAAAAAGTGAATAATTTTTCTATCAATAAATATTCCATGGCTACATCACACCATGTTTCCAGCTCCTTACTACCTATTTTTTGTTTCTCAAACCAGACTCACATGTTTTAGGGTTTTGTTATGGCAGCACTCCACTTCCAAATACCTATTTCTCTTGAAACTCTTATTGCAAGAGGAGCAATCAGAAACCATAGTAGTGTACAAGAATGCATGTGTACAAGAATGCTATATCATGTCCGACTCTTTGCAACCCCATGAACTGTAGCCCATCAGGCTCCTCTGTCCATGGGATTTCCCAGGCAAGAACACTGGAGTGGGTTGCCATTTCCTCCTCCAGGTGATCTTTGCAACCCAGGGATTTAATCCATGTCTCCTGCATTGGCAGACAGATTTATGAACACTGAGATACCTGGGAAGTCCATGTACAAGAATACAAACTACCTAGTACCTGTGTTGGTGGATCAGTTGAGTGCTGGTTGATTCACAATGGGCTTACCTGGGTGATTCTGCAGATCTGGAGCTCATTCATGCATCTGTGAGAGATTAGCTGAGCCTGGTTCACTTACCAGCTCTGCTTCATGTGTTGCTTGCTCATCCTCTGGGGTCATCCAGGGCATGTTTTTCTCATGGCAATGAATGTGTGCAGGAGTAAACACCCAGTCATACAAGCACTCTTCAAATTTTAATCCAGCAGTGTTAGCTAATATTTCATTAGCCTAGACAAGTCATATGGCCAAGTCTAAAGTCCGATAAGGGAAGGAAAATTACTCTCTGCCCATCAAGGAAGAATAAATGTTTCTGAAAAAATGTCAAATTTATTGCAGTTTGCAATGGACTATTTTTTTTAACATAGAGTTTTAAAAAGTTTTAGGTTTAGAACAAGATTGTACAAAAAATACAAGGGGTTCCCATACACCCCCTTTCCTGACCTCACACATTTTCCCTATTATTAAACTCTTGCATTCATGTAGAATATTTGTTATATTTGATGAGACAATGCTCATATGTTGTTAGCAACTAGAGTCCATAGTTTACATTAAGGATCAGTTTTTGTGTTGTATAGTCCTATAGGTTTTGACAATGCATAATGTCAAGGGTCCATCATAGTAGTGTGCCTATAAGTATAGTTTCACTTCCCTGAAAATCCCCTGTGGTCTGCCTACTAATCTCTTCCTCTCACTCAAGCATCCTTGCAAATGCTAACTTTTAAAATTCATCCCCATAGTTTTGCCTTTCACTGAATGTGACATAGTTGGAATCATACAAAATGTATCCCTTCAGATTGGCTTCTTTCACTTAGCAATATAAGTTCTTCCACATCTTTTTGTGACTTAAGAGATCATTTCTTTTTTAGTTCTGCATAATATTCTATTGCATGGTTATACCACAGTTTATCCACTTACATGTTGAAAAACCTCTAAGTGGTTTCCAACTTAAAACTACTACAAACATCTGTATGCAAGTTATTGGTGTGGACATACATTTTCAGCTCATTTAAGTAAATAGTAGGGAACAAACTGCAATAAATTTGACTTTTTTTCCAGAAATATAATATAGAACATTCACGGACTGTATGCTGAGAGTATGTATAGTTTTGTAAGTAGCTACCAAGCTGCCCTCCACAGTGGCTGGACCAGTTTGAATTCTCATGAGCAATTCCTGTTGTTCACAGTCTCACTAGTATTTGATTTTTTTGTGAGTGTTCTGGATTTTAGCCATTTAATATATGTGTATTGATATCTCCTTGTTATGATCTACAATTTCCTGATGACATATGATGTTAATCATGCTTTCATATGTTTATTTGGCATCTATATATTTCCTTTGATGAAGTGTCTGTTGCAATCTATTTCTGCTTTTTCAATCAAATTATTTTCTTACTGTTTTGATTTAAGAAGTGTTTTTGTTTGCTGTATATTTTGAATAAAAATTCTTTATCAGATTTGTCCTTGCAAATGTTTTCTCCCAGTCTGTGGCTGTTCCTATCATTCTCTCTCTTTTTAAAAACTTTAATTTAAAAACATTTTAATTTTACTTTTGGCTGCATTGCATAGCATGTGGGACCTTAGTTCCCTGACCAGGGATGGAACACAGGTTCCCTGCAGTGAAAGCACAGTCTTGACCCCTAGACCACCAGAGAAGGCCCTCTCATTCTCTTTATAATGTCTTTTTCACAGAAGAATTATAGAATTCTAGTTATGTCCAATTTATGAATTAATTCATTCAAGGATCATGTCTTTGGTATTGTATCAAAAAAAAGAAAATCATCACCAAACTTGAGGTCTCTTAGATATTCTCCAGTGTTATCTTCTAAATGTTCTTTAGTTTTTTGTTATACATTTAGGTCTATGGTCCATTTTGAGCTAATTTTTTATAAAGGATGAAAAGTCTGTATCTAGATCAAGTTAAAAAATTTTTTTTATTTATTTTTACAATTGTTCCAGCACTATTTGTTGAAAAGATCATTTCTCCATTGAACAGACTTTCCTTCTTTGTCAAAGATCAGTTGACTATTTTTGTGTGGGTCTATTTCTGATTTTTCCTCCTAACATTATCACAAATGCTCCAAAAATGTGTGAGGTGAGGAAAGGGGTTGTATGGGAATTTTTGTACTTACAATTTTGCTGTGAACCTAAAACATTTTAAAAGTCTATATTCAAAAAAGTTATTCATTGCGAACTTCCTTAAATATTTGGTAGAATGCATCAGTGAACCTACTTGGGTCTAGTGTGTTCTATTTTGGAAGGAGATTAATTGTTGATTCATGTTCTTAAAAGTATGTAAGTCAATTTAAATTGTATATTTCTTCTTGTGTAAATTTTGGCACATTGTGTATTTCAAGAAATTATTTGATTTCATCTAAGTTTTCAGGTTTGTGGGCTTAGAATTGTTCATAATGTTCCTGTATCTTCCTTTTAGTAGCCAGACTGTATATAGTGATGGCCTGTCATTCATCTCTGATATAAACAACTTGTATCTTTTTTCTTTTTCTCTTAATTAATTTGGCTAGAGTCTTATCAATTGTATTGTTTGAAGAAAATAAGCTTTATTGATTTTTCTTAATTGGTATCCTATTTTCAATGCCATTGAATTCTTCTCTAGTTTTTTTTTTTAATTGAGGTATAATTGATATTTAACATTATATTCATTTCAGGTGTACAATACAATTATCCAATATTTATTTATATTGTGAAATGATTGCCACAATAAATATAGTTAACATCTATCAACATACATAGGTACAATTTTTTTAATGAAAGCATTTAAGATTTATTCTCTTACCAATTTTCAAATATATAATATTATTAACTCTAGACATCATGCTGTACATGACATTCCCAGGACTTATTTATCTTATAACTGGAAGTTTGTATCTTTTGACCAGCTTCTTCCATTTTACCCATCCTCTACTCCCTGCCTCTGGCAGGCACCAATCCATTCTCTGCATCTATGAGTTAAAAAATATTTTTTTTTGGTTGCAAATAGAAGTGAGTTTATATGATATTAGTCTTTCTCTGTTTGAATTATTTCACTTAGTACTTTCAAGTTCTGTCCATGTTGTCACAAATAGAAAGATTTCATTTTTAATGGATGAATGATATTCCATCATATATAAATTATATTTTTATCCATTCGTCCGTGAATATGCAGGTTGTTTCACTGTCTTGGATATTGTAAATCATGCTGCAATGAACACAGGAGTGGATATATATTTTCAAATTAGTGTGTTTGTTTTCTCCAGATAAATACCCAGAAGTGGTATTGCTGGGTCATATGGTGTATACTTTTTCACTTTTATGAGGAACCTCTCTAATGTATTCCATAGTAGCTTCACCAATTTACATCCCCACCAACATTACACAAAAGTTCCCTTTACTCCACATCCTTACCAACATTTGTTATCTTTTGTCTTTTTGATAATAGCCATTCTAACATCACTTCATGGCAAATAGATGGGGAAACAATGGAAACAGTGAAAGACTTTATTTTCTTGGGCTCCAAAATCACTGTGGATGGTGACTGAGCCATGAAATTAAAAGACGATTGCTCCTTGGAAGAAAAGCTATGACAAACCTAGACAGCGTATTCAAAAGCAGAGACATTACTTTGCCAACAAAGGTCCATGTAGTCAAAGCTATGGTTTTTCCAGCAGTCATGTATGGATGTGAGAGTTGGACCATAAAGAAGGCTGAGTGCTGAAGAACTGATGCTTTTGAAATGTGGTGTTGGAGAAGACTCTTGAGAGTCCCTTGGACTGCAAGGAGATTAAACCTGTCAGTCTTAAAGGAAATCAACTCTGAATATTCATTGGAAGGACTGATGCTGAAGCTGAAGCTCCAGTAGTTTGGCCACCTGATGCGAAGAGCTGGCTCATTGGAAAAGACCCTGATGCTGGGAAGGATAGAAGGCAGGAGAAGGGTAAGACAGAGGGCAAGATGGTTGGATGGCATCACTGACTCAATGGACAAGAGTTTGAGCAAGTTCCAGGAGATGGTGAAGAACAGGGAGGCCCTGGCATGCTGCAGTCCATAGGGTTGCAAAGAGTCAGACACGACTGAGCAACTGAACAACGACTAGCAATGTTGAACATCTTTCTATGTACCTGTTGGAACGTCTATATGTATTTTTTTGAGGATGTCTGTTTAAATCTTCTGCCCATTTTTTAGTCATGTTGTTCGTTTCTTTGCTATTGAGTTGTATAAGTTTTTAAGATATATTTTGGATATTGAGATATGAGATATATGATTTTCAAATATTCTCTCCCATTCAATAGGCTGCCTTTTCATTTTGTTCAGCTTCTTTTGCTGTGCAAAAGCTGTTTGGTCTGATGTAGTTTTATTTGTTTATTTTTATTTTGTTTGCCTTTCCTTTTGGTTCCAAATCCAAAAAGTCATAAGCAAGACTGGCATCAAGGAGCTTACCACCTATGTTTTCTTCTAAGAGTTTTATGAGTTCAAGTCCTGCATTCAAGTCTTTCATCCATTTTGAGTTAATTTTTGTGTATGGTGTAAGATGGTGTGCTGTCCATTTTCATTCTTTTGCATGTGCTGTCCAATTTTCTCAGCACTATTTAGTGAGGAAACTGTTCTTTCCCCATTGTGCACTCTTGGCTCCTTTCTTGTAAATTAATTGACCATATATGCGTGGGTTTATTTCTGGGCTCTCTATTCTGTTCCAATGATCTATGTGTTTGATTTTATGCCAATACCAAACTGTTTTGATTTCTGCTCTAATTTTTATTACTTCAGCTTACTTTGGATTTAATTTTCTGTCCTCTTTTCTAGTGTCCTAAGTTGAAAGCAAGGTTACTGGTTTTATATCTTACTTCTTTTTAGTATATGCTTTTGTCTCCTAGTCACTGCTTTCACTCCATTGCACAAATTTTCATAAATTGTATTTTTGCTTTTATTTATTTCAGATATTTAAAATTTTTCTTGCAGTTTATTTTTTATTTCATGTGTTATTTTAAAAGTGTGTTGTTTAATCTCCAAATATTTGGACTTTTTTTCACTATCTTTCTGTTGTTGATTTCTAGTTTAATTCCATTGTGGTATGAGAATTACTATATTTGATTTCTATTATTTTAAATTTGTTAAAGTGTATTTTATGGTGCAGAATGGGGCCTATCTTATTTAATGTTTTATGTGGGCTTGAGAAGAATGTCCTTGTTCTTGTTACTTAGTCACTAAGTCGTGTCTGACTCTTTTGTGTCCCTATGGACTCTAGCCCTCCAGGCTCCTCTATCCATGGTATTTCCCAGGCAAGAATACTGGAGTGGGTTGTCATTTCCTCCTGCAGGGGATCTTCCTGACCCAGGGACTGAACCTGCATCTTCTGCATTGCAGGCAGATTTTTTACTTCTGAGCCACTGGGAAAAGCTCTCAGTTCAATCCAGTTAGTTGATGGTGCTGTTGAGCTGAACTATTTCTTCACTAACTCTGGAGTTAGTTTCTCCTGGTGGAAAGCTGTTAAAGTCTCGAACCATGCTAGTGGATTCACCTCTTTCTCCTTGCAGTTCTATCAGTTTTGCCACATGTACTTTCATACTATGTTGTTAGGCACATAAACACTAACGATGGCTAAGTCTTCTTGGAGGACTGACCTGTTTATTATTATGTAATGCCCCCTTTATCCTTGGTAATTTTCTGAGGTTTTTGTAAAGATCAGAATTTTTTTTCATTCTTTTCTTTTTAAAGATTTATTTATTTCATGTTTGGCTGTGCTGGGTCTTCATTGTTATGCACAAGCTTTCTCTAGTTGCAGTAAGCAGGGGCTACTCTTTGTTGTGATATGTGGGCTTCTCTTGTTGCAGAGCATGGGTTTTAGGCACTCATGCTTCCTGTGGCTCACAGGCTTAGTTGCTCTGCATGTGTGATCCTCCCAGACAAAGGATATACCCTATCCTCTGCCTTGCAAGGTGGATTCTTAACCACTAGACCACCAGGGAAGGCCCCAAGATCTGAAATAAATTTGGCAAAATTTGAGATTGACAAACAGAATAGTAAGCATAGAGCTGTTGAATAGAAATGTAATATGGACCATAAATAATTTAAAGGTTTTAAATGACCATATTTAAAAAGTTAGCAACAGATAAAATTAATTTTAATCATGTGGTATATTTAACATAATATATTCAAAATGTAATCAACATAAAGTTATTAATTTATTTTATATTCATTTTTATATTACTTCTTTGATGTTTGTTTATTTCACACTTTAATTTCCATCTTCATTTATGCTTATCATATTTTAATTGCTCAGTGGTCACAGGGGTCTAGAGGTTACCATATTGGACAGTGCAGGTGTATATATTTTTGTATAATAAAAGACTTCAAATGATAAATATCTCAAAATTAATGTAATAAAGCATTGTAAATTGTCTATACAGATACACATATAATGTGAGCACTGGAGAGAATTTTAAAGCAAGACTTACCATATAAAGTAGTAGATTGGCATACATAAAAAATTCTAATTATGCATGTAAACAAGGGTATTTGCAATATAAATAACAAATGTGTTACTAATCTCCTTATTAAATTCAGAGCTTTTAGAAATCAATTAGAAAAGTCAATAATCCAATAGAAAATAATAAGAAGACTTTTTCCATTATTGTAAGTTTTTTTTTTTCGATTCATTAAATTTTCTTCTGATTATTTCTCAGAGTTCCCCACCTCTCTGCTTACATTACCCACCTCTTTCTGTATGTTGTCCACTGTTTTCATTAAAACTTTTAACATATCTGAGTATGGTTCTGATGCTGTCTTTGTCTCATCAGACTGTTTTTCCTTGTCTTCTGGCATTACTTGTACTTTTGAAATCATTCTCCTCAGATTGGAACTTGAATTCAATGTTCAAGAACTTGAACCTGTCCAAAACCCTGCTTGGGACTCCTACTCATGGTCTTTTAATTAGAATCACTCACCTGGTGTCTGGACTTACTGAGGCTCAGGTTCTTTCAGTGAGAGGCAAAGTGATAGGCAAAAAGTAGATTTAGTAATAGAGGACACTTGTAAGAGATGCAAGCAGGCAGGTGAGCGAGCTCGACCCCCAAAGATTAAGTGGGCTATAATTTTGTAGTCAAAGGAAAGTGGAGGAGGGGAAAAGACTGCCTTCTGTGAGTACATTTCAAGCTTGCATCTATGCCTTCTATGAGTCGATTTCAAGCTTGCATCACTAACTCTTCCTTCAAATTGGGCAGGAGAGTGTCTGACCCTATGAGGTCAAACTAGGATTATCAGAGCACTTAAAAAATCAGTAGAAAGCTGGTGGCAGTTTTCTTTCACCTAAAGGCCTGTGGCATATCTTGTGCTTTTATTTATGAATTTATAGTTAAGCAAGCCTGTTTCATTCCATAGTGGTCCCATAGCTTTCTTGAGAGATCATTAACTTACAGTGGTCTCCCAAACTCTCTTGGGTTTCTCTCTCTATCGGTAGTTCCCTCCTGGGACTTTTACAACCATCTGTATAACTATCCTATTCTATCCCTGTCACTTTCTCAGTGAACGCTGAACATGTTGTATTAAGGAATTGATCTGTGTTGGCTTTTAGTGTGAGGAGGAACATTCATCTTTTCTTGGACTTAAACTGTGTTTAATTTCTGTTTTAGCCCCAAATGCCAGAGTCTTTACATCACTCTTCTGTCCTTATTTGGTCTCCTTTTTGACTCTAGGCTCTCCTGAAACTCCTTCTCAGAGAAAGTCTGTATCTCTCGGTTGTTTAAGCTATGATCCACTTGACTACACTGGAGCCCTGATGGCATGGGGTAAGAAGTAGGGGTGGAGAAGCAGTTTATAATCTTATAACCAAGTCTCAAGCTTTTAGTGTGTTCACGTCCTGGGCTGTGACTTTCACAGTTGTTTTTCTTATCACGGGTAAGACAGTAAAATGAGAGGGGCTTGGATTGGGAGGAATGATCTCTCATCTGGAATATTGCTCTGGTAAAGTGTTCTTTGTTTTTTTCTTTATCTTGGAGAGTAGATCATTGTCATAGAAAACACTGGGATTATTTCAAAATTTTTGCACCTTTATTCCACAATTTTTTTTAACCTCCTCCTTTAAAAGTCACGAAACGGTCTTTTGGTCTTTTTTGGATTATCACTGTGAAAATACCATGGGGAGCTTGATGGTAAAACTCCCAAAATGCTTTGGGAAGCTCTAATTGTAGCTTCTGGATCCATCATGCTCATGCTAGTTGATACTTAGCCTCCACCAATTTCTCATAATTATTATTAGAATGTTCCTACCAGTGTATGGCTCCAGCTGCTTCTGCTCCTAGATCTTGGTAAGCAGATCTAAGCTGTGGCTCTAGATTTTCTTGTTCCTCCAGATTGTGGGGTAGTAATTTTCCCTAAAACTTTATTTCTCTAATGGGTCAAAATAAGTCATTGATGATTAATTTGTTCAGCTTTTTCTTATTGTAAGGATGAGGGTGATAAAACTCAAACTCTTTATATATAGAATTGGAGCTGGAAGTTTTATTTAAGAAATGTTTGTATCACCAATCTTATTGGATTTATATTAAAAGAAGGAGAGAAAGGAAGACAGGATTTTTTTTCTATAATACTCAAGAACTAGTATTTCATAACAGATTTACTTCTTTCCTGAATATAATAAGCAAGTAGAGAAAATGGTACTAGAATTGAGTGTGTCTTTTACTTTTTTTTTTTTGATTTATCTATTTTTAATTGGAGGGTATTTGCTTTACAATATTATGTTGATTTCTGCCTTACATCAACAACAACCTGCCATAGGTGTATGTGTATATATATATATTCCCTCCTCTCAAACCTCCTTCCCATCTCCCATCTCTCTCCATCTCTCTAGATTGTCACAGAGCATGAGTTTGAGCTCCCAGAGTCATACAGCAATTCCTACTGGCTATTTTACATATTTTACATATGGTAATGTATTTACATGTGGTAATGTATTTTACATATGGTAATGTATTTGTTTCCGTGCTACTCTCTCAATTTGTCTCACCCACTCCTTCCCCTACTGTGTCCACAAGTCTGTCCCCTGTGTCTGCAAATAGAGTTAGAATTAGTTTGCCTTAATTTTTTTCCATACATTTCTTGTTCTAAGGTCTTAATGATTCATTGCATTCAATTATTCAAGCATTTACTCTAGTTTCTAAAATTTCTCACTAAAACTTGCCTCACTTTCTAAGTTTGTCATGTAAATTAGGCAATTTATAACATTTGGAGTATTTCTATAAAAGTATTCAACAAAACTAATCAGCAAATAAATATTTTCATGACCTGATACTCCAATAGTTAAATATCTTCAATATTTGCAAAGCAAACAAATCACATTTGGATAAAAACTGAAGATGGAACATTTCGAAGAGGAATTATTCATAAAATTCAAGTGCTCTCAAATTAAAGCTTATAGTGGAAACTGTTTCACAATTTTAATTATATTGGTTATTCTCCCCAATGTTTATAATGGGTTACAATACCTAAACTGGATGAGAAAATCCAAGAACAAAATGTCATGACTTAAACCACATAAAGGCTCTTAATATTTTTGCTAATTTCCACCCTCCTCAGGCATATGTTGTGAAATGTAGACTTCTGCAAGTAACTGGCACACCCACACTCCAGAGTCCCCAGTGAGTTGCAGAGAAGTTCCAAGAGTTAAGAATTATTCCTCTTTTTAAAATAGCTAAAATAAGGAAAACCATCATTTTTCTTCATAAAAATTGGATAAAAACTGTCTTTTTACTTGAGGGTGTATTTGTGTCTCAGTCACAGATTAAATATAGTTGTTTCTGTGTGTGTTTGTAGTGAGGTCTGTAAATCAAGAGATAGTCTTTCCAAAGGAGAACTGTGTGTGAAATAGTGGAGTATGTGCTTTTCTTGACTTCTGCCATTCTCAACCTTTCCCCAATTTTAAGTCAGGTAGATGCTTAGAGCCCAGAAATTTTGTTTCAAGCTCTCTTCCTTAAGTGCATTTGTTTTGCAAATAGAAAGGGCCATTGACTTAATAATTTGTAGCCATTTATCAAGCATTTAGAACATGCCAGATACCAGCCTATTTCGTTTTCCTTCTTTATCCTTACTATCATTCAAGGGGGGAAATATCCTTCCTTTTAAAAAGGTTATCTGTTAACCAGTGAACTTTTTGACTTACTATTAATTGATTGAACATCTCTTCTGGTCAGAAGCAGAGATGCTTGGAAAAAGCGAATGAAAGGGCTGTTGAAAGCAAAGGGCCGATTCCAAAGACTGCCCCAGAGGGCACCTTCCTGATGAGGAGCTGTTACTCTGCCATAACAGCCCAGTTTATTCAACAGTTCAACATATAATCAAGATAGTCATGTGCTCATGTTGTTTTTTTGTTGGCCAGGACACTATCAGTCCTGAGGCAACTGTAATAAAATAGAGATTGCACTGGTTTGCAGAAGTTTTGGAAATTTCATTGTTGCTGTGATATTTGACTGAAGTCCTTGGAATCAGGGCATGGCTCTCTATTTCAACTCCAAAGTAGAGTTCTGGATGAGAAAGGGACCCCCTTCCTTTCACCCATTGCAAGATTTTACAATCTCTTCAATAATTCAGCTCCACCCCCACCTCCATCTCTGATACCTAAAATTCACATCAAATAGCTTAGTTTAGGAATAATCATTCTGGGAGATGTGGGAAAAATCAGTCTGCTTTTCCAAATTTTACAACTAGATGAAAATACTGAGAGTTCTTCTCCTACCTCCTCTTTGGAGGACTTTAAACAGTTTTTCCATCTTTGTCTGCAAGCATGAGGGTGCTGTCTTCATCCATCATCTTGACTGAAGTGGCATTGCTTGGTTTCTCCACCTTGTGAATAGATTTTATGATGTATAAGTGTCATATGTAAGCATATCAATTGGGAGCATAGTGAAGAGAAAATGTGTAGAAAATGTGTAGAAAATCTAAAATCTGTATTAGATTAAGAAATATGAAGTAGACAGCTATAATATTCCTTGATTTTAGGGCAGTTTTTACTATTGCCAGCATTGTTTCAAGCAAAAGTTTCACTCTTGGTCTCAAGGTTCTAAATGAAACTTCCCTTACACGTGGAAATAGATAATCTGGACCAGAGGAAATTAAAGCACAGAAAGAAAACAAAGCCAAAATGAAACCAACAGGTAATTCTACTGATAAAGAACCCACCTGCCAACACGGGAGACATAAGAGACACGGGTCCAATCACGGAGTCAGGAAGATCCCCTGGAGTAGGGAATGTGCCCTGCTCCAGTATTCTTGTCTGGAAAATCCCACGGACAGAGGAGACTGGCAGGCTATACCCCATAGGGTCGCCAAGAGTTGGAAATGACTGAAGTGACCTAAAATGCACACACGTACACTACATAGGATGAGTGCATTTGTTATAAGTGATTCTAAAACTTGGCTTCCAGTTTTATAGAAATCAAATTAAATAGGAGCACACCTACCTAAATATGCATTTATTTAATTAGCTGAAATGAATAAGTATGCCAACTCCTCAAGGGACATACAAGTATATACTTTTCAGTCAGTTCAGTTCAGTCACTTAGTCGTGTCTGACTCATTGCGACCCCATGGACTGCAGCATGCCAGGCCTCCCTGTGCATCACCAACTCCTGGAGTTTACTCAAACTCATATCCATTGAGTCACTGATGCCATCTAACTATCTCATCCTCTGTCACTTCTTCTCCAACCTTCAATGTCTCCCAGAATCAGGGTCTTTCCAAATGAGTCAGTTCTTCATATCAGGTGGCCAAAGCATTGGAGTTTTAGCTTCAGCATCAGTCCTTCCAATGAACACCCAGGACTGATCTCCTTTAGGATGGACTGGTGGATCTCCTTGCAGTCCAAGCAACTCTCAAGAATCTTCTTCAACACCACAGTTCAAAAGCATCAATTCTTCAGTGCTCAGCGTTCTCCACAGTCCAACTCTCACATCCATACATGACTACTGGAAAAGCCATAGCCTTGACTAGACAGACCTTTGATGGCAAAGTTCTTTTTAATATGCTGTCTAGGTTGGTCATAACTTTCCTTCCAAGGGGCAAGCATCTTTTGATTTCATGGATGCATTCACCAATTGTAGTGATTTTGGAGCCCCCCAAAATAAAGTCAGCCACTGTTTCCACTGTTCTCCCATCTATTTGCCATGAAGTTATGGAACTGGATGCCATGATCTTAGTTTTCTGAATGTTGAACTTTAAGCCAACTTTTTCACTCTCCCCTTTCACTTTCATCAAGAGGCTCTTTAGTTCTTCTTCCCTTTCTGCCATAAGAGTGGTGTCATCTGCATATCGGAGGTTATTGATATTTCTCCCAGAAATCTTGATTCCAGCTTGTGCTTCATCCAGTCCAGCGTTTCTCATGATGTACTCTGCATAGAAGTTAAATAAGCAGGGTGACAATATACAGCCTTGACGTACTCCTTTTCCTATTTAGAACCAGTCTGTTGTTCCATGTCCAGTTCTAACTGTTGCTTCTTGACCTGCCTCAAGAGGCAGGTCAGGTGGTCTGTTATTCCCATCTCTTTCAGAATTTTCCAGTTTGTGGTGACCCACACAGTCAAAGGCTTTGGCATAGTCAATAAAGCAGAAATAGTGGGCCTTGACTAGATGGACCTTTGTTGGCAAAGTAATGTCTCTGCTTTTCAATATGCTATCTAGGTTGGTCATAACCTTTCTTCCAAGGAGTAAGCATTTCTTAATTTCATGGCTGCAGTCACCATGGGCAGTGATTTTGGAGCCCCAAAAATAAAGTCTGACACTGTTTCCATTGTTTCCCCATCTATTTCCCATGAAGTGATGGGACCAGTTGGCATGATCGTGGTTTTCTGAATGTTGAGCTTTAAGCCAACTTTTTCACTCTCCTCTTTCACTCTCATCAAGAGGCTTTTTATGTTGGCAATCTGATCTCTGGTTCCTCTGCCTTTTCTAAAACCAGCTTGAACATCTGGAAGTTCACAGTTCACGTACTGCTGAAGCCTGGCTTGGAGAATTTGAACATTACTTTACTAGTTAGTGAGATGAGTGCAATTGTGTGGTAGATTGAGCATTCTTTGGCATTGCCTTTTTTGGGATTGGAATGAAAACTGACCTTTTCAAGTCCTGTGGCCATTGCTGAGTTTTCCAAATTTGCTGGCATATTGAGTGCAGCACTTTCAGAACATCATTTTTTAATATTTTAAATAGCTCAACTGGAATTCCATCACCTCCACAGCTTTGTTTGTAGTGATGCTTCCTGAAGCCCACTTGACTTCCCATTGCAGGATGTCTGGCTCTAGGTGAGTGATCACACCATCATGATTATCTGGGTCATGAGGATCTTTTTTGTTCAGTTCTTCTGTGTATTCTTGCCACCTCTTTTTACATCTTCTGCTTCTGTTAGGTTCATACCACTTCTGTCCTTTATTGTGCCCATCTCTGCCTGAAATGTCCCCTTGGTATCTCTAATTTTCTTGAAGAGATTTCTAGTCTTTCCCATTCTATTGTTTTCCTCTATTTCTTTGCAATGATCACTGAGGAAGGCTTTCTTATCTCTCCTTACCATTCTTTGAAACTCTGCATTCAAATGGGTATATCTTTCCCTTTCTCCTTTGCTTTTCACTTCTCTGCTTTCCAAGCATTTGTAAGCTCTCCTCAGACAGCCATTTTGCTTTTTTTGCATTTCTTTTTCTTGTGGATGGTCTTGATCCCTGTGTCCTATACAATATCACGAACCTCCATCCATAGTTCATCAGGCACTCTGTCTATCAGATCTAGTCCCTTAAATCTATTTCTCACTTTTACTGTATAACCATAAGGGGTTTGATTTAGGTCATATCTGAATGGTCTAGTGGTTTTCCCTGCTGCTGCTAAGTTGCGTCAGTCGTGTCTGACTCTGTGCGACCCCATAGATGGCAGCCTACCAGGCTCCTCTGTCCCCGGGATTCTCCAGGCAAGAACACTGGAGTGGGTTGCCATTTCCTTCTCCAATGCATGAAAGTGAAAAGTGAAAGTGAAGCTGCTCAGTCATGTCTGACTCTTCGCAACCCCATGGACTGCAGCCTACCAGGCTCCTCCACCCATTGGATTTTCCAGGCAAGATTACTGGAGTGGCTTGCCATTCCCTTCTCCAGTGGACCACATTTTGTCAGAACTCTCCACATGACCTGTCCGTCTTGGGTGGCCCTCCATGGCTCATAGCTTCACTGAGTTAGACAAGGATGTGGTCCACGTGATTAGATTGGTTAACTTTCTGTGATTGTGATTTTTGGTCGGTCTGCCCTCTAATGGAGAAGGATAAGAGCCTTATGGAAGTTTCATGATGGGAGAGACTGACTGAGGGGGAAACTGGGTCTTGTTCTGATGGGTGGGGCCATGCTCAGTTCAGTTCAGTTCAGTTGCTCAGTCGTGTCCGACTCTTTGCGACCCCATGAATCGCAGCACGCCAGGCCTCCCTGTTCATCACCATCTCTCGGAGTTCACTCAGACT
>SJYT01031163.1:414761-448497 GCA_006410635.1 Cephalophus harveyi
TTTTTCTGGAACTCTCTTGCTTTTTCCATGATCCAGCGGATGTTGGCAATTTGATCTCTGGTTCCTCTGCCTTTTCTAAAGCCAGCTTGAACATCAGGGAGTTCACGGTTCACGTATTGCTGAAGCCTGGCTTGGAGGATTTTGAGCATTACTTTACTAGCATGTGAGATGAGTGCAATTGTGCGGTAATTGGAGCATTCTTTTGCATTGCCTTTCTTTGGAATTGGAATGAAAACTGACCTTTTCCAGTCCTGTGGCCACTGCTGAGTTTTCCAAATTTGCTGGCAGATTGAGTGCAGCACTTTCACAGCATCATCTTTCAGGATTTGAAACAGCTCAACTGGAATTCCATCACCTCCACTAGCTTTGTTCGTAGTGATGCTTTCTAAGGCCCACTTGACTTCACATTCCAAGATGTCTGGCTCTAGATGAGTGATCACATCATCATGATTATCTGGGTCGTGAAGATCTTTTTTGTACAGTTCTTCTGTGTATTCTTGCCACCTCTTCTTAATATCTTCTGCTTCTGTTAAGTCCATACCATTTCTGTCCTTTATCGAGCCCATCCTTGCATGAAATGTTCCTGCTGCGAGAGCTGGCCGGCGCACTACGCATGGCTGGGAGGAGCTGTGCCACGTCCGAGGTCGGGGGCAGCAGCCTAGAGTGAGTGCCAGGCTGCAACGGCGCAGGAATGGCCGAGAGGAGCTACCCCACGTCCGAGGTCAGTGGCGGCCCGGGAGGAGACACCCCGTGTCCGAGGTCGGGGCGGCAGCTGGGTGGAACTACCCCACCTCCTCCCGGTGGTGGCCGGGAGGAGACACCCCACGCCCAAGGTTGGGGGCAGTCGGGAGAAGCCACCTCGAGCTTGAGGCTGGGGGCGGTGACCCCAGGGAGCCACCACGAGCCCGAGACCAAGAGCGGCAACTGGGAGGAGCCACTTTGTGCCCGAGGCCAGGGGTCGTGACCCTGAGGAGCCACCCCGAGCCCGAGGCCAGGGCCGGCAGCCGGGAGGAGCAACCCAAGGATCGGTGGCTGTGCAGGCACAGGAGGGCCTGTTGAAGGTCAGAAACAGGAATGGTGGCGGTAAGGAGATACCCCTCGTCCAAGGTAAGGAACAGCGCTGTGCTTTGCTGAAGCAGCCGTGAAGAGATACCCCACACCCAAGGTAAGAGAAACCCAATTAAGATGGTAGGTGTTACAAGAGGGCATCAGAGGGCAGACATGCTGAAACCATACTCACAGAAAACTAGTCAATCTAATCACACTAGGACCACAGCCTTGTCTAACTCAATGAAACCAAGCCATGCCTGCAGGGCAACCCAAGACGGGCGGGTCATGGTGGAGAGATCTGACAGAATGTGGTCCACTGGAGAAGGGAATGGCAAGCCACTTCAGTATTCTTGCCTTGAGAACCCCATGAACAGTGTGAACAGGCAAAATGATAGGATACCAAAAGAGGAACTCCCCAGGTCATTAGGTGTCCAATATGCTACTGGAGATCAGTGGAGAAATAAGTCCAGAAAGAATGAAGGGATGGAGCCAAAGCGAAAACAATACCCAGTTGTGCATGTGACTGGTGATAGAAGCAAGATCCGATGCTGTAAAGAGCAATACTGCATAGGAACCTGGAATGTCAGGTCCATGAATCAAGGCAAATTGGAAGTGGTCAAACAAGAGATGACAAGGGTGAACGTCGACATTCTAGGAATCAGCGAACTAAAATGGACTGGAATGGGTGAATTTAACTCAGATGACCATTATATCTACTACTGCGGGCAGGAGTCCCTCAGAAGAAATGGAGTAGCCATCATGGTCAACAAAAGAGTCCGAAATGCAGTACTTGGATGCAATCTCAAAAATGACAGAATGATCTCTGTTCGTCTCCAAGGCAAACCATTCAATATCACAGTTATCCAAGTCTATGCCCCAACCAGTAATGCTGAAGAAGCTGAAGTCGAATGGTTTTATGAAGACCTACAAGACCTTTTAGAACTAACACCCAGAAAAGATGTCCTTTTCATTATAGGGGACTGGAATGCTAAAGTAGGAAGTCAAGAAACACCTGGAGTAACAGGCAAATTTGGCCTTGGAATGCGGAATGAAGCAGGGCAAAGACTAATAGAGTTTTGCCAAGAAAATGCACTGGTCATAGCAAACACCCTCTTCCAACAACACAAGAGAAGACTCTACACATGGACATCACCAGATGGTCAACACCGAAATCAGATTGATTATATTCTATGCAGCCAAAGATGGAGAAGCTCTATACAGTCAACAAAAACAAGACCAGGAGCTGACTGTGGCTCAGATCATGAACTCCTTATTACCAAATTCAGACTCAAATTGAAGAAAGTAGGGAAAACCGCTAGACCATTCAGGTATGACCTAAATCAAATCCCTTATGATTATACAGTGGAAGTGAGGAATAGATTTAAGGGCCTAGATCTGATAGATAGAGTGCCTGATGAACTATGGAATGAGGTTCGTGACATTGTACAGGAGACAGGGATCAAGACCATCCCCATGGAAAAGAAATGCAAAAAAGCAAAATGGCTGTCTGGGGAGGCCTTACAAATAGCTGTGAAAAGAAGAGAGGTGAAAAGCAAAGGAGAAAAGGAAAGATATAAGCACCTGAATGCAGAGTTCCAAAGAATAGCAAGAAGAGATAAGAAAGCCTTCTTCAGTGATCAATGCAAAGAAATAGAGGAAAATAGTGACCTCATTTTATCTTAATTATCTCTTTCATCACATTGAGGGTTAGGTCTTCAACATATGAATTTTAGGAGCACGTAGTTCAGTCTAAAGCATCAGGTGACCCCAAGGAGAACTAATTCAATGGCACTCTGGTATCTCAGCCCATTAACGACAACAACAACAACAAACCCTAAGCAGTCATTCCTGAAATGAGGCAGGATCAATATTAATACAATGAGTTTCCAAACTATATTAAGAAAGTGAATTTTAATTATTAAACTCCAAATAAAGATTCTTAGCCAAAATTGTTTTTTAACCCAGATTATATGCTGTATAACTAGAATAGAGACACAAATATTTTACAGTAATAGAACATTTGTAAGAGTGAAAATATATAATTCTAGCTTTATTTTCTGATTGCTCAATGTTCACATCCTTCAATGGTTAGCATATTTTGAGATTTAGAAAATGTTCTGAAAATTAAATGGGGCCATAAAATCAAAACAGGAAAAGTCACCAATGCCAAGTCAAAATATTTGAAAGTCAAGAAGAGCATTAGGAAAGAAGAAAAATAATCCCCATTCATTCTGCCAATTAGCATAATTTGCCCAAAGTCATTGCAAATCATCTGATTTATTAAAATCCACTGGTCAGTTCTACTACTTATACTCTCAGTGACAGAGATGCTCAATCTCTTTAAAACACTAGTATTTTAAACTTGGCTTCTGGGCCACAATGTTCTCCTAGTTTCCCTCTCATTTCTTTTTCTTTGTTAATCTATACTCTTTCCAGATCATCTTCTCTACTATAAGGCTTCCAATGCTAAAAATACACAATTTTCTTTTCAACTTTATATCTGAAGTTCTGACCACTCTCTTGAAGCCTAGTGTTACACATCCAACTACACAAAATCTCATTTTTTTCTCTCTGGATTTAGCAAACTTTATCCTTGAGACAAATACAAGCCACCTAGTCACTGAGGCCAAAATCCCCAGTCTCTCACTTGTTCTCCTGACTCTCCTTTGGTAAGAAAATTCTTCAAATAAGTACATTCTTCATGTGGATTTAGGCCAATGTCCTTGATAGGTCTCCTGGTTCCTCTCCAGCCTTCTGTTATACTTGTCCTCCCCAGCTCACACCACAAAGCCCAGAGGTCTTTTGATTTAATGAGCTTATAGAGCAAAATGAGAAGAAGGGGTTGATGTCTCAAGCAGGTTATCGAGAGCAGGAGGATCCCTGGTCACAGAGTGGAGAACCATGCCCAGATGTCTCCTGGGTTCAGGGTTTGTTTCTCCTAAACCCTGAAGGGATATACAAAGATGCCAAAGTTCCCCTTTATTCACCGTTTCCGTATGCTTTTACTGACAATGGCTTCTGTGGAGTCACACATTTTCTTTGGATGTTTGACCTCCTGGTGGCTCCATTTCCCTCTGTGGGAAATAGGTTGGTTGCCATTCCCTTTCTTCCTAGAGTACTGGGAAGCTTCAGTGAGATGGTGCACCAACAGAGTGCAAACCTCAACCAGCGCTGGCTATATCATTAGTTACAGTTAAATGGTTATTTTCTTTAGGGAGTGTCTTCAGAGGTGATTTGCCTCATGCTACATGCATGAGTGTCCTGGGTCATCTATCCCCATCATCTATGGATTCTTGTCATTCTCCCTTCATATCCTAGGCACCCAACCAACATATGACACCTCAGTTCAGCTCAGTTCAGTCGTTCAGTCATGTCTGACTCTTTGCTACCCCATGGGCTGGAACACGCCAGGCCTCCCTGTCCAACACCAACTCCCAGAGTTTACCCAAACTCATGTCCATTGAGTTGGTGATACCATCCAACCATCTCATCCTCTGTCACCCCTTCTCCTCCTGCCTTCAATCTTTTCCAGCATCAGGGTCTTTTCAAATGAGTCAAAACTCTTCGTATCAGGTGGCCAAAGTATTGGAATTTCAGATTCAGCAGCAGTCCTACCAATGAACACCCAAGACTGATCTCCTTTAAGATGGACTGGTTGGATCTCCTTGCAGTCCAAGGGACCCTAAAGAGTCTTCTCCAACACCGCAATTCAAAAGCACCAATTCTTTGGCACTCAGCTTTCTTTGCAGTCCAACTCTCACATCCATACATGACTACTGAAAAAACTATAGCCTTGACTAGATGGACCTTTGTTGGCAAAGTAATGTCTTTACTTTGCAATATGCTGTCTAGGTTGGTCATAACTTTCCTTTCAAGGAGCAAGCATCTTTAAATTTCATGGATGCAATTACTATTTGCAGTGATTTTGGAGCCCCCAAAATAAAGCTAGCCATTGTTTCCACTGTTCCCTCATCTATTTCCCATGAAGTGATGAGACCAGATGCCATGATCTTAGTTTTCTGAATGTTGAGCTTTAAGCCAACTTTTTACTTTCACTTTCATCAAGAGATTCTTTAGTTCTTCTTCACTTTCTGCCATAAGGGTGGTGTCATCTGCATATCTGAGGTTATTGATATTTCTCCTGGCAATCTTGATTCCAGCTTGTGTTTCATCCAGCCCAGTATTTCTCATGATGTACTCTGCATATAAGTTAAATAAGCAGGGTGACAATATACAGCCTTGATGTACTCCTTTTCCTATTTGGAACCAGTCTGTTGTTCCATGTCTAGTTCTAACTGTTGCTTCCTGACCTGAATACCTATTTGTACAGTTCTTCCGTGTATTCTTGCCACCTCTTCTTAATATCTTCTGCTTCTGTTAGGTCCATACCATTTCTGTTCCCTATTGTGGCCATCTTTGCATGAAATGTTCCCTTGGTATCTCTAATATTCTTGAAGAGATCTCTGGTCTTTCCCATTGTATTATTTTTCTCTATTTCTTGCACTGATCACTGAAGAAGGCTTTCTTATCTCTCCTTGCTATTCTTTGGGACCTACTGTTACCCAAAAGTAAAACCTCTTATAATGACCAAAGTATATGTAAACGCCATAAAAGAAAGGACACTTTTTAGCTCAAAGGTTGATAAGCAGTAGGAGCATGAGTCATCTCTGAAAAATAACAAAAATTTGTTTACATTAAAGTCTTTCCCACAGTCCTGCGATATGTGCTATTGTATTTCAATAACTATTGTTATAGTAATTGTTATTGTGGGAATAAAGGATTTAAACTCTAATCTCAAACGATATTTCAGATGGTAAAATGGGTTAGTGTGCACATAAGTACTCAAAATGTTTCTGGCCTTTAGGGTAAAGTGAAAGTGAAGTCGCTCAGTCGTGTCCAACTCTTTGCGACCCCGTGGACTGTAGCCTGCCAGGCTTCTCTGTCCATGGGATTAGTGCTATTGTATTTCAATAACTATTGTTATAGTAATTGTTATTGTGGGAATAAAGGATTTAAACTCTAATCTCAAACGATATTTCAGATGGTAAAATGGGTTAGTGTGCACATAAGTACTCAAAATGTTTCTGGCCTTTAGGGTAAAGTGAAAGTGAAGTCGCTCAGTCGTGTCCAACTCTTTGCGACCCCGTGGACTGTAGCCTGCCAGGCTTCTCTGTCCATGGGATTCTCCAGGCAAGAATACTGGAGTGGGTTACCATTTCCTTCTCCAGGGGATCTTCCCGATCCAGGGATCGAACCCAGGTCTCCCGCATTTGAGGCAGATGCTTTAAGTGCTGCAATACTCACTAGCATTTTCTTTTTCTCATAGTGATAATCTGGTGGGAAATTTGTTTCTTATTATCTACAATATATTGACTAATTTATTCAATTTTTTACTGCACTCAATATTTTAATTACCTTTTTTTGCTACACAAATATAGCAGTTTCAGAATTACTAATCCTGTGAGAAATATTTTAACAATTAGATACCAACATTTACTTTTGTTGTAATTAGCTTAGTCGTGTTGACTCTTTATGACTCCGTGGACTATGTAGGTTGCCAGGCTCCTCTGTCTATGGAATTCCCTAGAATTTCTCTATTTGCATTCTTCTTTCCACTCTTGTCTCACTCATCCCATACAGGTAGCTCATCTCTGGTTTCTGGTTTACTATTTCTATATTTTGTTTTAAAGAATTTGTCTTGTAGAGTTTAAAGCATTTATCATTTGTCTTCTATTTTTTTTAAAATAATTCTTGATAGATTGAGGATATCAACCTTTTAGTAGTTAGTATTTTCTCCCAGTTGGTCACTTGATTTTTTTCAAAGATGTTTTGTCATGAACTTTTTAATTTTAATTTTTATCAGTTTTTTATTTCCTCTGCATTTTGATCTTAGCTAAGAAGACTTTCCCTATACCAAAACTAAACAACAATTCACCTATTTTTTTTTTTTTTGATTGCACCTGATGGCTTCAATTTTCACAATAGACTCGCTAATCCATTTAGAGTTTCTCTTCTCTGCGGTGTGAGGCTTGGGTCTAATTTTATTTTCTTTCTTTTTTTTCCCAAGTAGCTATTCAACTTTCCCAGCATCAATAAATAAAAAGCTTATATTTGCTCCTACAATTTGAGATGCCACCTTTGTCAGATACTATATTTCCATATGCATTTTTACTTCTTTTTATTTTTCATCATTGGTCACTTGTTTATTCAAATCTCATTACTTCTTTGTTTTAATTAATAAGATTTCATGGGATGTATTAATATCTGTTAGGGCTAATTCTTTTTAGGATTTCCTTTTTCTGTGTTTTCCTGGTTATTCTTGAGTGAATAATTTTCTGTAGGAATTTTGGTATAAACATTACAATGTTTTATGAGATTCCTGGTCCATTATTTTATTTTGTTTTTCTTTAAGGAATCCAACAACATGAACATTATTTTTTTCTTTGCTTGTCTTCATTTCCACTACTTTTTTTTTTTTTTCTGATACTTTTGGCTTTTTTCTGTGTGCCATTTTCATTGTCACTGAATTTACCAATTAATTTAAGAAAAATGACACCTTTATAATGTTACTTATAATTGAAGAGGATGTCGTTTACATATTCAAGTTTACTTTTGTGTTTTTTAGTAGTTGTTTGTGAGAGCATGCTCAGTAGTGTCTGACTCTTTGTGACCCCATGAACTATATAGCTCACCAGGCTCCTCTGTCCATGGAATTTTCCAGGCAAGACTATCGGAGCGGGTTGCCATTTCCTTCTCCAGGGAAGGAGTGGTCAGATATGCATCTCCTGCATTGGCAGACTGGTTCTTTAACAGCTGAGCCACCAGGGAAAATCCTTTTTAGTACTTAAAAATATTTCAAACATTTTCCTCTCATAGGATTTGCACATTTTTTGTTGTTTATTCTGAAGTATTTGTTTTTCTTTGTAGCTATTCTAAATGACATTTTCTTTATTATTATGTGCTCTTTTTATTGTTTATGTTTATGAAAGCTATTGATTTTATACATGTTAATTTTATACCTTACACTACTTCACTGATTTGGAGAAGGAAATGGCAACTTACTCCAGTATTCTTGCCTGGAGAATCCCCATAAACAGAGGAGCCTGGTGGGCCACAGTCCATTGGGTCTCGAAGAGTTGGACACGACTCAATGACTGAGGGGCTTCCCTGGGGGCTCAGAGGGTAAAGTGCCTGCATGCAATGCGGGAGACCTGGGTTCGATCCCTGGGTTGGGAAGTTCCCCTGGAGAAGGAAATGGCAACCCACTCCAGTATCCTTGCCTGGAGAATCCCATGGATGGAAGAGCCTAGTGGTCTACAGTCCATGGGGTCACAAAGAGTCGGACACAACTGAGTGAGCTCACTTCCCTTCACTTCAAAGACTGAACCACCACCATTTCACTTCAACGACTGAAGCACCACCACTTCACTGATTATTTTACTGTTTGAATCAGTTGTGTCATTTTTCATTCTCTGCAGTTTTCCAAGTATTCTATTATTTTACCTGCAAATAGGGACAGTTTTACTACCTTTGAAGAAATGAAATACAGTTGATTTATAATATGACATTAGGTTCAAGTGTACACTATAGTGATTCAACATTTTTATAGATCATACTTCACTTAAAGTTGTTATAAAATATTGGCTGTATTTCCTGTGCTGTGCAACATATTCTTGTAGCTTATTTATTTCATACATAGTAGTTTGTGCTTCTTAATCCCCCATCTTGTTCCACCTCCTTGTCTCTCTTCTCTGGTAACCACTAGCTTGTTCTTTATATCTGTGAGTCTGGTTTTTCTTTTGTTATATTCATTTATTTTTTAGATTCCACTTGTAAGTGATAGCATATAGTGTTTGTCTTTCTCTAATTTATTTCATGAAGTGTAATACCTTCCAAGTAGATCTGTGTTGTTTCAAAAGGCAAAATTTCATTTTTTTTTTTTTATGGCGGAGTAGTATTCCATCATATATATATATATGAAGATATATATATCTTCTTTATCTACTCATCGCCATTGGACACTTAGGTTGCTTCCACATCTTGGCTATTACAAATTATATTGCAAGGAACATAGGGTTGTGTTGTTATTGCTCATAAATCATTCATCCTTTTTACCTTATAGGACTTATGGATTATTTGATTTATTTCTGAAAGCTATTTATTTTATTTGGTAAGTCTTGTTTATAATTCTGGAGCAATTTTCATGTATATCTGGTCAATCTTTTCAATGGGTAGTATTTTACCGTATCTATAAAAGTTTCTTGTACTATAATTTGAAATATTATTTCTGGTTCATTGTTTTAATTTTTCTTTAAGAAATCCAACAATATGAACATTATTTTTTCTTTGCTTGTCTTTCATTTCCAGTACTTTCTTCCCATGATACTTTCGGCTTTTCTCTGTGTGCCACTGTCATTATCACTATGGAAATGAAAACTGAGAGAAAGCTACTAAAGCTTTCTTGTCTTTCATGAGGCCCTTTAATTTTTTTTTTTTTGGTCTATTCTCTTAGACAGCCTGCAATTTACTCTTTCTTAAAATTTTAAATTGATTTATTTTTAAATTTCAGGATAATCGCTTTACAGAAATATGCTAGTTTCTGCCAAACGTCAACTTACTCTTTATTTTTCTGAGATAAACTTAATCTTTTTCTTGAATTTCTTTTGAGTTCAACCACCCTTTAAGGGGGGAAAAAAAAAAAAATTTCTGTTTTTGTCCATTAACTTTTTCTCTAATCTTTAAATTTCTGATTCAAAGTGGTTTTTCATGCTTTGAGCATTTGGCTACCTGTAATTATGTTTGGAGAATTGTGCTAGGCAGCCTTCCGAGATGGTTCTCCAAATTCGCAATACCTCCAATATATGTTTCCTTGAGTGTGGACACAACTTGTGAATATGATGATATGTCAACCCCGTGATTACACTATGTTATATGGCAAAGTGGATTTAGCAGGTATAATTAAACTATTTAACAGGGAATTTATCCTGAGTGGACCTGAACTATTGAAATAAGTCCTCAAAATAGCAAGAAGTTCAACAGATGCGTTCCTGCTGGCCTGGAAGAAAGCAGAGTTCTGTTGTGAACTGTCTAGGGAAGAGCTGCAAAGCTAGAGCAGGACAGTGGGCTCTAGGAACTGAGAATGAGTCCTGGAAAACTGCCAGCGAGAAAATGGCACCCTTTTTCTGCCTCAATTCTGCCAAAGAAAATCCTGCTTAAAAGAGGACCCCAATCTCCAGTTGAGAACAAAGCCCCATCTAATATCTTGATTGCAGCCTTCAGAGATCTTGAGTGGAGAACCTGTTTATGCCTTGCCCAGTCTTTTGATTTACAGAGACCATGAGATAATCAGTGGTTGCTCTTTTAAGTTTTCACCTGACTAGCTCAGTCGATAGTGCATGAGACTCAATCTCAGGGCCCTGGATTCTAACCTCATGTTGGGCATTACTTTTCAGCTTCCCAGGTGGCTCAGTGGGTAAAGAATCTGCCTGCAAGACAGTAGAATATGGTGATTTGTCGTGAAGCAATAGAAAACTAATATATATTTTAGTGTCTGGAAATGAGGTGCGAGAAATGTGTGAGTAGTTTGGGAATTAGGCAGTGAAAGAGGGTAGAATTTGGGGGAACATGATAGACAAAACCTAGAATGTCTTGAACAGACTGTTAGTAGAAATCTGGACTTTGAGGACACTGCCGGTTATGGCTCAAAAGAAGTGAGTACATGTTATTGGAAAATAAGAGAGGGGAATTCTTGTAGAAGCAGAGAGGTAAGCAAAACTGTCAAACCATAGTTTTGATTATATGGAACTTTCTTGGCAAAGTGATGTCTCTGCTTTTTAATATGCTGTCTAGGTTTGTCATAACTTTTCTTCCAAGGAGCAAGTGTCTTTTAATTTCATGGAATGCAGTCACCATCTGCAGTGATTTTGGAGCCCAAGAAAGTAAAATCTGCCACTGTTTCCATTTTTTCACTATCTATTTGCCATGAAGTGATAGGACTGGATGCTGTGATCTCCATTTTCTGAACGCTGAGTTTTAATCCAGCTTTTTCTTCAGTTCAGTTTAGTCGCTCAGTAGTGTCCGACTCTTTGCAACCCCATGAACCTCACCACGCTAGGCCTCCCTGGCCATCACCAACTCCCAGAGTTCACCCAAACCGATGTCCATTGAGTCGATGATGCCATCCTCTGTCATCCCCTTCTCCTCCTGCTTTCAATCTTTCCCAGCATCAGGGCCTTTTCAAATGAGTCAGCTCTTCACATCAGGTGGCCAAAGTATTGGAGTTTCAGCTTCATCAGTCCTTCCAATGAACACCCAGGACTGATCGCCTTTAGGATGGACTGGTTGGATCTCCTTTCAGTCCAAGGGACTCACAAGAGTCTTCTCCAACACCACAGTTCAAAAACATCAATTCTTTGGCACTCAGCTTTCTTTATAGTCCAACTCTCACATCCATACATGACCACTGGAAAAACCATAGCCTTGACTAGACCAAACTCTTAGGTAAATATAATTCTCTTTTGAGGTTTAGTTAGCTTAGCTAAGTGTCAAAACTACAACTTGATATGTCATGAATTAAGATAAAATTTTTGTGGAAATTACATCAATTTTTATTGTAGTGAGGTCTTTTCTCCTTCTCTTCCTCCTCATTATTATTTTCCTCATTTATGACTAATATATATTGAAAGTTTAATGTCCATATGGACCAGGCACTGTGCAAAGCACTTCGCAGATATGATCACATTAGCCACATAGAACTAATTCCATAGCACTCCACTTTTATGATTAAAAAATAGTTTATTGATAGTTTCTATTAAATGCAGAATCTGTGTTTTGAGGACAGATGTCTAGATCTCTCCAAATATATTTGTGACTGTCACAAAAATCCTGTGTTTATGAGTATTCTTACCACTCTCAGTCCTTCTTGTCCATGTGAAAAAAAAGGTCTTGGAGATGCAATTTATTCCAGGATGCATGGCCAGCACATGTCAAGGAAGGATGTGAACCCAGGTCATTGACTGTGAGAGCACTTTCCTTTCACCATAGTTATAAATATAAGTGTTCACATTAGAAGAAGTGGATTATGTAAACTAATTTCTCAAGCTGTTTTGAATGAAAGGAGAGGCACTAATGATCCTTGACAGCACCTAATTTCTTGTCTTATGACTTACAGACACTCTGCTGAATTGACTGTGGACATTGTAAGTTATTTATCTACTTGATGGGCCTCTTGGGTTGTGGAAGACCAAATTATATTCAATTTTGGATTAGAAAAATGTTTGATTAGGCTGAGTTTAACATTTCCTCTTTCTTGGTACATTCCACTCCTAAATTGCTCTTACTAGAGCCTTTATAAAACGCTTTCCAAGCAGTTCATTGATCTGGGTCATGTGACCTGGGCCATGGCTCACATGTGCCTGTAATGCCAGAGTCCAGTTTTAATAAAGGATGTTTTGCCATTGTTGTGACCCCCAAAATAGCCCGAGCAAAACCAAATTGTGTTTTCAAGAGAATTGCTCTTCCCACCAACCCCGGAACAATTGGGCACAAACAGAATTTCAGTTTTTCTTTCAATAAAAGCATTTCTTTTCTTTCTTAAGGAAAATCTTCCCCAAATTGTCACCACAGAAAGGTAACCCTAGAAACATGGATGCACGGATGTTGACTTTGTAGTTGGGGCCTGAATTGGAGCCTTGCTGTGAATTTTGACCTTGCTCCAAGCTTAGCTGCTGCAGCCTGGTCCCTAAGTCTGTGTTATGGTTCCACGACTGTTTCCTGGTTACGCTCTGGGTACGTAGCTTCGTCCTGGCGCACACTCAGCATACTATTCAAAGATTCCAAAAAGAACAACACTAATTTCTGTGGCTATTCAAGTGATATTTTAATCCTAAGCAAACAATTATTAAGTTTAATAATTTAATAACAGTGTGGCAATGTTATTAAGCAGTCTTTCAAGCTTTTGAAACAATTCATGCTTTCTCACGTACTTTAAAAGTCACCAACAGCTTCTACAAACACACATGAATCCGGAAACAGCTGGATTAAGTTTAAATTTCAACACCTTTTCCTTTAAAAACCTCACTCTAGAACTGAAAGGTCAAAAAATGTATAACCTATTTCTTAAAAAGTCTTTCTATAATCTTAAGATTATAGACAGTAATCTATAAGTAAGGTCTTTGAAAATAGTTGTAGAGATTGCATATCAGCAATAGAAGTTTTATGTTTAACACTATAATACTGTTATTCAGATAAGCAGTTAAAAACCTTCCTTAAAGCATGTGATACAGAGAACTCTCCAAACTGTCTTTGTTCCTATGTTGGGAAGACAGGGATGAATAAAATTATGAAAAAGAGGAAAAATAAAGCAGAATCTGGAATTACAAACCTTGTAGATTAAAATTAAGGAATGATTCCTGATAAACATTTTATTAAACAGATAGCATTTATCTGACAACTACTAGGTGTCCATTCTTGTACTAGTTTCCAAGGAAATGGAAACAGCATGCTTTCTGCCCTGTTTTACTTTATCAGACCTTGTGAGGACCCACACCCTCTGCATGCTCTGAGGTGTAGAGGTGTGAACACTGAACACATCTTACTTTGTGAGAAGACCACTTATCTAAATTTATTCAGAAATTGAGGCTTGTTCACACAGAGATTTTATTGTTTAACTCAGGGACAGTTGAGAATGACCCAGGGATTTGTGTGGGTTCCATAATAACCTCTGATTTCCCTCTCTCAACATCAAACAAAACAAAACAAAACAAAAAAAATCCGTCTGAGGCAAGGGCATGGTGCTACTGAAATACCATCTTTAGCATAGGATTGTCTCTACTTTCAAAATCTCTTAAGTTTTAGTAGGCAATTCAATTACATTTCCTCCTTCACACAAGATAAATGAAAAGTTTTTGACCAAAGCATTTGTTTTCAGCTACTCCATTGAGAAACATTTTTAACAATGTATGCGAAACTTCAAACTCTCATTTTAAGAACATATTTCCTGAGATTAAACAATAATACCCCCTGCCCCTTCCACACACACAAAAACAACCGAACACTAACTCGAAGAATTAGTTTTCTGATAGTCCTCCTGATGGAGTAGCCTGGAGAAAATGTGATGCCCAATGTTACCCAAAGGACTCAGCTCACACAGCATGAAAAGTCTTAGAACCACTTTCCCTTTGTAGATTCACAGAGTAAGAAAACTAGAGCACCAACTAAGTATATTAGGGATAAGGAATACATTTTCACTGACTGTCACATTTTGGGCTGGAAGTGCAAAGCTGTGGCATGGCAAGGAGAGATGAGAGACATGTCATCTGAAAAGCATAGTCGATACAAGGCAGAAAAGAAATTCTTAGCTTAACTGAAAAATTCTTCCTAATATTAGATCCAATTCCAGAGCGAGAAGCCTATTGTATGAGATCTTGTGCCGCATCTTTGCTTAGAAAATTACCTGCCACAGTACTAAAGACATAGATGTGCATTCCTTCCTCATGTCCTTCCCATCGGGCTCTGCATGGTGCCTGGCTTCAGCCATGAAGTGTGTTAGTCGCTCAGTTGTGTTTGATTCTTTATGACCCCATGGACTGTAGTCTGCCAGGTTCCTCTGTCCATGGAATTCTCCAGGAAGGAATACTGGAGTGGGTAGCCATTCTTTTTCCCAGGGGATCTTCCTGACCCAGGAATCAAACCTGGGCCTCCCAAATTGCAGGCAGATTCTTTACTATCTGAGCCACTAGGGAAGCCCAGCTTCAGCCCTAGGCTCCCTGCTTTTGCTGGGCTCTGAGAGTTTCAACTTACTTTATTACCGTGCTCCTACCTCTGCAAATGGCTCCTTTAGTACATCATCCTCACTTGAACCCTGAGCAACTGAGTTTCTAACTTCAGAAACTAGAGGAATGCTAATTGTAGCAAATGAGACAGAGAATATCTGAGGCAAATCCAGGTTAAACATGAAATAGAGTTTCTCTTTTGGCAGTTGAATTACAAGGATATTTTACTGTAGTTATTCAGCAGCAATTTGTTGATAAGATTCTAAAGGTCAGGAAAGAAATACATTAGAGAATTATCATCACAGAGAAGGTGAATGAAATAAAGTCAGTTTATGAAATTATCTAAGAAAGTGTTACAAGAAAAGCAATGACTGAGAGGCAGAAATATTTATTCATTTATACACTTTATGTTAATTAATTAATTTATTGGCTGTGCTGGATCTTTGTTGCTACACATGGGCTCTGCATTAAAATACACAGGCTTAGTTGTATTGAGATGTGTGGGATCTTAGTTCCTGGATCAGAGCTCAAACCCACATCCCCTGGATTGGAAGGTGGATTCTTTACCACTGGAACACCAGGGAAGTCAAGGCTGCAGTATTTAAATGACAGATAAATCAGAAATTCAAATTCTGAAGAGATTCAAGAACTATGGCTAGTATTTTGGCAAGGCAGGAGTGACCTGAAGAGGCAGCTTTAGAAGAGAGATGGAGTAGGATGTCATTACATAATCATCTATAATATTTGTAATTCATAGGGCTATTTGTGGCCTCAGTGATTATAGGATCAGTGGAGGAGTAGGAGTGGTAAGTAGATTTAAGTACTGGGAGGTGTGAATTGGAGGTGGAGTCGTGGAATCAATCACTGAATGGAGAAAATGCTATGTGGACTTCAATTTCTAATCTTTTTTTACATACACTATATAAGTAGGGTTTTCAAGATTCTACTTGCTCCTTTTGATATTGGATTTACTCTAGTGTGTTTGACTGTGCTCAGACAACCTGGAAAATGTTTTGTAAATGGGGAATAAATACTTATTGAAAACCTACTAGGCACCAGAGACTAAAGACAGAAGCTTTACCTGAATCATCTAATTCAAATCTTGTAACGTGAAAGGCTGATTGTTTTGTGATCAGGAAACAATTAGGATAGGAACTCAAGTATAACTCCAAAATTCCTTTACTTTCCATCACATCATACAATGATTTTGATGGTGAGGCTTACAAACTACTCTCACTTTGCAGATGATGGATGGGGTATGTGGTCTAATGCACAATGGCAGAGCTAGGGTTCTGGCTTGGGACTGAACTTCTAACTCATGCCTCTTTCTTCTCCACCACATGGACTGTTTACAGAAAGCAAGACTGTATGTGCTAAGTATCATGAGATATATAAACATGTTTATGACATGATCTCTTTTTTTAAAATGTTATGACCTAAGTGAGATAATATATTGGGACACAGAGAACAGAGGAGGATTCTAATTTAGCAAAAGTGTGCGTAACTTAATAAAGGAGCTTATATGCAGCTGTTCCTGGGAAAATAGGCTCACTTTATGCAAAAGGAGGTGGCCTCTGACTAGAATTGATTGAAGATATAAAAATGAACTTATAACACAATGAAACTATTCTTCGAATCTTATCAACTCTACTGCTTGCAAGTAATATCAATAGCAAGCAAAATTCTGAGCTATATTAAGTTCTCAGTCATGAGAAAACATGGACTTTTAAACGCCTAACTAATGGAGGTATTTAGATGGCACTTTCATAAGAACCTAATGTAGAAAATAGCAGTGCCCACTGCACCCTAAACAAGGTCCCTAGGGAATGGAGAGTATTCTTGTACCTACGTAATGACCTACAGTCACAAAGGTAGTCTTTAGTCTGATAAGAGGTCGGTCTCTTCTTCCCACCTGGTCAAAGTCTGATTAATGTACATTATGATCAAATGTCATGTCAAAACAATTTTCAGGAGGTAAAAATGCATATCTCATAAAGAATACTCTGATGCCAAAACTTAATTCAACTAATTGATGAGGGAAATGCTAATTGCAAAACTGGATCACTGAGAATTTTTGGGAACTGGATGTTTATTAGCATTAAAAAAATTAGAACAAGATTGATAGATTAAAAACTTGTGAATGTCCTACCAGGCAAAACATTAGTTACATTCTGTCCTGGGCAGCAACCGGCAAATTGACCAACTTCACAGTGTCTGAGTTCCAGTTGAATAGTAGTAAATAACAAATCTAGGCAGGAAGCCCCACTCTGATTTTCAAGTTTTGGATGCTTTTCTCAAAATCAAATTCTAAAACTACTAAACAATCTAGTTACTACTTTCAAGTATCCCTACAATGCTGAATCCAATAAAATTAAGTTATATTAACGTGGCAAGCATGACTCTAAAATGCCAGAAATAATGTGTCATATATTTTAAATAAGTACTCACTTTTAATTTTAAAATCATTTTATATTTCCTTTAGTCTTTAGACTCATACTAATTCATACACATATTTTAAAATTTGCTACAAGTAATATTATTCACTTCAGTTCAGTTCAGTTCAGTTGCTCAGTCGTGTCCGACTCTTTGCGACCCCATGAATCGCAGCACGCCAGGCCTCCCTGTTCATCACCATCTCCCGGAGCTCACTCAGTCTCACATCTATTGAGTCGGTGATGCCATCCAGCCATCTCATCCTCGGTCGTCCCCTTCTCCTCCTGCCCCCAATCCCTCCCAGCATCAGAGTCTTTTCCAATGAGTCAACTCTTCGCATGAGGTGGCCAAAGTACTGGAGTTTCAGCTTTAGCATCATTCCTTCCAAATAAATCCTAGGGCTGATCTCCTTCAGAATGGACTGGTTGGATCTCCTTGCAGTGCAAGGGACTCTCAAGAGTCTTCTCCAACACCACAGTTCAAAAGCATCAACTCTTCGGCGCTCAGCCTTCTTCACAGTTCAACTCTCACATCCATACATGTCCAATGGAAAATTATTCTGACTTTTATACATATAGAATTAAAGGTAATAATAGTAAAGCCATTCTTCCATTCTTGTTTCTGAAACTAAGTATCTTTAACTGAAGTATATATGTTACTTATTAAGGATATTATGATACATTTCTAAATATTTATGTATCTATCCTTTATGCATGGTTGAATATTTTTACACATATGTATGTATGAAAGTGAAAGTGTTAGTCGCTCAGTTGCGTTCAACTCTTTGTGACCCCATGGACTGTAGCCCTCTGGGGGGCTCCTCTGTCCGTGGAATTCTCCAGGCAAGAACACTGGAGTGGGTAGCCATTAGCCATTCCCTTCTCCAGGGTATCTTCCCCACCCAGGAATAGAACCCATATCTTTTGCATTGTAGGCAGATTTTTTTTTTTTTTTTTTTTTTTACCATCTGAGCCACCAGGGAAACCCAGATGTATGTATAGATGAGATATAACTTTACAAAGAAAAAAAATAAAAAATTTTAAAACATTTCAAGTTCAGGGCATCCCTGGTGGCTTAGTGGTAAAGAATCCACCTGCCAATGCAAGGGACATAGGTTTGATCCCTGGTCCAGAAAGATCCCCCATGCCTTGGAGCAACTAAGCCCATATGCTGTGCCTACTGAAGCCCATGCGCCCCAGAGCCTGTGCTCTGCAACGAGAGAAGCCACCCCAATGAAAAGCCCATACAACAGAACTGCAGAGCAGCCCCAGCTCGCTGCAACTGAGAGCAGCAATGAAAACCCATTACAGCCTAAAATAGACAAATAAATATTGAAAAATACAAAAACAGACATACACATAAATTGTCATGTGCAAAATAAAACTGAGATAAATAAAAAACTTAAAATTACTGAAGGAATAAAAGGATTGTGGTATATCTTGAAAGAACTATGAACTGTTCTGATCCAGGCTTATATAGCTTAAGTTTACTGAGCTGCAACCTGTGAGGTAAAGAGAAAAGTAGGCAACAACAACAAATTATTTCTTGATGTGTGCTTTAGGGTGAGCTGCTCCTGTAAAATTCATCTTGAGATTATCAAAAAGCTAAAAGAAGCATTCATGCTACATCTGTTAGTGGAAGAGAAAATAAAGAATTTTAAAATTAGAAAGAAGACAGGAAAAGTTTATATGTGTGTGTTGTTTACCATTGAGCCTCAGCTGATGAAGACCCAAACATAATTGCTACGAAGTTTGCTCTCAATGCCTTTACATTTGCTAGCAGTATCCACTTTTGTTGTTCAGCCGCTCAGTCATTTCTGACTCTTTGTGACACCATAGACTGTAGCATGCCAGGCTTCCCTGTCTTTCACTATCTCCTGGACTTTGCTCAAACTTATGTCCATTGAGTCAATAATGCATGAACAGATAATTTTTGTATATTTCATGCATTCCCAATGTACATAGCAGCTCTATTTACAATAGCTGAGACACGGAACCAGTCCATGTTCCCAATAACAGATAATGGATTAAAAATTATGACATATGTATATTACTCAGCCATAAAAAAGCATGAAATACTGCCATTTGCAGCATCATGGATGAACCTGTACAGTATTATGCTTAGTAAAATAAGTCAGACAGAGAAAAACAAGTACTGTATATTATCACATATATGTGGAATCTAAAAAATAATACAAGTGAATATATATGCAAAACAGACTCACATACATAGAAAAAAAAAACCTGTGGTTACTAAAGGAGAGAGGGAAATAGGGAGGAAAAAATTAGGGCTCTGGGTTTAACAGATACAGATTACTATATATAAAATAGATAAGTAACAGATTTACTGTATAGTACAAATTATTAGACCCATTGACAGCCTGCTTATCTAACTTATATGCAGAGTACATCGTGAGAAACTGTGGGCTGGAAGAAGCACAAGCTTGAATCAAGATTGCTGGAGAAATATCAATAACCTCAGATATGCAGATGACACCACCCTTATGGCAGAAAGTGAAGAGGAGCTAAAAAGCCTCTTGATGAAAGTGCAAGAGGAGAGTGAAAAAGTTGGCTTAAAGCAAAACCAATACAGTACTGTAAAGTAAAATAAATAAATAAATAAATAAATAAAAATAATAAAATAAAATGATAGTAAAGCTGCACAGGACTTCCACACATTACATTTTATTAATACTTTAAAAATAATTTAAAATTACATGTCCTTATGTTGTTTGAACTAATGTGACCATTGACAAATTAGAGTGGAATTAGATTATTTTTACATCTTCATCTCTGTATTAATAATA
Source organism: Cephalophus harveyi (assembly GCA_006410635.1). Taxonomy (NCBI): domain Eukaryota; kingdom Metazoa; phylum Chordata; class Mammalia; order Artiodactyla; family Bovidae; genus Cephalophus; species Cephalophus harveyi. The sequence goes on from SJYT01031163.1 coordinate 434,823, forward strand.
AACAAATAATACATGCCTGTGTTCAGTTCCTAAGTCGACTTAGATTCTTCGCGACCTCATGAACTCACCAGGCTCCTCTGTCCATGGGACTTCCTGGGCAAGAACACTGGAGTGGGTTGCCATTTCCTTCTCCAGGAAAAAACCAATACAGTACTGTAAAGTAAAATAAATAAATAAATAAATAAATAAAAATAATAAAATAAAATGATAGTAAAGCTGCACAGGACTTCCACACATTACATTTTATTAATACTTTAAAAATAATTTAAAATTACATGTCCTTATGTTGTTTGAACTAATGTGACCATTGACAAATTAGAGTGGAATTAGATTATTTTTACATCTTCATCTCTGTATTAATAATAAACAAATAATACATGCCTGTGTTCAGTTCCTAAGTCGACTTAGATTCTTCGCGACCTCATGAACTCACCAGGCTCCTCTGTCCATGGGACTTCCTGGGCAAGAACACTGGAGTGGGTTGCCATTTCCTTCTCCAGGAGATCTTCCTGATGCAGAGACTGAACCTGTGTCTCCTGCATTGCAGGCAGATGCTTGAGGCATCACTGAGGCACCTGGGAAGCCCAAACCAATAAAAAGATAACATCTATAGATTTGTACCCCTTGGTAAATTTTATAATTATTTAACCAACTAAATTTGACTGTTTTAATTTAAAACACTTCTTTTATTCTCATTTCTGGTATAGAGTATATGTATATGTTCAGATGGAAGACCTCCTCAGTCATTTATATATATATATATATATACATATATATATAAACCATTCTATAAGGGTGTTATTTTGAAGTAATTTTTATTAAAAAAAATGATTTCTAAAAAAAAAAAATGCTCAACATTCAGAAAACTAAGATCATGGCATCTGGTCCCATCACTTCATGGCAAACAGATGGGGAAACAGAGGAAACAGTGTCAGACTTTATTTTTTTTATCTCCAAAATCACTGCAGATGGTGATTGCAGCCATGAAATTAAAAGATGCTTGCTCCTTAGGAGGAAAGTTATGACCAATCTAGATAGCATATTGAAAAGCAGAGACATTACTTTGCCAACAAAGGTCTGTCTAGTCAAGGTTAATGTCAGACTTTATTTTTTTTATCTCCAAAATCACTGCAGATGGTGATTGCAGCCATGAAATTAAAAGATGCTTGCTCCTTAGGAGGAAAGTTATGACCAATCTAGATAGCATATTGAAAAGCAGAGACATTACTTTGCCAACAAAGGTCTGTCTAGTCAAGGTTATGGTTTTTCCAGTGGTCATGTATGGATGTGAGAGTTGGACTGTGAAGAAAGCTGAGCACTGAAGAATTGATGCTTTTGAACTGTGGTGTTGGAGAAGACTCTTGTGAGTCCCTTGGACTGAAAGGAGATCCAACCAGTCCATCCTAAAGGAGATCAGTCCTGGGTGTTCTTTGGAAGGACTGATGCTGAGGCTGAAACTCCAATACTTTGGCCACTTGATGCGAAGAGTTGACTCATTGGAAAAGACTCTGATGCTGGGAGGGATTGGGGGCAGGAGGAGAAGGGGACGACCGAGGATGAGATGGCTGGATGGCATCACCGACTCGATGAACATGAGTTTGGGTGAACTCTGGGAGTTGGTGATGGATAGGAAGGCCTGGCGTGCTGCGGTTCCTGGGGTCGCAAAGAGTTGGACACGACTGAGCGACTGAACTGAACTGATATTGTAATAGCCTATAAAGGAGTATAATCTGCAAAAATACTGAATCACTATGCTATCAAATTGACACTTATATAATACTGTAAATCAATGATACTTCAATTAAAAAAAAAGCAAATTTCTTTTTTTTTTAATTTTTACTTTATTTTACTTTACAATATGTACTAAAATAACTGTTGAGAACCACACTTGTAAGCTTCTGCCCACATCAATGTTTACCTACATTGCTATTCCAAACTTACATTCAATATTTCCATGTAGTTGGTGTCAACTGCCTGGATCAAGCTGAAACACGCCTCCCCTGGTGGGGGAACACATTCTTCCTGCCTGCACAGAGCAGCTAAGTCCCCAGCTGTGCCATGGGAGTCTGGGGCTGGGCAGCCAAGCACTAGGGTGCATGAGTTCTGCCCTTTATACAAGGGTCCACACCATGTTAGCTTTTCTTAGTTGAAATTTTCAGCTTATTTATTTGCTGAGTACCTTCAATTTAGCAATTACTTTTTGATGATCACTAAACAACTTGTTTTCCACAGAATAAAATATCTGTGAGATGGTTTTTAATGTTACTACACTGCTGTGTGTTGAATTTCAGATTTAAACCAAGCTCTACACTCTAGGAGAAGGCAATAGCAAGCCACTCCAGTACTCTTGCCTAGAAAATCCCATGGATGGAGGAGCCTGGTAGGCTGCAGTCCATGGGGTCGCTGGAAGTCGGATGCGACTGAGCGACTTCACTTCACTTTTCGCTTTCACACAATGGAGAAGGAAATGGCAACCCACTCCAGTGTTCTTGCCTGGAGAATCCCAGGGACAGGGGAGCCTGTTGGGCTCCTGTCTATGGGGTCGCACAGAGTCGGACACGACTGAAGCGACTTAGCAGCTACACTTTACAGTGAACAGACTAAGGCTAACCTCTCTCCAGACATCTCCAAAGAATTCAAAGGAGGTAAACACCTCCAGTGGTTCTGCCTTTCATGTTAAGAGTATAAATATACTATCATGTATGAAATAGCTCATGGGAACCTGCTATAGAGGAAACCTGCTCTGAAGCACAGGGAGCTTAGCTTATCTTGGTGCTCTGTGATGACTTTCAGACCTCTGGGATGAGGGGGAGGTGGGAGGGAGGTCCAAGAGAGGGGATATATGTATACATATAGCTGATTCGCTTTGTTATACAGCAAAAACTAAAACAATATTGTAAAGCAATTATACTTCAATATAAAATAAAAATTAGATTATGATGAAAAAATATAAAAAATAAATAAATCATGATGATCTACAAAGTGACTGATAACTGAATACATTGTACATTGGATTCTTTAGGGTGAGAGATTCAATATAGTAGCCACTGGACATGTGTGCCTATTTAAATTTGAATTAATTAAAAGTAAATAAAGCTAAAAATTCAGTTCCTCGGTCATAGTAACAACAATTGCAAGGGGTGAATAGCCGCAGTGGTCAGAATGGGCAAGGTAGACATGGAACATTTCATCTTTCGATGTCCTTTTGGACAGCACTGTTCAGAGCTGGATGGGATGTAAGAAGACTCACTGAGTTAAAGAATTGTGTGACTGAGAAAAAATTTAAATATATGTTTACTTACAGACCTATTGTATTAATAACATTTCTTTAATTAAAACTTGACTTTACTTTCTCATTGAGTCCCTTAGAAAATCTCACAGATAGAGACACTACTTTCTGAATCTGCTCCTGGTAGTGCATCTTCAGCAAAAACCTGTTTGTCAAGTTTTGTTGAAATGTACTATGCATCTGATCTACAAACCTAAAATAAAAATTCAGCAACAAAACGAAACACCAGTGATGGCTTTATTAGGGCATTTTAGATTCTCTTTGTTCCAGAGGAGACATGACCACTGTCAGGGTTCATCCTGCCTGGTTTGTCTTTGAGAGTCAACAGCACAACAGATGCCTTGTATATGTCATCCAGGTACAATGTCTGACGTGAGCCATCACTGTGGAGATGACAGCTGGGAGTCCTTAGGTAATCGCTGTGGTTGGATTAAATGCATCTTATAGATCCAACATTTGAATTTCAGCATAAAGACAATACGTGGAGAATTATGCCAGCTGTTAAGAAACTTCCTACTAGTTTGTAGACAGTCTTCTTTATTTGGCATAATACATTGAAATTTTGTCTAAAGAAAGTTGTTCACTAGTTATTTGAATGTTCAGTTACAGTAGTAAGTGAAGGAAAGCATGCTGATTTCAGCTTTTGCAGAACAGTGATTTTAGTAAATATTAGACAGGATAGAATTTCTTCTCTAAATTGCCCCAAAGTCATTGTTTTGAAAGCAGAGTCTCATCACAGTTTGAGCTTTTGCTTAAGCATTTGCTTAAAATTTGCAAGCTTATTTCTCATATGCATTATGTTGGAGAAAACTTCACAAGTTTTAAAAGACAATACACCAGGCCCCAAGAGAAAAAAATATATATATTGGCATAGACTGAAGATGCAAGAATAAATGTGTTGGCTTCAATATCAAGGGTAGGCCATATCAAGGCCACCAAAAAATACTCCCTTATGTTTTTAGCTCTTACATTTTTGATAGTATAACTCATACAAAAGGTTCCTACCTTTTGTCTGATCACTCTGTCTTTAGGCTATGATGAAAGTTCCCAGAAATATGCAGACTCACAGAAAAAACTTATGTTCCCTTTCAGGAGCTTTTGGGGTCCTGCAAGGGCTTCCCTGGTGGTGCTAGTGGTAAAGAGCCCACCTGCCAGTGCAGGAGACATAAGAGACACAGGTTCAATCCCTGGGTCAAGAAGGTCCTCTGGAGGAGAACAGCTCACTCCAGTATTTTTGCCTGGAGAATCCCATGAACAGAGGAACCTGGTGGGCTGCAACTCATAGGGTTATAAAGAGTCAGCACGACTGTAACGACTTAACACACACATGCAGACTAGTTAGGGAGTCCATGGGGCCCAGGAGGACAAGTACGAAAATAAACCTAAAGACTCAGCACACTATTTTTTAAGGTCACACTTTCCCTACATTTAGTAAACTTAATATCCACATGATGGCGGCAAAGTGACAAAGTACCTTTCCACTGTGTTATGTTCAACATTCCCAAAGTAAGACTTCTTCCAATGAATGTCACACTGAGAAGTATAGAACCAAAGCCAACTGGCAGAACCTGTTGGGCTGCCGTCTATGGGGTCGCACAGAGTCGGACACGACTGAAGCGACTTAGCAGCAGCAGTAGCAGCAGCATAGTTGATTTACAATATTGTGTTAGTTCCAGGTGTACAGCAAAGTGATTCACTTATATATAAGTATTTTTTTCAGATTTTTTCCATTACAGCTTATTAAAAGATATTGAATATAGTTCCCTATGCTATACAGTAGGTCCTTGTTGTTTATCAGTCTCTGATATTTTGTTATTCCATAATGTATATCTTAGCTTGCTTTCCAAAGACAGGGCCTTTTCAAATTTCCTGTATCCCAGGACACTGCACTAAGGCAGGACACAGCATTTATTATACAGAAATGAAAAACTCCTAAAATAATGTGCCAGAGAAAAATCAGATTCAGAATTTTTTCTATTGCTTATAAAATAAAAAGAACCTATACCATCATGGCTTTCAACAAAATAAGTGGGTTGGTTTATCTCTTATACATATGATCCAGTTCCATTAGATTTTCCCTCCTGTCGCTACCATGAACGCTGCGTGCATGCATGCACTCAGTATGCCCAACTCTTTGTGACCCCATGGATTATAGCCCTTTAGGTTTTTCTGTTCATGAAATTTTCCAGACAAGAATACTGGAGCAGGTTGCCATTTTCTTCTCTAGGGGATCTTCCTGACTTAGGGATCCAACTCGCCTCTCTTGCATCTCCTGCACTGGCAGGTGGGTTCTTTACCAGCTGAGCCACCAGGGAACCGCTGCAGGCCCAGCCATAATGCCCACCCTTCAAACGAGAAGGAGGAAGTTACATAAGGAGGTGGGTGCTATAGGACGAAAGCAATAATTTCCCCATTATTCTTAGCAGGCTTTGGCTAACGTCTCTTTAGCACCCAGGAAGACATCTGGCACAGAATAAGAGTTCAGAAATACAGTTGACCCTTGAACAAAGCAGGTTTCAGTGGTGTGGGTCGGCTTATAGGCAGATTTTTTTTTTTTGGTAAAAATAGTGTCAGCATTTTTGTCTTACAGATCTTTAAGTAGTAGGGGCAGAGATTGTGTTTTATTAGAGATTCCAATGGTAGAATAAAAAAGGCTGCGGGATGAGTCCTGACTCTATCCAAACTTTCAGCTTCCTGACCTTGGCTGAGCCATTTATCAGCTCCTTTGCTTTTGAGGCAGAGATGGCAGTACACAGTTTTTTAATTGGCGGGGGTTGGAGCCCTTAACCTTCACATTGTTCAAGCGTTAACTGTATTTATTGAATAAAAAATGTCTCAGAGACAAGCCATCTCTTATATGACTATAGTTTTTCCCGTATTGAGGAACGTAGATTTCTCGCCCCTCCCCTGTGCTTAATCTAAGTCCATTGATGAGCAAAATCCTGGACTTGTTGATTAAGAAAATGGGAGCATGGTAGGTAAATAGTGTCTGCCACAGGCTGTGGCTCTTTCTGAGGGATGTAGTAAGATAGCTTTTTTCAAACAAACAGAAAAATCTATAGTGGGAAAGGGCCAAGTTCCCTGACTCAGGCTCTGTGTTTGGGCCTTCGAAAGTCTGCATTCTCAGGGCAATATCATCAGTGTCCCTCAGTAAGTGCCAAACCTCCTTTCTCTCCTTAAAAATCATAAACAACTGTGAGTGATACTAATACAATTTCAGACTTCCTAAGGCAACAATGGAAAAAACTTCAGTGAGTAGTAAATTTTTTCCAAATTTATAACAAGAGCTGTGAATGGAAAATGTCAAACAGACCAATCTGCGTAAGAAACCATTACAGTTTCATAATAACAAATGGCAGCAGCCATCTACATGGTGATTGGAAATAGTGCAGCCATTACCCAAACAAAATTCCTCAAAGGTCAAGAATAGGTGTTACTCGTGTTTGTGATTTCAGAAGTTGACCAGTTCCCTGGAGAAAAATAAACTTCTAATACATTTTGAATTGATTGATTAATTAATAAATTGAATAATTACTTAATGTCAGCTACCAACTCAGCATTAGTGACTTTTGTATGATATCCCAGACCATGTAACTTAGAAATGGGTGTCTTTATTAATTTTTCAAACAAATAGCATAAAAAGATCACTAAAGATTACACTGTTAGAACAGCAAAAGGATGTAGTAGAAAGGGTGCAGAATTTAGAATTGGATGACTGTGTGTGCTGATACAGTTATGTTCAAACCCAAGAGAGACAGGACCTGATGAAGGGTTTCAGGATGGAATGGTACATCATCTGCAAAATACCACAATGGTAATTATATCATGGTTTGCTGGATACATATTAGTAGAAAGAATGATTTAAGGAAAAACACAGGCAACACTCAGTTCGGGCTAATGGAAGTGAGGCATCCTTAAGACGAAATGACCTATAGGAGAGGAGTTCAGAAAGGAAAGGGGCCATGGCCAAGTCATTAACGACCTGAAGCTCAAATTTACCTCCAGTTTTACAGAGTAATACATTTCCTTATAAGTAAGTTAATTTTATTTGGATTTTCTGTCCTATTTCTAATTTAAATGGAAAGAATTCTAAAAGTTTCAATGTAAACTTATTAATACTGTCAATCTTATGGTACAGACTTCAACTTCCTATAATTTAATTAATATTTCTCTGATAAATTAGTGAGGCTAGATGTCTTCTTGTTCGTTAATTTTTCATTTTCATTCATCTGTGGTGAATTTTTGTTTTATTTTGTGACAGTTTTACTATTTGAAAATATGCCTATTTTATATGTTTGTTTTGATGTGCATATGTTCATTTATAAATATATATTCTGGCTCATAGTACTTGTCTATTTTTTTCAGCTTTATTGCCATATGATTTTATTTATTGACATGTAATACAATTGTAAGATATTTAAAGTGTATAAAGTGATGGTTTGGTTTAAGTATACATTGTGAAAGGATTCCTCTCAGTGAGTCAGTTAAGATGCATCATCTCACATATTTACCTTTTAGTTTTTCTTATAAGGGCTTTTGAGTTCTGTTCTCCTAGAAAATTTCAATTATACAATAGTATTATGAGCTATAGTCACCATGTTATACATTAGACCATAAAACCTTACTCATTTCAAATATGAAAGTTTATATACTTGAAGCAAGCTCTCCCAATCTTCCCTACCCCAGCCCCTGGTAATCAACATCATACTTTCTGTTTCTAGAAGTTCAGCTATTTTAGATTCCACCTATAAATGAGATCATACAGTATTTGTCTTTACATCTCTGACTTATTTTATTAGCATAATGCCATCCAGGTTTATCCATGTTGCCTCAAATGGTAAGATTTCCTTCTTTTTAAAAGCTGGATAATCTGCTACTCTAAGTATGTATGTATATATGTATATATGTATGATACCTTTATTATCTATTCATCTGACAATAGGCACTTAGGTTATTTCTGTATCTTGGCTGTTATGAGTAATGCCACAATGAACATTGAAATACAGATATCTCTAGGAGATAATAATCTTTTACTTGTGGATATACACTTAGAAGTGGGATTGCTTGATCATATGATAGTTTTATTTTTAATTTTTTGAGGAACTTTCATGCTGCTTTCCATAATGGCTGTACCAGTTGATGTTCCCAACAGTATATACATGATTTCCCTTTACTCCACTTACCTGCCAGTACTTGTTATTTCTTGCCTTTTTGATAATTGCTATTCTAACAAATGTAAGGTGACAAGTCACTGTGGTTTTCACTTGTATTTCCTTAATGATTAGTGATGCTGAGAATCTTTTCATGTACCTATTGGCCATTTTTGTGTCTTCTTTGGAAAAATATCTATTCAGGGCTTTTGTCTATTTTTAAAAATTTTATTTATTTTTCAATTGAAGGATAATTGATTTACAGAATTTTTTGTTTTCTATCAAACCTCAACATGAATCAGCCATAGGTATACATATATCCCCTCCTTTTTGAACCTCCCTCCCATCTATTTTTTACTTAGGCATTTGGGTTTCTTTTTGCTATTGATTTGTATGTGTTCCTTGTATATTTTGGATAATTACCCCTTTATTAAATATGTAGTTTGCAAACATTTTCTCCCATTCTATAGGTTGCCTTTTCATTTTCTTGATGGTTTCCTTTGTCGAACAGAAGTTTTTAGTTTGATGTATTGCCACCTGTTTATTTTTGTTGCCTTTGCTTTTGATATTGAACAGAAAAAGAATCATTGGCAAAAACCAACGTTAAGGAGATTACTCCTTATATCATCTTCTAGGAGTTTACTATTGTAGGTGTTACATTCAAGTTTTTAATTAATTTTGAGTTGATTTTTGTGTATGGTATAAGATAGAGGTCCAGTTTCATTCTTTTGCATGTATCTATCCAGTTTTCCCTGGCTTGGAGGATCTTGAGCATTACTTTACTAGCGTGTGAGATGAGTGCAATTGTGCGGTAGTTGGAGCATACTTTGGCATTGCCTTTCTTTGGAATTGGAATGAAAATGGACCTTTTCCAGTCCTGTGGCCACTGCTGAGTTTTCCAAATTTGCTGGCAGATTGAGTGCAGCACTTTCACAGCATCATCTTTCAGGATTTGAAATAGCTCAACTGGAATCCATCACCTCCACTAGCTTTGTTCGTAGTGATGCTTTCTAAGGCCCACTTGACTTCACATTCCAAAATGTCTGGCTCTAGATTAGTGATCACATCATCATGATTATCTGGGTCGTGAAGATCTTTTTTGTACAGTTCTTCCGTGTATTCTTGCCACCTCTTCTTAATATCTTCTGCTTCTGTTAGGTCCATACTAATAGATGGGGAAACAGTAACGACCGAGGATGAGATGGTTGGATGGCATCACTGACTCGATGGACGTGAGTCTGAGTGAACTCCGGGAGATGGTGATGAACAGGGAGGCCTGGCGTGCTGCGATTCATGGGATCACAAAGAGTCGGACACGACTGAGCGACTGAACTGAACTGATCCAGGTTTCCCAGCACCATTTATTTATTTTATTTTTTAAATATAAATTTATTTATTTTAATTGGAGGCTAATTACTTTACAATATTGTATTGGTTTTGCCATACATCAACATGAATCCGCCACAGGTATACACGTGTTCCCCATCCTGCACCCCCTTCCCTCCTCCCTCCCCATACTATCCCTCTGGGTCGTCCCAGTGCACCAGCCCCACGCATCCAGTATCATGCATCGAACCTGGACTGGCGATTCGTTTCATATATGATACTATATGTGTTTCAATGCCATTTTCCCAAATCATCCCACCCTCGCCCTCTCCCACAGAGTCAAAAAGACTGTTCTATACATCTGTGTCTCTTTGCTTGTCTCGCATACAGGGTTATCATTACCATCTTTCTAAATTCCATATATATGCATTAGTATACTGTATTGGTGTTTTTCTTTCTGGCTTACTTCACTCTGGATAATCAGCTCCAGTTTCATCCACCTTATTAGAACTGATTCAAATGTATTCTTTTTAATGGCTGAGTAATACTCAATTGCGGAGAGGGCAATGGCACCCCACTCCAGTACTCTTGCCTGAAAAATCCCATGGGTGGAGGAGCCTGGTAGGCTGCAGTCCATGGGGTCGTGAAGAGTCGCACACGACTGAGCGACTTCACTTTCACTTTTCACTTTTATGCATTAGAGAAGGAAATGGCAACCCACTCCAGTGTTCTTGCCTGGAGAATCTCAGGGACGGGGGAGCCTGGTAGGCTGCTGTCTATGCGGTCACACAGAGTCGGACACAACTGAAGCGACTTAGCAGTATAAATACTCCATTGTGTATATGTATCACAGCTTTCTTACCCATTCATCTGCTGATGGACATTTAGGTTGCTTCCATGTCCTGGCTATTAGAAACAGTGCTGTGATGAACATTGGGGTACACGTGTCTATTTCAATTCTGGTTTCCTCGGTGTGTATGTCCGGCAGTGGGATTGCTGGGTCATAAGGCAGTTCTATTTCCAGCTTTCTAAGGAATCTCCTTATCTCCATAAGGCAGTTCTATTTCCAGCTTTCTAAGGAATCTCCAAGATGCTTGGAATGATTTCACTTTTTTTCAATTTACCAAGGCTAGATTTATGGCCCAGTTCTATTTCCAGCTTTCTAAGGAATCTCCACACTGTTCTCCATAGCGGCTGTATTAGTTTGTATTCCCACCAACACTGTAAGAGGGTTCCCTTTTCTCCACACCCTCTCCAGCATTTATTGCTTGTAGACTTTAGTTAATGTGGTGAATTACATTGATTGATTTGTCAATATTGAAGAATCCTTGCATCCCTGGGATACAGCCCACTTGGTCATAGTGTATGATCTTTTTAATGTGTTGTTGGATTCTGATTGCTAGAATTTTGTTGAGGATTTTTGCATCTATGTTCATCCGTGATATTGGCCTGCAGTTTTCTTTTTTTGTGGCATCTTTGTCAGGTTTTGGTATTAGGGTGATGGTGGCCTCATAGAATGAGTTTGGAAGTTTACCTTCCTCTGCAATTTTCTGGAGTAGTTTGAGTAGGATAGGTGTTAGCTCTTCTCTAAATTTTTGGTAGAATTCAGCTGTGAAGCCATCTGGACCTGGGCTTTTGTTTGCTGGAAGATTTCTGATTACAGTTTCAATTTCCATGCTTGTGATGTGTCTGTTAAGGTTTTCTATTTCTTCCTGGTTCAGTTTTGGAAAGTTGTACTTTTCTAAGAATTTGTCCATTTCTTCCACGTTGTCCATTTTATTGGCATATAATTGCTGATAGTAATCTCTTACGATCCTTTGTATTTTTGTGTTGTCTGTTGTGATCTCTCCATTTTCATTTCTAGTTTTATTGATTTGATTTTTCTCCCTTTGTTTCTTGATGAGTCTGGCTAATGGTTTGTCAATTTTATTTATCCTTTCAAAGAACCAACTTTTGGCTTTGTTGATTTTTTGTTATGGTCTCTTTTGTTTCTTTTGCATTTATTTCTGCCCTAATTTTAACAATTTCTTTCCTTCTATTAACCCTGGGGTTCTTCATTTCTTCCTTTTCTAGTTGCTTTAGGTGTAGAGTTAGGTTATTTATTTGACTTTTTTCTTGTTTCTTGAGGTATGCCTGTAATGCTATGAACTTTCCCCTTAGCACTGCTTTTATAGTGTCCCACAGGTTTTGGGCTGTTGTGTTTTCATTTTCATTCATTTCTATGCATATTTTGATTTCTTTTTTGATTTCTTCTGTGATTTGTTGGTTATTCAGCAGTGTGTTGTTCAGCCTCCATATGTTGGATTTTTTAATAGTTTTTCTGCTGTAATTGAGATCTGATCTTACTGCATTGTGGTAAGAAAAGATGCTTGGAATGATTTCACTTTTTTTCAATTTACCAAGGCTAGATTTATGGCCCACGATGTGATCTATCCTGGAGAAGGTTCCGAGAGCACTTGAGAAAAAGGTGAAATTCATTGTTTTGGGGTGAAATGTCCTATAGATATCAATTAGGTGTAACTGGTCTATTGTATCATTTAATGTTTGTGTTTCCTTGTTAATTTTCTATTTAGTTGATCTGTCCATAGGTGTGAGTGGGGTATTAAAGTCTCCCACTATTATTGTGTTATTGTTAACTCCCCCTTTCATTCATATTAGCATTTGTCTTACATATTGTGGTGCTCCTATGTTGGGTCCAGCATCATTTATTGAAGAAACTTTCTTTTTCCATTGTATATCTTCGATCAGGTTGATCAATCAGGTTTATAGCACTCTGCCAGATCACCATCCCACCTCTAGTGAACCAGTGAAGTTGCTCAGTCATGTCCGACTCTTTGCCATCCCATGGACTGTAGCCTACCAGGCTCCTCCATCTATGGAATTTTCCAGGCAAAAGTACTGGAGTGGGTTGCCATTTCCTTCTCCGGGGGATCTTTCCAACCCAGGTCTCCCACATTGCAGGCAGACGATTTACCATCTGAGCTACCAGGGAAGCCCACCTTATCCTTGGTATCTTTGTCCAGATTTAATTTATATATATATAAATTCGAGACCTGGGTCAGGCAGATTCCCCTGGAGAAGGAAATGGCTATACACCCCAATATTCTTGCCTGGAGAATTCCACGAACAGAGGAGCCTGGCAGGCTATAGTTCATGGGGTTGAAAAGAGTCAGACATGTCTATATCATATCTATCTACACACATATATAATAAATATATATTTATTATTTATATTATAACATAATATATGTTATTTATTATATAACATATGTATATATCCTTATTTCTGAGCTCTGTTTTCAGTTCTTTTGATCTATGTTGCTTGCTTCTTTGTGTGTGTGCCAATAGTATGCTATTTTGATTACTACAGCTTTGGCACAGCTTGAAATTAAAAAAATATGATGCCTCTAGCTTTGTTCTTCATTCTCAAGATTGCTTTGGCAATTCAGGGTGCTTTGTGACTCCACACAAATTTTAGGATCTTTTCTCTATTTCTATTAAAAAATGTCTTTTGAATTTTGATCAGTATCGTATTAAATCTGTAGAACTTCCTGGGTAGTATGGACATTTTAACAATATCAGTTCTTCCAATCAATAGCATGGAATACATTCCGATTTCTTTTTATCTTTTTCAGGTTCTTTCATCAATATCTTATAGCTTTCCGTGTATAGACCTTCCACTTCCTGATTGTTTTATTTTCTCTTTATGATTTTTTGTTAATATATAGAAACTCAACTTCTCTTTTAATAAGCTTTAAAATGTTATTTGCTAGGTCTACAAGTCTGTAGCTTAGTTTTAAACTATTTATAGTCTAATTAATTTGTTGTGTTATTTTACTGTAATGGAGTCATATTTTTTCAGTTTTTTAAAAATTATTTTTATGGTCTCATTTAAAAAACCTTATTCTTA
>SJYT01031163.1:448761-471336 GCA_006410635.1 Cephalophus harveyi
GATGTAATTTCATTGTTTTATTATGGAAAACCAATTGTCCCAATATGATTTAATAAATGAATTCCTCTTTTTGCATAACTTATAATGCCTTAGGTATTGTACACCAAAGACCCATTCATTATTTTATAAATTGATTTATATGGTATTAACATATTTGTTTGCCCCTATACCCTCTTTGTATTGCCTTAATTAATGTGGCTTATATAATTGACAAATTTAATGTAGGTTATAAATAAGACTTGCAAAGTCAAATCAACTTACTTGGTTCTTTTCCTAAATTTTCATTTTTTTGGTCAAGATTAATCCTTTTTAAATAAAAATATGCATTAAAAAAATAAAGGTTAAATTCATGCTTTTCTATTTTAACCATTTAATAGTGTACAACTCAGTGATTTTTATTATATTCACAATGTGCTACCATCCTCCACTATCTAGTTTCAGATAATTTTTGTCACCTCCAAAATAAACCCTGTACTCATTAATCAATCACTTCTCACTTCCTTTTCTCTCAGTCCATGGCAGCAACTAATATGTTTTCTGTCTGAATAGATTTGCCTGTACATTTCACATGAAATGATTCAAATGGAGTCACACAATATATGCTGTTTTGTGTCTGAGCTTTTTAATTTAGCATAAAAACTTCAAGATATATTCATAATGTAGCATGTATCAGAAGCACATATCAACCCTGAATATTCATTGGAAGGATGCTGAATGCTGGGTGCAGATGTTGAAGCTGAAGCTTCCAATACTTTGACCACCTGATGCAAAGAGCTGACTCATTGGAAAAGATTCTGATGCTGTGAAAGACTGAAGGCAGGAGAAGAAGGGGACAACAGAGGAAGAGATGTTTAGATGGCATCCCAACTCAATGGACATGAGTTTGAGCAAACTCTGGGAGATATTGAAGGACAGGTAGGCCTGGAGTGCTGCAGTCCATGGAGTTACAAAAAGTCAGACACGTCTTAGCAACTGAACAATAGCATATATCAGTACTTCATTCCTTTTTATGACCAAACAAGATTTTGTTGAATAACTGTATCATATTTTATTTATGCACTTATTAGTTAATACTCATTTGGTCATTTCCACTATTTGATTATTATGAATAATGCTGCTATGAGCATTTATATAAAAGCTTTCATTTGATCATATATTTTCATTCTTTTGAGTGTATTGGGAAGTAAAATCAGTAGATCATTTGATAATTCTACATTTAATTTTTTGAGGAACCACCAAACAGCTATAATTAGTGACTATGACATTTTGAATTCCCATCAGCAATGTATAGAGGCTCTAATTTTTCCAAATTCTTATAAACATTTGTTGCTTTTCATATTTTTTATAGCTATATTTAGCGAGGGTTATGTGGTATCTCATAGTGATTGTTATTTGTATTTCTCTCATAATTATTTATGATAAGCACCATTTTGTGTCCTTAGTGGACATTTGTATTTATTCTTTGGAAAAAGACCTACTCAAATCCTTTTTTATTTTTAAATCAGGCTGTTTGTCTTTTTACTGTTGATTTGTAGTAGTTCTTTATGTATTCTGAATACTAGACGGTTATTAGATAAAAGATCTGTGAAAATTTTTACTTCTTCTGAATTGCCAAAATGAGTTGTCTTTTCACTTTCATGATGTACAAAGTTTTACGCTTTGATTCGGTTTCTTTATTTTTTTCTTTTCTTGCTTGTGTTTTTGGTGTCATATTTAAGAAACCACTGCCTAATTCAAAGCAACAAATATCTACACCTAGAGTTGTGAATCTATTTTGCTTTTCTTTCTCCATATTGTTTTGTCTATTTGGTGTCCTTTTCAATTCCATATGTATTTTAGGATCATTAGATCCATTTCTTTATAAAAAGTGATTGGAATTTTGATAGTAGGTAAATCTGGGGACTATTGCTTTTTTAACAATATTAAGCCTTTCAATAGTCTTCCCTGATGACTCAGAGGGTAAAGCATCTGCCTACAAGCCTTTCAAACAATGGACATGGGTATCCATTTAGTTAGGTCTTACCTAATTTATTTCAACAATGCTTGGTGGCTTTTAATAAACTAAGCTTTCACCTCCTTTGAAAAATTCAGTCATGAGTATTTTATCCTTTTTGATGCTATTGTAAAGGGGTTTTTTCATATTTTCATTTAGATTCATTCCCTGTTGATTGCTTTCATGCTTTGCAACTATTTTGAACTCACTTGTACATTCTAATAGTTTGTCTGTGTGTGTGTATAGCATACAATTTGATCTTGTTTTGTGTTATTGTTGTGACCCTCAGCAGTGTTCTTTAAGTTAATGTCTGGCATCCTTTTGTTTCATCTTGAAGTTCTTTCTTTAGCATTTCTTGTTGTGCAGTTCTGCTAGTGATGAACTCCATTATACTTTGTTATTCTGGAAATGTCTTAATTTCTTCTTCTTTTTAAAGGATTTTCTTCAGATGTAGAAAGCTTACTTGAAGTTTTGTTGTTGTTGTTAACACTGAATGAGCGCCGAAGAATTGATGCTTTTGAACTGTGGTGTTGGAGAAGACTCTTGAGAGTCCCTTGGACTGCAAGGAGATCCAACCAGTCCATTCTGAAGGAGATCAGCCCTGGGATTTCTTTGGAAGGAATGATGCTAAAGCTGAAACTCCAGTACTTTGGCCACCTCATGCAAAGAGTTGACTCATTGGAAAAGACTCTGATGCTGGGAGGGATTGGGGGCAGGAGGAGAAGGGGACGACCGAGGATGAGATGGCTGGATGGCATCACTGACTCGATGGACGTGAGTCTGAGTGAACTCCGGGAGTTGGTGATGAACAGGGAGGCCTGGCGTGCTGCGATTCACGGGGTTGCAAAGAGTCGGACACGACTGAGCGACTGAACTGAACTGAACTGAATGTCTTTCTACTGCTTTTTGCCTTCATGGTTTCTGTTGAGATATAGCGGTTAATCTTATTGAGGATCCTTTGTATGTAATGAGTTACTTTGTTGGGTTATTGTCAGTGTGATATGTCTTGGTGTGTATTTTTTTTAAAAAATCTTTCTGTCTCTTTTTCCCTCTCCTATTATTATTGGACTTCCATTGTACACATGTTGGACTGCTTGGTGGTGTACTATGTATCTCTCAGGATTTTTTTTTTTTCCCCTCTGTTTTCTTTTTTTTCTGTTCCTCAAAACTACATTATCTGAATTGATCTATCTTTAAATGTTCTGAGTCTTTCTTCTGTTTTCTCATATTTGGTATTGAACTCCTCTAGTACTCTTGCCTGGAGAATCCCATGGACAGAGGAGCCTGGTGGGCTGCAGTCCAGGGGGTCGTGAAGGGTCAGACATGACTAAACGACTTCACTTTCACTTTTCACTTTCATGCATTGGAGAAGGAAATGACAACCCACTCTGGTATTCTTGCCTGGAGAATCCCAGGGATGGGGGAGCCTGGTGGGCTGCCATCTATGGGGTCGCACAGAGTCGAACACCACTGAAGCGACTCAGCAGTAGCAGCAGCAGCAGTGAATTTTGGGGCTTTCCAGGTAACTGGGCTTTCCAAGTGTCCAGTGGGGAAAGAATCCACCTCTTGTGAAGAAGATACAGGCAGACGTGATTTCCTTTGGTCAGGAAGATCCCCTGGAAGAGGGCGTGGCAACCCACTCCAGTATCGTTGCCTGGAGAATCCCATGGACAGAGTAGCCTGGTGGGCTACAGTTCACAGGATCCCAAAGAGTTGGACATGACTGAAATGACAGAACATGCACACAGGTGAATTTTTTGTTTCAGTTATTTTGATTCTAAATAGCATTTTGTCCCTTTTTTACAGTATTTATTTTCATAAATATATATATAACATATACATATATGTAAAATTATGATTTGTATCTCTATATAATTTCTCTATTGGTGAGACATTAGTCTTTAGCATAGTTCTTCAGATACGGTTTCTTTTTAAGTTCTTTAAACATATTTACTGTAGCTATTTTAGATTCTTTATCTTACTAGTCCACTGTTAGGGACAGTTTTTATTAATTGCCCTTTTCCTCTGTATGTTTCTTATTTCTTTACTTGTATGAAAATATTTGGTTGAAAACTGGACATTTTAAATGTTATAGCAACTCTGGAAATCAAGTCTCCCTTATCTTCCTCAGTGGTTTATTGCTATATCTTGCTGTAGTTACTATTTTCTGTTTTTTAATAAAGACTTTCTCAACTAATTTTGGATATTCTACTATATCCTTTGTTGTGTGTGTGTGACCACCGAAATTTTAGTTTCATTATTTTAGTGGTTATCTTGAATGCGATGAGTTGACTCATTGGAAGAGACTCTGATGCTGCGGGTGGGGGGGTTGGGGGCAGGAGGAGAAGGGGACGACCGAGGATGAGATGGCTGGATGGCATCACGGACTCGATGGACGTGAGTCTGAGTGAACTCCGGGAGATGGTGATGAACAGGGAGGCCAGGCGTGCTGCGATTCATGGGGTAGCGAAGAGTTGGACACGACTGAGTGACTGAACTGAACTGAACTGAACTGAATGCCTAGATCCAAACTGAACAAACAAACAAAAAACAGAAACCAAATCTGCCATTCATTGCAAAGAAACTCTGTGTACATCGGGGCATGTCTTCAGCATTCAGTCAAAGAGATTACAGTTATGATTTTACTTCTTGCTTTCACAGCCTCAAGGTCAGAAGGAGTGATAGATTAGAGCATTCTCAGGTCTTTGGTAAGCATGTGCACAGCCCTGACAATGTTCATGATCTTCTAGATTTCCAGGAATACGTCAGAGCTTTCCAAAGCTCTTATTTCCCAAAGCGTTTTATTTCTCAGATTTTCTCCCAAAATTTTAGTTCATTTATTCTTTGTCTCAACTTTATTCATTGCCTTTGGCATCAGTGACTAAAACATTTGCCTTTAAGTATTTTTGACAAATATTGATTGGGTAACAGCTTTAGGACTAGGTAGGTTCTGTGTTAGTTAAGATAAAAGCAAGCCTTTTGGGCTGGTTTTCAAGGGAGTCATCAGACAGTTCAAAACACATAATTCTTTGTGATTGGAGTCAGCTACCATCAGTGGGTGCTGATTTGGGAATGCAGGTCATTGTTTTTGAGGCTGCTAGTAAACTCAGGGGCCGAGAATAGGACTAGGGTGAATCAATTCACCACAAACCTGAGTTCTTACAGAGATTTAGCAATTTTTCTTTAGTAGATATTCCCCTGGTTGAGATGGTGATCAAGATGAAAACAATCTTTTAGCAACAAAATCTCAGAATCCCTTGTCTTTTTCTCTATTTTACTTATTAGAAGCAAGTCACTATATTCATCTCACAGAAAAGGAATATGATGACACCAAAGTGTTTATATTCCAGGAGGAAGGTTGAGACCCCATTTTGGAGTCTGCCTACTGTACTAAAATAGATCTTTTTCATTAAGCCCCATATTTATTTAATATTCTTTTCTACATTTACATTTTTCTCTCTGTCCTTCAGATTAGATATTTTCTACTACTAACAGTATTTTTTGATTGTGTTTTAATCAGAAATAATTGTGTTTCTGTTGTACCTTTATGCTGTTAAGTCTCTTTTAAGTTCTTTGTTTCAGATGTTGTATTTTTTCTTTCCTAAAATAATCATTTGATTATTTTTATAGATTGCAATTTTAAATTCAAATTTTCCATTTTTCACTAATTTTGCCTATCATTTTCTCTATTTTCTTAGACACATTCAGTTCAGTTCAGTTCAGTTCAGTTCAGTTGCTCAGTCGTGTCCGACTCTTTACGACCCCATGAATCGCAGCACGCCAGGCCTCCCTGTCCATCACTAATTCCCGGAGTTCACTCAGACTCACGTCCATCGAGTCCGTGATGCCATCCAGCCATCTCATCCTCAGTCGTCCCCTTCTCCTCCTGCCCCCAATCCCTCCCAGCATCAAAGTCTTTCCCAGTGAGTCAACTCAGATAATTATTTTGAAATATTTGCCAGCTAACTACAAAGTCTGGGTAGCCTGTTAGTATCATCTGTTTTTTCCTCAGCTATAGGTTATGTGTCAGAGAAGGCAATGGCACCCCACTCCAGTACCCTTGCCTGGAAAATCCCATGGGCGGAGGAGCCTAGTGGGCTGTAGTCCATGGATCACTAGGAGTCAGAAATGATTGAGTAACTTCACTTCCACTTTTCACTTTCGTGAACTGGAGAAGGAAATGGCAACCTACTCCAGTGTTCTTGCCTGGAGAATCCCAGGGACGGCGGAGCCTGGTGGGCTGCCATCTATGGGGTCACACAGAGTCAGACATGACTGAAGTGACTTAGCAGCAGCAGCAGCAGCAGGTTATGTTTCTGTATTTCAAAGTAAATCATTGTTTTTAAAATGGCATTTATTATGCATTTGAAAAAGTTAAGGTCTACAGACAATATATTCTTCTAAAGAAGGCCTACCTTTCTCTTCATTGGGCAGGTGGAGAATGGTCATTTGTTTCAACTGGGGATTATATAAGTGAGAATGGGGTTGCATTCCTGGTGACGCCCCACCACCATTGGCCTGCCAGGGCTTTCAACACAGTGTCTGTGCATTCCATGGGGCCACTACTCCGCCCCATCTAATCATAACCATTGTCTTGCTTGACTGCCAAAAATCTCTTCTAACTTGTTTCTGCCTTTAAGAGTGCTCCCACTTAGATTTTTAGGTTTTTGTCCTCAGTAGCTCAGTGTTTTATATTTAAAATGAGGAGAGGGAATTATACAAAAGATAATTAAAATGAGTGAATTAAGCAGATGGAGTGGCTACAATGATGAATGTGGCAGTTACTGAGTGGCCATAGCCATATGGATGCTTTCCTTTTCTTTGTTTAGAGAGTTCTTTTATTTTGGAATTGTATGGGTCACTTTTTTTCTTCACAGGACATAATTCATCAATTCAAGCAGCAATCCAAAAGTCAGGGCTGAATAGTTGAGTACTGATATTATGCCTTGGGTTTAATCATTATAAAACAAGTTTCATTGAAAACAGAAAGCTTGTCAGTGGGTAGATACTTTATTCACCTTTTCTAGATTTACCTTTATTTAGCTTCTTTTTTACTTTTTCCCTTTTTAATTTTTATCCTCTAAGGTATAATATGTATTAAGAGTAATTCACATAAATATCAGCTAGCCAAATATTGACAAACATAACACATTTGTGTAATTATTAATAGTACTCATAAAGAAGCAGGATACCCCTAAGTCTTCCAGTCACTGTCTTCCTTCCAGTCACTGGTATCTTGTATCCTAATTGGATAGATTAGTGTGGTCTTAACTTGTCCATAAATGAAATGATGCAGTATGTGCTCTTGTGGCTGCTTTCTTTCATTTAACTTTATGTTTGTGACAGTCACCCCATATGGACGCTTTTGAAACATAAATTAGATGATGTCATACTTTGCTCAACACTCTTTAATGGCTTGGGAGGAAATTCAATGTGCTGACCATGTAGGACCCTATATGATGAGACCCTAGGTTCATACCACAAATCCCTTTTTCCTACTTTTCCCCTAACTCATTAAGCTCCAGCCCTGTTGGCCTCAAACAGGCCCCATGCCTACAAGCTCTGCATTTGCTCCTGCTCTTCCTGGAACAATGTTTTCTTGAGAGTCACTCAGGGTTCTGCTCAAACATCACTTCACAGGGCCCTACCCCAGAACTCTCTGAGTCTATATTCTTGCCCACTTTTCCTTCTTCTTATATGCATGTGCTATCATCTCATTAACATGTTTATTGATGGTTTGTGTGTTGGACTTCAGTGTAACCTCTATCAGACTGGGGAGTCTCCCTTAACATCATCTCCCCAGGCTTAGAGTGAAGCCTGGTACATAACAGGCAAACAATACATTTTTTTTTTTTTTAAGACCATTTGTTGAATGAAATGAAAAGTCCAGATTGCTAATACAAAATCACAGCTGCCTTTTAAGCTTGTAAGACCCCCAATTCTATCTGAGGAAATTGGGGAAGATTTCTAAAAGAAGGTAAAAACTGGGCTATCCGAAGCTGATTCCTGATGGGCAAGGGGGGATGAAGTATTCCAGGCAAAGGTAACAAGTTTCAAAAAGATACAAATACAGGGATGAGCCCAAGATTTTTCATATGATTCCTACAAAGCCTGTTAAAATACCTAGAACCAAGAGATGCATGTGAATTACTTGCATACTAAAAATAAAATTTTAAATCAAGGCAAACTATTAAAAGGATAATCTCTTCTAAGTTTACCTTCTAGTAGATCCAGGGCCTTTCAAAATCTCTCTTAGCATTTTTATTTCCAATCTTCAAGAGGTAAATTTTTTGTTGTTATACTTTTTTTAAAAACATAATTTGTGGGTGATTTTAATTCATGAGGATGTTGAGCCACCAGTGGGCATTTACTAAAAGTTACACAAATTAAAAAGGCCTGAAAGAATTGGGAATTCACATAAAGTCAAATTGCCTGCATGTTTTTTGAGGTTAGAACAATTCTTGTATATGTCCAGGGAATTCACCAAAGGGGACAGAAGTCCAGCATTTGAGGACTTTATTGGTGGGGGATGGTGAGGGAAGAGACTAGGGCACTTTGGCTTCATTCAGATTATGCTGAGCATCAGGAATGGGTCCTATGAAAGAGCTGCAGGTGAAGATCATCTTTATATGCAGTATTTAAAGGAATTTTTAAATAATTCAAACCCTAACGTTTGTTGCAGTTAAAACTTATGAACATTAACAATATCTTATGAGATCCAAGTGAAAAGTACCTGTCTTTTTCTCATGAAAATACTTACCAAGATTATTGCACCACATAACACTTGTGCTATTGCACATCCAGGTTACAGCATGTTGCAATGACTCACAATAAATTTATTTAATGGTGTTTATTCCTACGACTTGCCAAGAAAGACCAATTTTGAACTGTTTGCTTTCCAGTTCTTATCAGAGACCTGGTTGAGGAGGTTGATATTTGAGAAAGATAAGGGGAGGGGCAGGCTAGTAATCTATTTTTTCTTGTGTTGTGGGGCATATTTTTATAAATTTTGAATTTCATTAGCTTAGCCTCCCTCATTCTCCTGACATAAATAGCCCACTTGCATCATTTTTGTGAATGTTTTATTATATTTGTAACTTGAGGGTTTTTTGGAAGTTAATAGAGAGAACAGTCACATCTCTGCATTTTTGCACAATTGCCATCAGAGACACTGGACATAGGCTGGCTCATGTGCTGGTGTAAGGTCTTAAATGTAAATTCAACTTGGGATTTATTATAACCATGGTGGAAAGAGGTTGGTTTTAAGCTCATGAATCTACATTTGAGTCTTGGTTCTAGCATTTGGGAGGTGTAAAATTTTAAGCAACTGTCATTTGTCTCCCTTAGCTTCAGTTTTTTTTCTGTTTTTTTTTTTTTTTTAATCTGTAAAATGGCAGTGCTGTGATATCTAACTGACAGGGTGTTGTCAGTATTACTGAGACCTTATATCTAGGTTTTGCAAGCTTCGTTGCTTTTTATCACTACATGACTCTTACAATACTGGGGTGTCTTTGATCTTTGCTCAGAGGTTTACCTGCTAAATTTTATCAAAGAAGTTCGGTAACCCATGATGTTAGCCTTTGCTTCTTGATTACTGAGAACTGAATTAAATAATCATTGTGGAAATTGTGGATAATAATCATTAACAATAACCAATTGTTATCAAATTAATTATATGAATATACGTTTTTGGGTATGTTACCTCTTCTGTGTTTTCTTTTAATTTCCATCTAGTAGATATGTACCATCTCTAGTCTTTTTAAATGTAGTAAAAGAATACATTATGTATGACAAATCATTTTTATTAGGAAATTTGGGTTGTGAATGTTATATATCTGGTAAATAAAATGCATTAATAGTAACCACTAGCATCCATCCACTTGACAATCCTGGAAATGAGAGTTCTGAGGTGAATTTGTAGGCCTATTCTGGCTTTAAATAACATGGTTATCAGATTGGATTGGTTTACAAGTAGAGACAATAGAACTGGAAGGAAATTTTAAAATTACTGAGTGCAACATAATGGTTTTACAGAAGAGACACTGAGACCAGTAAAGTGAGAGGATGTGCAGTCAGGTGGCAGAAATACTCCCGGGGTCCGTGGACTCCTGTGTCCCAGAGCCTTGCTGTTGTCCATGCTTCTGTCTACATGTGATCTTCCCTCACTCCATTTAACACACATCCCAGCTATCTATGGCAGCATAGTCGACAGCTCCAACCCTTAGTGGTGCAAAACAACAACCTTTTGTTAGAATCTCAGGCTCAGTACATCAGGAATTTGCATACAGCATAGTGCCACTGGCTCACCTTATACACAATGCCTGGAGACTCAGCAGGGAGGACTGTACTGCTCAGGTGACTCTCTGGAGCTAGAATTCCCTGGAGAATTCTTCTCTCAATCTCCTGGCATGAGGGATGGGATAACTTAAAAGCTTGGACAGGAATTCCTACTTATCTCTTCTCTTGTGGCTTTGACTTCAGGCTTGGTTGTGTTGGGGAGGTTAGACTCCTTACATGATGGTCCAGGGCTCCAAGGGCAAGATTTTCAGCAAATGAGGAAGAAGCTTCCTGACCTTAAGGCTCGGAAGTCATGCAAGATCATATCTACTATATTCCAGAGGTCAAATAGCAACATGCTCTCCTGAGTTCAAGGAGAGAGAATGTAGACTCCACATCTTGACAGGAGAAGTATCTCATATTAAAATTGCCAGAAAGATATTTACTGAGAGCATTTTATATGTCGGATAACAAGTTCTTCTTGGGGAGACAGAGATGAATGAGGCACATTCTCTATCTTCAAAGGGTTCCCAATCTACAAAGAAACAAAGGCAGTTACTATCCAAGTTTATCTAATTATTATACTATAGCAATTATTATTTTGATTTTGCAAAAAGATAAGTTAATTAACAAAGCAAAGTAATAGAAATAGACCAAAGACTACATGGAATTTTGATAAATGATGACAGTGTCATGGGAGGTCATTGCTTAAAGAAGGGATTATATAATATACAGAGCTTAGAAAATGTATTTCTACATGGAATTTATGAAATACATGTCTACCTCCCACTGTAGAAAAATTAAGTCCAGATGGATTAATGATTTAAGTGTCAAAAGCAAAGCTTTAAACTGGTAAAAGCAATGTAGATGAAAATCATTCTGATCTTGGGGTTAAGAAGGATTACTTAAAGTATACACACACACAAAACACTAATCACAAAGGAAGTGATTGATGGAGTCCACTCCACTGAAATTAAAAACATCTGCTTATGAACAAAAGCAAAAAATGAGAAGATATTTGTAACATATATAGCTAAAATGTGATTCTTATTTATATGTCATCTATCTATCCTTTATTCACCTGTTTATTGATCTCTATCTATAAATAAATAAAAAAAAGACAAACCACCCAATAGAAAAAATAGACAGTGGACCAAAAATTTAACAATTTACTGAAAACAAAAATATGGACTGTCAATAAAAGAATGAAGATGAGCATATAAATCAAATTATTATGAGACATTTTATATGATGTGATTTGTAAGAATTAATATGTAAGGCACTATCAGTGCACATCTAAAGAACTGCTAAGAGAGGGCATACACTCATGCAAGGAAAGATAGCATGACATTTTATTAAAGGTCCTGAATTGTAGCCCCCATTGCAGTCCTTCTCCAAGCCTTCATCCATGTGCACCAAGTAAGATATGGGTTTTCCAGGTGTCATGTATGGATGTGAGAGTTGGACTATAAAGAAGGCTGAACCCCAAAGAATTGACAGTTTCAAACTGTGATGCTGGAGAAGAATCTTGAGAGTCCCTTGGGCAGCAAGGAGATCAAATCAGTAAATCCTAAAGGAAATTAATACTTTGGCCATGTGATGCAAAGAGCTGACTCATTGGAAAAGACCCTGATGCTGGGAAAGGTTGAGAACAAGAAGAGAAGGGGAGACAGAGGAAGAGATAGTTGAATGGCTTCACTGACTCAGTGGACATGGGTTTGAGCAAACTCAGGGAGATAGCGAAGGACAGGGAAGCCTGGTGTACTGTAGTCCATGGGGTCACAAAGAGTTGGTCACGAAGTGAATGAATAACAACAGAACAAGGAGTAAAACATCGGAAATGATGTCAGGAAAGGAAACCTCTTTACTATAAAAGGCAATATCAAAGAGAATTAGAAATAAATCATGAAAATCAGCCACCTTGTCCCCTTAAAATTAAAATATTCTTTTTGTTTCTTAATAACAAGCCAGAAAGCAACATGGTAGTAATGTTATCTGTGGCTTCAAATCTCATATCCCATTTTATCCCTGATGCCTATGATAGAGGATGAAGTACAGATTTTAAAGATAATTGAAGAAAGAAAGAGGGGCTTCCCAGGTGGCTCAAGAGGTAAAGAATCTGCCTGCCAATGCAGGGGACACAGGTTTGATCTCTGGGTTTGGAAGATCCTCTGAAGGAAGAAATGGCAACACACTGCACTACTCTTGTCTGGGAAATCCCATGGACAGAGGAGCCTCCCAGGCTATGGTCCATGGGGGTCACAAAGAATCAGACACGACTGAGCATGCATGCACATTTTATCCAGCATTTCTTGGAAAGTTGTCTCTGTTATGTAAATGGAGGTATAGCTGAGACACATATTAAAAAAAAAAAAAAAAAAAGCTGTGAATGGTAAATTTTGTGAACCACATGGAAGCTGCCAAACAACTCTTTTAATTAGCCTTGAGAAAATGAGCCCAACAGAAGGAAACAGAATTCAACTTTGCATCCAGATAACCCTAGACCTCGGGGGACAAATGGTGCCTAAATTCAAGCAAGCTGCCCTTTTTTCCATCCCTCATTATTCCTTATCATGTTTGAATGCTCTTGCACTGCCATTTCACTACATTTATAAACCTACTTATAACAAGTTAAGATAAAATTCTTCAGCATAACTTTGTATCTCTTTGAGCCCCATTGGTGCCTTGAACAAGCCATTCTTTGGCACACACCAATGCTTGGATGGCTTCTTGTCTCAGAAAGGTCAAGAAAGCACTGCTTGTGAAGTTTCAAGTTTGACTTTCTCTTTAGAAAAGCTAATGTCAACTTTCTGGGGTGAAACCACAAGTCAACTTGCGGTTCATCTGAGGCATAAAGAGCATAAAAACTGAGGAGGATTTTCATGCCCCGCTCAGCACCAGCTGCAGCAGCAGGCCTTCACTCATTAAACAAAAGCTTTGGTAGTTTGTATCTTTCAAGAAATTTATCAATTTCTTCTGAACTGTTGGTATATAAGCAACTGCAATAAAGTTGCTTATAACCTTACCTAATATCCTGATAATATCTGTACAACCTGCATGATGTCACCTCTTTCATCTTGATATTGGTAATGTGTGTCTTCCTGAGTTTTTTCCTGATCATTCTAGAGAAAGGCTGATCAATTTAAGTTTTTCAGTAAACCAGCTCTTGGCTTTATAGATTTTCTCTACTGTTTTTCTATTTTTCATGTTACTTGTATATACTCTTATCTTTATTTTTTAATCCTTATTTTCCTTCCTCATGTATTCTTTGCTTTATTTTTTTAGTTTCTTAAGGTAAAAGCTGAGGTAATTGATTTCCAATATTTATTTTTTATAATACTGGCTTTTAGTGTTGTAAATTCTAATTATTGCAATAATGACATTTCACAACTTTCAATATTTTGTTTTCATTTTCATTCAGACTATGATGTTTTACAATTTTCCTTTTGATTCTTTCTTTGATCTGAAGGTTAATAATGAATATGTCACTTAATACCTAGATACATGGGAAATTTTCAAACATCTTTTGGATATTGATTTCTAATTTTGTTTCATTTCATTCAGAAAGCATACATTATATGCCTTTAATGCTTTTAAATTTGCTGGCATTTACTGTGTGGTTCAGAACATTGTCTATATGGTAAAAGTCCCATGTGCCCTCAAAAAGAATGTGTGTCCTGCTATTGCTGGTGCAATGTCTTATAAATATAAGTTAGTGATATATTAGGGAAACAGCAGTGAATGGAACAGTCAGCATCCATTTTCTCATGTACCTTCTGTTCTGGTTGAGGGAATCAGATTATAAACATAGCAGATAACCACAATGCTCCACAATGAACACCAGTTCTTTCTACTTTCTTCCCCCATTTTATTTTTATCTGTAGTCATTATCAGCATCTTATGTATTTTTCCCAGCCACAATCATTCACATGGATAGTTAGAGTTATATTTAACTACCCTTCAATTTTGCCAAATGAGTACATGAAGCAAGAAAAGTGGGGAAGTTGAGGGTGTAGCCAAGTTCTTGATTTCTGTGATTAACCAGAGAACTATGCAGGAAAAAGAGAGGTTAGACACAAAAGGAGTGAGGAACATGAGTTGTAGAATTCATGGGTAATGGGGAAGATTACTGGAATTGGAGAACTGAAGGAAATAAGCTGGAATTTTTAAAGTGGTGATCAGAGAATGGTTTGCTTGAAGCTGAGATGAGAGAGGAGTTGCAACTATTGGGAATAGTAAGATGTGGCTAAGAAAATGTGGCTCTTCAAAAGTTTCACAGAGAGTTCAGGAAGGAGCTATGAAACAAACTCATCTCATCTCCTTTCCCCTTTATCATGCACAGTCCTCACTACCCACATTTTCTTCATAGCTTCAGCCATTGCTCCTCACTTCATACTGTTTTAGTTTGCAGGCTGTGCAAACAAAATGCCATAGACTAGATGGCTTAACCAACTGAGATTAATTTTCTCATAATTCTAGAGGCTCAAACAGCAGATATTTATTTTCCCTGAGTCCTGGAGGCTGGAAACCCGAGATCAAGGTGTGGGCAGGGCTGGCTTCTCCTGAGATCTCTCTCCTTGGTGTGCAAAGGGTCATCTTCTCCCTGTCTCCTCACTTGGCCTCTCCTCTGTATACACATCCCTGGTACCTCTGTGTGTGTCCAAATGTCTTCTTATAAGAAAACCAGTCAGATCAGCTTAGGGTTCACGCTAAGGCCCTAATACCGCCTATTTAAATGTCCCAATCTCCAGATTTAAAGATCACAATCTCTAGAATATGACTCCAAATAGAGTCACATTCTGAGGTTCTGGGGTTAGGGTTTCAACATCTGAATTTGTGGGGAAACAACTCAGCTTCTAATATGTCATGATCACCACATTCAGCAAAGTATAGAAGAAGCATTTAGTCTGTACATTGTGGCTAACAATGCCTTCTTCATGAAGTTTGATGAGAATTAAAACGAGGTGATAACATAGAGTCTGACATTTAATTCTTCATTTTTGTTTGGTTAAGCTCTGCAAATAGTTAAAGAGCACATTCATATGCTGGGCCTGACCCAGGTTTGGGAGAAACAAAGAAGAAAAGATCTATTCCTGTACCAGAAAGGCCACAACCTTGATAAAGTAGGAAATCCTGCTATTTGTGACAACTTGGATGAACCTGGAGGGCATTACATGAAGTGAAATATCAGACAGACAAATATTGTATGATAAAAAAGTCATACTCTGGGAGACAGAGCAGAGTGGTTGGTTCCAGGGGCTGAGGAGTAGGCAGAAAGTGATGTTGGTTAAAAGGTACAAAATTTCAGGTATAAAATGAGTAAGTTCTGAGGGTCTAACGTACAGTTAGCATGGTGGTTATAGCTAACAATACTGTATCATATACTCTGGATGTTCTCACCACAAAAAAGAAGT
The DNA here is from genome assembly GCA_006410635.1 of Cephalophus harveyi. Classification (NCBI taxonomy): domain Eukaryota; kingdom Metazoa; phylum Chordata; class Mammalia; order Artiodactyla; family Bovidae; genus Cephalophus; species Cephalophus harveyi. The sequence goes on from SJYT01031163.1 coordinate 464,446, forward strand.
GGCAGTATGATAGGCTGGGGATGTTATCTAATGCTATGATGGTAACCATTTTACAAGATGTAAATGGATTAAATCCTTAAACTTGCTCAATGTTATACGCCAATTATATCACAATAAAGCTGGAAAAATAATGTTTTTGGAAAAAGAAATTTCACAGTCATAGTCTAATTAGAGATGGGGTATTGAACGTAGGGACAAAACCAGAGATAATTTCAATATTACAATGAGCAAGTAGTCCATTAATACTATTTGGTCACACCTGGTACAGTGTGTAAGGTACAATGACACTACATGGCAAAAGATGAAATTCTACCAGAATCAAAGTCTATTCAGCAAAGAATTCCACACTTGCTCCTTCACTCCCAGAAGACATGGCCCATGTGAGATGTGTGTTACTCTGAAAAGTTCCTTCTTCTCATGAAAAATCACATACACAGATGTGCCCAAACCTGACATTGCAAGGATGACATTACAGTGTCATCCATTATCTAGTTTTAATTCAATGAAACCAAAGAGAACAAAGAGGTCATTTGCTTCCTCTGAGCATAAATTATGAAACTATGTTTTTTTCTATACATAGTTGACTCTTGAACAATATGGATTTGAACTGCTGGGGTCCACTTATACACAGATTTTTTTTTCCAGCAAATATATTGGAGAAACTTTTGGAGATTTATAACAATTCCAAAGAAATCTCACACACCATGTCGCCCAAAAATATCTAAAAAAATTAAAGATAAAGCATGTCATGAATGCATAATATAGATGTAGATACTAGTCTATTCTTACACAAGCATAAAATGAGTGATGTTTAATATGAAATTAAATATGTATTAGCTTTCTTACTTTTTCTAACTTTGTTTAAAAGAATTGCAACCCCTTACTGGCTTCCTTCACTCCATGCAGCTCTCATAATATCGCTGTGAATACTCCCCCCTCCCCCCACCCACCTCTTTACACTCTCATTCTCGCTTTGGCAGCTTGACTCCCCCAGGTGAGATTTGGCCAGGTACTCCAAGCTGGCCACCTTCTTTGGAAGATGTCAGACTGAGCAGTCTGACTGCTGAACTCTGCCCCTTCTCTCCACCACACCATCTGTCCAGTGTGCATTTTCCCTGCTGGGTAGGGGCTTAGCAGATGCTAACCAACCATTGCCCCAGATGAGCTCTACCCAAGGAGGGAGATGCTTTCTATAGGGACCTCTGACTTCAGGAAAATTATCTGGAAGCCCTCTAATTTGGCTTTGTTGGAGGTGACTGATGTATACATGTATTGTCCTCCATAGAGGGGTTGATTGCTGCCCTCCTGTGACCTGGTGATTTGCCATAAGAAGCATGCATTTAGTCTTCATCCCTGTTTCTGCTACAAAGCTTCTAAAACACTTGGAATTTCCAAAATGGTGAGAGCATAAAGGTGTCTGAAAGTGAAAGTCGCATCCAACTCTTTGTGGCCCCATGAACTCTACAGTCCATGGTATTCTCCAGGCCAGAATACTGGAGTAGGTAGCCTTTCCCTTCTCCAGGGGATCTTCCCAACCCAGGGATCAAACCCAGGTCTTCCACATTGTAGGGGGATTCTTTACCAGCTGAGTCAGAAGGGAAGCCCAATGCTAACTGTGCCCAATGTGGGGCTCAAACCCACGACCCTGGGATTAAGGGTCCCATGCTCTACCGACTGAGCTAGCTGGGCAAAGGTGTCTATTGTTGTGTTAATTGGGTGGCTTTTGGACTCCACCTGGGAATGGGGGCTGGTTGCCAGAGGTCCAAACCAGGTGATTAGAGGGTTGAATATTTTAGTCCAATCCCCTGACTTCCTAGGGAGTGGAGAGTGCTGGTGATGAGTCAATCGCCAATGACCAATGATTTAATCAATCATCTCTAAGTAATGAAGCTGCCATAACACCTCAAAATAATGGAGTACAGAGAACTTCCAGGTTGGTGAACACATGAAAATTACGAAAGAGTGACATCCTGGAGGGGGCATAGAAACTCTGTCCTTTCCCCTCACCTTGCCTTATGTATCTCTCCCATCTGACTGTGTATCAGTTCAGTTCAGTTCAGTCGCTCAGTTGTGTCCGACTTTGCGACCCCATGAATCACAGCACGCCAGGCCTCCCTGTCCATCAGCAACTCCCAGAGTTCACTCAGACTCACGTTCATCGAGTCCGTGATGCCATCCAGCCATCTCATCCTCTGTCGCCCCCTTCTCCTCCTGCCCCCAATCCCACCCAGCATCAGAGTCTTTTCCAATGAGTCAACTCTTCGCATGAGGTGGCCAAAGTACTTGAGTTTCAGCTTTAGCATCATTCCTTCCAAAGAAATCCCAGGACTGATCTCCTTCAGAATGGACTGGTTGGATCTCCTTGCAGTCCAAGGGACTCTTAAGAGACTTGTCCAACACCATAGTTCAAAAGCATCAATTCTTCGATGCTCAGCCTTCTTCACAGTCCAACTCTCACATCCATACATGACCACAGGAAAAACCGTAGCCTTGACTAGATGGACCTTAGTCAGCAAAGTAATGTCTCTGCTTTTGAAAATACTATCATCTCATCCTCTGTCGCCCCTTCTTCTTTGGTCTTCAATCTTTCCCAGCATCAGGGTCTTTTCAAATGAGTCGGTTCTTCGCATCAGGTGGCCAAAGTATTGTAGTTTCAACTTCAACATCAGTCCTTCCAATGAATATTCAGGACTTATTTTCTTTAGGATGAACTGGTTGGATCTCCTTGCAGTCCAAGGGACTCTCTCAAGAGTCTTCTCCAACACCGCAGTTCAAAAGCATCAATTCTTCAGCACTCAGTTTTCTTTATGGTCCAACTCTCACATCCATACATGACCACTGAAAAAACCATAGCTTTGACTACATGGACCTTTGTTGGCAAAGTAATGTCTTTGCTTTTTAATATGCTGTCTACCTTGGTCATAACTTTTCTTGCAAGGAGTAAGCGTCTTTTCATTTCATGGCTGCAGTCACCATCTGCAGTGATTTTGGAGCCCCCCAAAATAAAGTCTCTCACTGTTTCCACTGTTTTACCATCTATTTGCCGTGAAGTGATGGAACCAGATGCCATGATCTTAGTTTTCTGAATGTTGAGTTTTAAGCCAACTTTTCTACTCTCTTCTTTCATTTTCATCAAGAGGCTCTTTAGTTCGTCTTCACTTTCTGCCATAAGGGTGGTGTCATCTGCATATCTGAGGTTATTGATATTTTTCTCAGCAATCTTGATTCCCATTTGTGCTTCATCTAGTTCAGCATTTCTCGTGATGTACTCTCCATATAAGTTAAATAAGCAAGGTGAAAATATATAGCCTTGACATACTCCTTTCCCAATTTGGAACCAGTCTGCTGTTCCACGTCCAGTCCTAACTGTTGTTTCTTCATCTGGAGACAGATTTCTCAGGAGGCAGGTCAGGTGGTCTGGTATTCCCATTTCTTTCAGAATTTTCCACAGTTTGTGGTGATCCACACAGTCAGAGGCTTTGGCGTAGTCAATAAAGCAGAAGGAGATGTTTTTCTGAACTCTTGCTTTTTCGATGATCCAACCAACGGATGTTGACAATTTGATCTCTGATTCCTCTGCCTTTTCTAAATCCATCTTGAACATCTAGAAGTTCATGGTTCACATACTGTTTAAGCCGGGCTTAGAGAATTTTGAGCATTACTTTGCTAGCATTTGAAATGAGTACAATTGTGCAGCAGTTTGAACATTCTTTGGCATTGCCTTTTTTGGGATTGGAATGAAAATTGACCTTTTTCCAGTCCTGTGGCCATTACTGAGTTTTCCAAATTTGCTGGCATATTGAGTGCAGCACTTTCACAGCATCANGGGCTTAGAGAATTTTGAGCATTACTTTGCTAGCATTTGAAATGAGTACAATTGTGCAGCAGTTTGAACATTCTTTGGCATTGCCTTTTTTGGGATTGGAATGAAAATTGACCTTTTTCCAGTCCTGTGGCCATTACTGAGTTTTCCAAATTTGCTGGCATATTGAGTGCAGCACTTTCACAGCATCATCTCTTAGGATTTGAAATAATGCAACTGGAATTATATCATTTCCACTAGCTTGTTTGTAATGATGTTTCCTAAGGCCCACTTCACTTTGCATTCCAGGATGTCTGGCTCTAGGTGAGTGATCACACCGTCATGATTATCTGGATTATGAAGATCTTTTTTGTATAGTTCTTCCATGTATTCTTTCCACCTCTTCTTAATATCTTCTCCTTCTGTTTAGTCCAAGACAAAGTTGTAGTCTTTTACTTCAACTTTCACCTGAATATGTCTTTTCTGAGGCAGAATGTGAGAACATGCCCACACCACTCACTAAACTGGTGCTGCTCACAATCCTGCAGCAGCTCTGAAGATTGTCAAGGCCATAGCAATTTTGAACAGATTTTTTGTTTGATCATATTTCTCCTGATTCTAACTAAATAGACATTATTACTTGGCTGCACATTTACTAAATCCAGGGCAAGTAAATCTTAAATTATGAGGTGCCAAGTATAAAGTTCCCTTCATTGGGTCAATGACTCCTACAAACATTCTTGATGAATTATCGTGAACCAAAGATGCACAGTTCAGTACATTTTCATTGACGTAAAGGCCATGAATCGATATCTATTATATAGAAGTTGTTGTAAACTGAAACTAATATTCTATTATGGTTAATTAACCACTTAATGAAGCTTGTTAATGAGTTGACTGGCACTCAACACATTGCAGCCAAGATACAGAATTTCTACTGTGCAAATTCACAACAAATTCAGCAATCAGCACTTCAAAAATGCTGTACTTCATTATTAACCAAGGAACTGCAAACTATACCTTGGGAAAATACCAATACACACCCACCAAAATGGCTAAAATTGACAACCCCAAATATAGTGAGGATATAGAGAAATTGAAACTCTCACATGAATAACAAGGCCAACAATTATTTTGGGGGAAAAAATCTGTCAGTTTCTCAAAATTTAAACTGACACATTTCTAATGACCAATACTTCAACTCCCAGACATTTACTCTAGAGAAATGAAAACAGTAACAGAAATCTTTTATAAGAATACTCATAACAGCCTTATTCATAATAGTCAAAAATTACAAAGAACTTAGGTTGTTCATCAATAGGAGAATGAGTGAACTAAATGTATTCAGGCAGTGAAATATTCCTCAAGCAGCCAAAGAGAGCAACAATAGTGACATGTACATAAAATGGATGAATCGCAAAAAAATTATGCTGAGTCAAGGAAAACTTACACACATGAGCATATCTTGAGTGAGACCAACTATATGAAGTTCTAGAACTGAAAAAGCTACTCCAGAGAGGAAAAAGTTAGAACAGTGGTTTCCTCTGTGAGTTTAAGAGCAGGAATTGGAAAGGCACATGAGGAACTTCTTAGAGAGATGGTAATGTTATAATTTTGATAACAATTTAGGTTACCTGCATACATGTGTTCTCAGTTGCTGAGTTGTGTCCAACTCTCTGCAACCCTATGGATTGTAACCCGCAGGCTCCTCCGTCCATGGGATTTCCCAGGCAAGAATATTGAAGTGGGTTGCCATTTCCTTCTCCAGGGGATCTTCTCAACTCAGGGATCAAATCTTCAACTATTGTGGCTACAGCATTGGCAGGTGGATTCTTTACCACTAGCGTCCCTTGGAAAGCCCTTAGGTTACATAGATATATTCATTTATCAAAATTAAGAATATTCATACTTAAGATTTATGTATTTTATTGCATGTGACAAAAAAAGTAATTACTGTGGTTGAGTCACTCAGTTGCTGACTTTGTGACCCCATGGACTGCAGCATGAAAGGCTTCCCTGTCCTTTACCATCTCCTGGAGCTTACTCAAACTCATGTCCAGTGGAGTCAATAACACGTCCATTGAGTCAGTGATGCCATCCAACCATTCTGTACTCTATAGTCCTCTTCTCCTTCTGTCTTCAAACTTTCCCAGCATCAGGGTCTTTTTTAATGAGTTGACTCTTCTCATCAGGTGGCCAAAGTATTGGAGCTTCAGCTTTAGCATCAGTTCTTCCAATGAATATTCAGGGTTGATTTCTTTTAGAATTGACTGATTTGATCTCCTTGGGTCTTTTAATTTCATGGCTTCAGTCACTGTCCACAGTGATTTTGGAGCCCAAAAAAATAACTTCTGTCACTTGTCACTCAGTTCAGTTCAGCTGCTCAGTCGTGTCCGACTCTTTGCGACCCCATGAATTGCAGCACGCCAGGCCTCCCTGTTCAACACCATCTCTCGGAGTTCACTCAGACTCACGTCCATCGAGTCCGTGATGCCATCCAGCCATCTCATCCTCGGTCGTCCCCTTCTCCTCTTGCCCCCAATCCCTCCTAGCATCAGAGTCTTTTCCAATGAGTCAACTCTTCGCATGAGGTGGCCAAAATACTGGAGTTTCAGCTTTAGTATCAATCCTTCCAAAGAAATCCCAGGGCTGATCTCCTTCAGAATGGACTGGTTGGATCTCCTTGCAGTCCAAGGGACTCTCAAGAGTCTTCTCCAACACCACACTTCAAAAGCATCAATTCTTTGGCGCTCAGCCTTCTTCACAGTCCAACTCTCACATCCATACATGACCACAGGAAAAAACATAGCCTTGACTAGACGGACCTTAGTCGGCAAAGTAATGTCTCTGCTTTTGAAAATGCTACCTAGGTTGGTCATAACTTTTCTTCCAAGGAGTAAGTGTCTTTTAATTTCATGGCTGCAGTCACCATCTGCAGTGATTTTGGAGCCCAAAAAAATAAAGTCTGGCACTGTTTCCACTGTTTCCCCATCTATTTCCCATAAAGTGATGGGACCAGATGCCATGATCTTCGTTTTCTGAATGTTGAGCTTTAAGCCAACTTTTTCACTCTCCTCTTTCACTTTCAT
>SJYT01031163.1:483909-494485 GCA_006410635.1 Cephalophus harveyi
GACTGAGCAACTGAACTGAACTGAATGAAATCTAATTAAGCTTTTGAGCTTTTTTTTTTTCTCAGTCACATTTTTTATTACTATGATAAACCTCTACCTCTACCTTAGACTCTTACTGTTCTGTGGAGTTTTCCTTTTTTGTCTTTTTTTTTAATTTAAAATCTTTAAACCTATTAGCATTTTTTCTACATTTATTCCTTTGTTTTCCTTTCCTACTGATCTTTTCCCCTTGCAGTTAACCTTTAATTATATAAATCTTCTTCATTCACCTCTGTTTAACTCTGAATATCTATTCTTTCTTTCTTTCCTTTCCTCTCAACATATTTGTTAGTTTTACTTTTGTTCCTTTATTCCCCAGTTGGCATCTTACTTTAGTTTTTCCAGTTTGTGCTTTAGTTAATTTTGTTCTGGTTAATATAATTTTTGGTTTGCTTTGTTTGCCAGGTCGATCTATTGTACTTTACTTTTGTTGGACTGTTTTTATTTTCCTTATGAACGTATATGTATATATTCAGTATACGTATATGTGTACAAACCACTGGACCAGTTTTAGGAGAGCAGAAACCAAAAGGAAGAATTCAACCTTGAAGCCTGGGAAAAGGAGACCTCAAACACAATGAGTTAAAAAAAAAAAAGATTCAGTTCAGTTCAGTCACTCAGTCATGTCCGACTCTTTGTGACCCCATGAATTGCAGCACGCCAGGCCTCCCTGTTCATCACCATCTCCCGGAGTTCATTCAGACTCACGTTCATCGAGTCCGTGATGCCATCCAGCCATCTCATCCTCGGTCGTCCCCTTCTCCTCCTGCCCCCAGTCCTTGACAGCATCAGAGTCTTTTCCAATGAGTCAACTCTTCACATGAGGTAGCCAAAGTACTGGAGTTTCAGCTTTAGCATCATTCCTTCCAAAGAAATCCCAGGGCTGATCTCCTTCAGAATGGACTGGTTTGATCTCCTTGCAGTCCAAGGGACTCTCAAGGGTCTTCTCCAACACCACAGTTCAAAAGCACCAATTCTTCGGCACTCAGCCTTCTTCACAGTCCAACTCTCACATCCGTACATGATCACAGGAAAAACCATAGCCTTGACTAGATGGACCATAGTCGGCAAAGTAATGTCTCTGCTTTTAAATATGCTATATAGGTTGGTCATAACTTTTCTTCCAAGGAGTAAGCATCTTTTAATTTCATGGCTGCAGTCACCATCTGCAGTGATTTTGGAGCCCCCCAAAATAAAGTCTGACACTGTTTCCACTGTTTCCCCATCTATTTCCCATGAAGTGATGGGACCGGATGCCATGATCTTCGTTTTCTGAATGTTGAGCTTTAAGCCAAATTTTTCGCTTTCCTCTTTCACTTTCATCAAGAGAAATACTACGTAAATGAAGGAACAAACTAGAAACACAAAAATTCAAATAAATGAAGAGGACAAACTACTTGAAAAAGAATTCAGAATAATGATAGTAAAGATGATCTAAAACCTTGAAAATAAAATGGAGAAAAAGCAAGAAGCAATTAACAAAGATGTAAAATTAAAGAATAAACATACAGAGACAAACAACAGAATTACTGAAATTAAAAATACTCTAGAAGGAATCAATGGCAGAATATCTGAAGCAGAAGAACAAATCAGTGAGCTGGAAGATAAAATGGTAGAAATAACTTCTGAAGAGCAGAATAAAGTAAAAAGAATGAGAACTGAGTATAGTTTCAGAGATCTCCGGGACAACATTAAATGCACCAACACTTGAATTATAGGGGTCCCAGAAGAAAAAGACAAAAAGAAAGGTTAAGAGAAAAATTTTTGAAGAGATTATAGTTGAAAATTTCCCCAGTATGGAAAGAGAAATAGTCAGTCAAGTCAAAGAAGATCAAAGAGTCCCATACAGGTTAAGCCCAAGGAGAAACATGCCAAGACACATACTAATCAAACTAACAAAGGCTAAACACAAAGCTGCTGCTGCTGCTAAGTCGCTTCAGTCGTGTCCAACTCTGTGCGACCCCATAGACGGCAGCCTACCAGGCTCCTCCATCCATGGGAGTTTCCAGGCAAGAGTACTGGAGTGGGATGCCATTGCCTTCTCTGAAACACAAAGAAAGATTATTAAAGGCAGCAAGGGAGTCGCAACAAGTAACATGCGAGGGAAGCCCCATATGCTTAATAGCTGATCTTTCAGCAGAAAAATCTGTAGGCCAGAAGGGAAAGGCAAGATATATTTAAAGTACTGAAAGGGAAGAATCTACAACCAAGATTACTGTACCCAGCAAGGATCTCATTCAAAATTAATGGAGAAATAAAAACTTTTCTGACGAGCAAAAGTTAAGAGAATTCAGTACCACCAAACCAGCTTTACAACAAATATTAAAGGGACTTATATAGTCAAGAAATACAGAAGAAGAAAAAAGATTTACAAAATCAACCCCAAACAATTAAGAAAATGGCAATAGGAACATATATATCAATAATTACTTTAAATGTAGATGGATTAAATGCTCAAACCAAAAGACACAGACAGGCTGAATGGATACAAAAACAAGACCCATATATATGCTGTCTACAAGAAACCCACTTCAGATGTAAAGATACATATAGACCGGAAGTGAGAGGATGGAAAAATATATTCCAAGCAAATTGGAAGCAAAGGAAGCTGGAGTAGCAATCCTCATATCAGACAAAATAGACCTTAAAATAAAGAAGATTACAAGAGTTAAGGAAGAACATTACATAATGATCAAGGGATCAATCCAAGAGGAAGACATAGTAATTGTAAATATCTATGCACCCAACATAGGACCCTCTCAATACATAAGTGAAAGTGAAGTCGCTCAGTCATGTCTGACTCTTTGCAACCCCATGGACTGTAGCCCACCAGGCTTCTCCATCCATGGAATTTTCCAGGCATAAGTACTGGAGTGGGTTGCCATTTCCTTCTCCAGGGGACCTTCCCAACCCAGGGATTGAACTCAGGTCTCCTGCATTGCATGCAGACGCTTTACCATCTGAGCCACCAGGGACTCTCCCAAGGCTAATCTCCCAATACATAAGACAAACACTAATAGACGTAAAAGGAGAAATTGACAGTAACACAATAATAGTAGGAGATCTTAATTCCCCACTCACGCCAATGGACAGATCATCAAAACACAAAATTAATAAGGAAACACAAGTCTTAAATGATACATTAGATGAGGTGGATCTCATTGATGTCTTCAGGACGCTTCATCCAAATGCAGAAGAATACGTCTTCTCAAGTGCACATGGAACATTCTCTAGGAGAGACCACATCTTGGGTCATGAATCGAACCTCAGTAAATTTAAGAAAATTGAAATTGCATCAAGCATCTTCTCTGACCACAATGATATGAGACTAGATATCAATTACAGGAAAAAAAAACTGTAAGAAACACAGACACATGGAGATTAAACAACACATTTCTAAATAACCAACAGGTTACTGAAGAAATCAAAAAATTTCTAGAAACAAATAGTAATAAAATCATAACAACTCTAAAACCTATGGGATGCAGCCAAAGCAGTTCTAAGAGGGAAGTTTACAGCAATACAATCCTACCTCAAGAAACAAGAAAAAGATCAAATAGACAACCTAACTTTACACCTAAAATAAATGGAAAAAAAAAAAAAGAACAAAATACCCCAAAATTAATAGAAGGAAATAAAGATATGAGAAGAGATAAATGAAAAAAAAAATGAACGAAACAATAATAAAAATTAATAAAACTAAAAACTGGTTCTTTGAGAAGATAAACAAAGTTGACAAACTTTTAGTCAGACTCATCAAGAAAAAAGGAGAAGAATCAAATCAACAAAATTAGAAATAAAAAAGAGGTTACAACACACAATACAGAAATACAAAGGATTATAAGAGACTATTATGAACAACTATATGGCATTGAAATGGATAACCTGGAAGAAATGGACAGATTCTTAGAAAAGTTCAATCTTCCAAGCCTGAACCAGGAAGAAATGGAAATTATGAACAACACAATTACAAGCACTGAAATGGAAGCTGTGATCAAAAATCTCCCAAAAAACAAAAGCCCAGGACCAGATGGCTTCACAGGAGAATTCTATCAAACATTTAGAGAAGAGCTAATGCCTATCCTTGTAAAACTCTTTAAAAAAATTGCAGATTTTTAAAAACATATTCTACCAGGTCACCATCACCCTAATATTGAAGCTAGACAAAGACAACACAAAGAAAGAAAACTATAGGCCAATATCACTTATGAGCATAGATGCAAAAATCCTCAACGAAATTTTAGCAAACAGAATTCAGCAACACATCAGAAAGCTCAAAGACCATGATCAAGTTGGGTTTATTCCAGGAATGCAAGGATTCTTCAATATATGAAAATCAATCAATGTGATACACCATATTAACAACTGAAAGATAAGAACCATATGATAATCTCAATAGATGCAGAAAAAACCTTTGAGAGAATTCAGCACCGATTTATGGTTAAAACTCTTCAAAAATGGGCATAGAAGGAACCTACCTCAACATAGCAAAGGCCATATATAATAAGCCTACAGCAAACATTATTCTCAATGGTGAAAAACTGAAAGCATTCCCCCTAACATTAGGAACAAGACAAGGGTGTCCACTTTCACCACTATTATTCAACACAGTTCTGAAAGTTCTAGCTACAGCAATCAGAGAAGAAAGAGAAATAAAAGGAATCCAGATTGGAAAGGAAGAAGTAAGACTCTCACTATTTGCAGATGACATGATACTGTACATGGAAAACCCTAAATAGAGTATCAGAAAATTATTGGAGCTACACAGTGAATTTAGAAAATTTGCTGTATACAAAATCAATACACAGAAATCACTTGCATTTCTATATACTAACAATGAATAATAAGAAAAAGAAATTAAGGATTCAATCCCATTCACCATTGTAACAAAAAGATTAAGTATCTAGGAATAAATTTACCTAAGGAGACAAAAACTACACAGAAAATTATAAGACACTGATGAAAGAAATCAAAGATGACATAAACAGATGAAGAGATATTCCATGTTCCTGGGTATGAGGAATCAATATTGTGAAAATGAGTATATTACCAAATGCAATCTGCAGATTTAATGTCAACACAGTCAGTTCAGTCACTCAGTCATGTCCGACTCTAGGCAACCCCATGGACTGCAGCATGCCAGGCTTTTCTGTCCATCACCAACTCCCAGAGCTTACACAGACTCATGTCCATGAAGTTGGTGATGCCATCCAACTATCTCATCCTCTGTCGTCCCCTTCATCTCCCACCTTCAATCTTTCCCAGCATCAGGGTCTTTTCTAGTGACTCAGGTCTTTGCATCAGGTGGCCAAGGTGCTGGAGTTTCAGCTTCAACATCAGTCCTTCCAATGAATATTCAGGACTGATCTCATTTAGAATGGACTGGTTGATCTCCTTGCTGTCCAAGGGATTCTCAAGAGTCTTCTCCAACACCACAGTTCAAAAGCATCAATTCTTCAGCACTCAGCTTTCTTTATAGTCCAACACTCACATCCATACATGACTATTGGAAAAACCAAAGCTTTGACTAGATGGAACTTTGTTGGCAAAGAAATGTCTCTGCTTTTTAATATGCTGTCTAGGTTAGTCATAACTTTTCTTCCAAGGAGCAAGCATCTTTTCATTTCATGGCTGCAATCACCATCTGCAGTGATTTTGGAGCCCCCCAAAATAAAGCCTGTCACTGTTTCCATTGTTTCCCCATCTATTTGCCATGAAGTGATGGGACCACATGCCATGATCTTAGTTTTCTGACTGTTGAGTTTTAAGCCAACTTTTCTGCTCTCCTCTTTCACTTCCTTCAAGAGGCTCTTTTGTTCTTCTTCGCTTTCTGCCATAAGGGTGGTGTCATCTGCATATCTGAGTTTACTGATATTTCTCCTGGCAATCTTGATTCCAGCTTGTGCTTCATCCAGCCCAGCATTTCTCATTATATGGGCTTCCCTGGTGGCTTAGAGGTTAAAGCGTCTGCCTGCAATGTGGGAGACCCGGGTTCGATCCCTGGGTCGGGAAGATCCCCTGGAGAAGGAACTGGCAATCCACTCCAGTATTCTTGCCTGGAGAATCCCATGGACAGAGAAGCCTAGTAGGTTACAGTCCACGGGGTCGCAAAGAGTCGGACACGACTGAGTGACTTCACCTCACTCTGCATATAAGTTAAATAAGCAGGGTGACAATTTACAGCCTTGACATACTCCTTTTCCTATTTGAAACCAGTCTGTTGTTCCACGTCCAGTTCTAACTGTTGCTTCCTGATCTGAATACAGATTTCTCAAGAGGCATGTTAGATGGTCTGGTATTCCCATCTCTTTCAGAATTTTCCACAGTTTGTTGTAATCCACACAGTCAGAGGCTTTGGCATGGTCAATAAAACAGAAGTAGATATTTTTCTGGAACTCTTTTGCTTTTTTGATGATCCAACGAAGGTTGACAATTTGATCTCTGGTTCCTCTGCCTTTTCTAAAGCCAGCTTGAACATCAGGAAGTTCACGGTTCATGTACTGCTGAAGCCTGGCTTGGAGAATTTTGAGTATTACTTTGCTAGTGTGTGAGATGAGTGCAACTGTGTGGTAGTTTGAGCATTCTTTGGCATTGCCTTTCTTTGGGATTGGAATGAAAACTGACCTTTTCCAGTCCTGTGGCCAGTGCTGAGTTTTCCACATTTGCTGGCATATTGAGTGAAGCAATTTCAGAGCATCATCTTTTAGAATTTGAAATAGCGCAACTGGAATTCCATCACCTCCACTAGCTTTGTTCATAGTAATGCTTCCTAAGGTCCACTTGACTTCGCATTCCAGGATGTCTGTCTCTAGTTGAGTGATCATACCATCATGATTATCTGAGTCATGAAGTTCTTTTTGCATAATTCTTCTGTGTATTCCTTCAACCTCTTCTTAATATCTTCTGCTTCTGTTAGATCCATACCATTTCTGTCCGTTATTGTGCCCATCTTTGCATGAAATGTTCCCTTGGAATCTTTAATTTTCTTGAAGAGATCTCTAGTCTTTCCCATTCTATTGTTTTCCTCTATTTCTTTGCATTGATCACCAAGGAAGGGTTTCTTATCTCTCTTACTATTCTTTGGAACTCTACATTCAAATGAGTATATCTTTTCTTTTCTCCTTTGCCTTTGGCTTCTCTTCTTTTCATAGCTATTTGTAAGGCCTCCCCAGACAGCCATTTTGCTTTTTTGCATTTCTTTTTCTTGGGGATGGTCTTGATCACTGCCTCTTCTACAATGTCATGAACTTCATCAGGCGCTCTGTCTGTCATATCTAATATCTTGAATCTATTTGTCACTTCCACTGTATAACTGTAAGGGATTTGATTTAAGTCATACCTGAATGGTCTAGTGGTCTTCCTTACTTTCTTCAATTTAAATCTGAATTTGGCAATAAAGAGTTCATGATCTGTGCCACAGTCAGCTCCCAGTCTTGTTTTTGCTGACTGTATAGAGCCTTTCCATTTCTGGCTACAAAGAATATAATCAATCTGATTTCAGTATTGACTATCTGATGATGTCCATGTGTAGAGCCTTTTCTTGTGTTGTTGGAAGAGCGTGTCTGCTATGACCAATGCCTTCTCTTCGCAAAATTCTACTAGCCTTTGCCCTGCTTCATTCTGTACTCTATAGCAAAATTTGCCTGTTACTCCAGGTATTTCTTGACTTCCTGCTTTTGCATTCCAGTCCTCTGTAATGAAAAGGACATATTTTCTGGGTATTAGTTCTAGAAGGTCTTGTAGGTCTTCATAGAACCGTTCAACTTCAGCTTATTCACCTTCATTGGGGCATAGACTTGGTTTGCTGTGATACTGAATGATTTGCCTTACAAAGGAGCAGAGATCATTCTGTTGTCTTTGATATTGAATCCAAGTACTGCGTTTCAGACTCTTTTGTTGACTATGTGGGCTTCTCCATTTCTTCTAAGGGATTCTTGGCCACAAAACCCAAGTAAGATGGTAGGTGTTGCAAGAGGGCATCATGCCGGGGTCCAGCCCTGGTGGATCCAGGGTAATTCAAAGGTGGGGACGGAATTGACATCCTAGAAAAAAACTTATTTAATTACAGATATATAGAGAGACTAGAAGCGGATAGTGTGGTAGGAAAATTAGTGGAGAAAAAGAGGCTGAATAACTTGGTTTATGTGGAATACCAATCACCACCTACATAGGCCACAGGCGTCTTTCTGTTCTCCCAAAGGAGAGGAGGCACTGAGACCTCCCTGGTCTGATCTTAGAAGCCCAGCAGAATTAGCAGGCTTGGTGAATACCCACATCCCAGATGGGAATTCAGCCAGAAAAACAGATAGCAAGAAAGAAATGACATGGGGGAATCAGTCTTTCCAGAAACTGATCCCAATTTTTTATTTTTATGTTTGCTTATATACATTTTGTTACACATAGGGATGAATACAGAGTCACGTGGGTATCAGTAGTCCTGACCTTTATCAAAATCAAGTGCTTCACATAAATGTATACAAAAAAAGGTCTTAAGGGTTTTACATCATCTCTGGCCATGAGGCCTGCTGACATTTTATGATCCTTTCTTTCTGATAACCAAAAAACTTATTTTTTCCAAGGGTGCTTTTTCTTAAACCAGGCACCACCCTCTGAAGGTAGCAGATAAAGTTGCATTCCTATAGGGTGATGGGTGTAGTGGGTTACAACTAAGAAAGGAATTTATTTAACCTAAGGTTAACATAATCAATCTTAAAGGTTAATACTTATTTCTCCTATATGCTAGTTATATTCATTATAAGGGCAGGGAGTATGGAAATTTAGCAGCAAACATCAGCCCAACAAATGAAAATCCTTTCACCAATGTTCCCCTTAAGATCTATTCAGTCTTAAGATAGTGATAAAATTACATTTATACATAGCAAGGACACAATGATTTATAACAAAGCACAGTGATCTATAACAAAAGAGAAAATTCATTAACTCAAAAAGTCTAGTATTGCTAACATCAAAAACTACTATATTTCCTTTTCTATATTCCAAATACATTGATTAATATATTCCCAGGTGCCTAAGGATATGGAGGCCTGGTGGCAATCATTGACTCAACAATGAGAAAAGCCCTATGCTAATTAAAGAAGTGAAGTGAGCTCGCTTAGTCGTGTCCCACTATTTGCGACCCCATGGACTGTAGCCCACTAGGCTCTTCCATCCATGGGATTCTCCAGGCAAGGATACTGGAGTGAGTTGCCATTTCCTTCTCCAGGGGAACTTCCCAACCCAGGGATCGAACCCAGGTCTCCCGCAATGCAAGCAGGCACTTTACCCTCTGAGCCACCAGGGAAGCCCCTATGCTCTCAAAATACTCCAAACTCTCTGTGCTGTTTATGGTTGAGAAGTTGTCACACAAGCTAGTCTGTCAGCAGAGAGGTTTGACCTGTGACACCCTTGTCACACCCAGGGCAGGGAATTAGCAGCAATTATTGGCACAACAAATGAAAAACCCTTCACCAATATAATTCCTAACCAACGCACTATACTAATAATTTCTAACTTCCCCAAAGAATCTGCCTTTAGTAAGTCCAAAACCTCACATGTGGCTGGATGAACCTGTACAGGCAGGCTAGATAACCTTCAGAGGAGTTCATAAGCTGAAACACTTCTGTCACGCCCAAGAATTTTTATTGACTTGGAGCTGCACGTTTACTCCTATGCTGAGAGAACCGGTGGGAAACAGCCCCCCATAAAGTCAGAGGTACAGGTGAGAGCATGAAACAGTAAAGTAGGTAGACTCTGGTTTTGGGGGTAGATGCTCGGGAACAGGGGGCTTCCTGAGGCTTGATCACGCCTTTGCCTATGCCAAGCCTCCTTCCTCATGAACTTTGCCATGGGTGGAGTTCCTCACGCTGGCTCCCCGCAGCATCAGAGGGTTGCTGCAAGACACACTGAAACCATACTCACAGAAAACTAGTCAATCTAATCACACTAGGACCACAGCCTTGTCTAACTCAATGAAACCAAGCCATGCCTGCAGGGCAACCCAAGACAGGGGGATCATGGTGGAGAGGTCTGACAGAATGTGGTCCACTGGAGAAGGGAATGGCAAGCCACTTCAGTATTCTTGCCTTGAGAACCCCATGAACAGTATGAAAAGGCAAAATGATAGGATACCAAAAGAGGAATTCCCCAGGTTATTAGGTGCCCAATATGCTACTGGAGATCAGTGGAGAAATAAGTCCAGAAAGAATGAAGGGCTGGAGCCAAAGCAAAAACAATACCCAGTTGTGGATGTGATTGGTGATAGAAGCAAGATCCGATGCTGTAAAGAGCAATACTGCATAGGAACCTGGAATGTCAGGTCCATGAATCAAGGCAAATTGGAAGTGGTCAAACAAGAGATGGCAAGGGTGAATGTCGACATTCTAGGAATCAGCGAACTAAAATGGACTGGAATGGGTGAATTTAACTCAGATGACTATTATATCTACTACTGCGGGCAAGAATCCCTCAGAAGAAATGGAGTAGCCATCATGGTCAACAAAAGAGTCTGAAATGCAGTACTTGGATGCAATCTCAAAAA